>CM032228.1:142025000-142540000 GCA_019009955.1 Riptortus pedestris
AGTATATAAAAGTATATCAATTTACAATTAGAAATTTATATCCATTGTACTTGAAGAAAGTGAACTTGGTGTAGAACATCTTCCACAATCTTCATCGCCATCGAACTCGACAAAATGTTCAGCTGCTGTGGCTTGTGGTTTGTGCTGTTGTAATGGGTAGGGAGCCAGATTTGTGAAAGTTCCAGATTTTTTTCTCGGTTGGCATGGTGGTGTAGGTGGTTCGTCTTGTGGGGTAATTAATGGTGGATCGTAAGGTGGCACTTGTGGAGGATGGGAATATTGTGGGTCCATAGAAAAATGTGGTCGAGTTGACTGTGGAAATGTCTGATGTTGGGGATCATAGTATGGTGGTCGGATATGGGGCTGCGAGTGACAAGAGCGCTGCGCCTGATTATTATGAAAAGGCGTGGCAATTTTTTTATTTTTAATGTTGGAAATCAAGCGAAGAACCTCCACTTGAAATTGAAGCCACTCATTGCCATCAAAAGTTTTTGTGTGGTGAAGAAGACTATTAAAGAAGGACATTTGGTGGTCAGGTTGTTCTTTTTTGTCTAAAATCTGCAAAATTTTCAAATCTATTTCATCAATATTTTTTTGTTTCCTTCGTGGTTGACAAGGAGGAGCTGATTCTGATGTTCCTGTAGTTCGGCTTTCTTGTAAAGTGCTTTTATGTTGCAACGTACCGTCGATATCATTGTTCTCTTCTTCAATGAAACTCTCTGTTGTGTCTGCGTTTGTGTATATTTTTTTCAAGAACAGGAGTTCGTCATAAAATATGTATTTCCTTTTCTTGGCAGCTCCTGAACCAGTGATTTTATTTTCTTTAATATTTTTCTCGGCCTTGGCAAAAGCGTCACGTAGATGTTTCCAGCGCTTTATCACTTCCTTTCCTGGGAAAAAGAAAAAAAAATAATGTACTGTCTCAGTGGTACCTTTTACTTTACTCAAAGTAAAAATAATACACAAATTTATTTATAATAAATGTATGTCTTCTTAAATTTGTTTATACTTATTTATAATGTGAACTATGCATTTATGTTGATTTTTTTGCGTTTTTTAGGTATCTAGCAAGTGGATGTACTTTCACCGATCTTCATTATTCCTTCAGAGTAGGAATCTCAACAGCAAGCGTATTAGTTAGGGATGTTTGTCAAGCAGTGTGGAAGGTTATGAAAAGTGAGTGCATACCATCCCCCACAAAACAAATGTGGGAATCAGTAGCAGACGGATTCGAACACAAAGCAAACTTTACTCATTGTATTGGGGCAGTAGATGGAAAACACGTCCGCATCGTGTGTCCAATAGAAAGTGGATCTATGTATTTTAATTATAAAGACTACAATTCAATTGTGTTGATGGGCATTGCAGATAGTAAATACCGATTTATTTTTGTGCATGTTGGTAGTTATGGTAAGGACTGTGATTCGTCAATTTTCAAACAGACTGAGCTGTGGAAATCAATAGAAAGCAGTTCAAAAATTTTACCTGATGAGAAGTGCCTACCAGGTACAGAAAGTCCGAAAGTGTCATATTTTTTTGTTGGTGATGCAGCATTTGGGCTACACAAACACTTGTTAATGCCATATGCTGGGAAACATTTAACAGAGGAAAAGAGAATCTTTAACTATCGATTGTGTCGAGCAAGAAGGTACATAGAGTGTGCCTTTGGTATTCTCAGTAACAAATGGAGAATATTCCATCGACCTTTAAATGTTCAACCACAATTAGCTAATGATATCGTTAAAGCCTGCATTGTTCTTCACAATTATGTTAGGGACAGAGATGGTTACTTAGTTGAGGATACAACAACAATAGTAGGGATGGAAGATATACCAGGAGAGAACACGATAAGAGGAGGCCTCAAAGCTAACAACGTGAGAAACATTCTTTGTAAATATTTTGTTTCAAGTGTTGGAAGGGTTTCCTGGCAGATGTCTAAGGTGTAAATTTTTTAATCATTTTTTTTGTCACACTATGTCTAATTTGTGAAATTTTTGCATAATGTAAAATTTAAATAAAATAGGTCAAATAATAATTTAACTTTTTTTCTAATTAAACAACTCCCATTCCATTCCATTTCAAAATGAGAGAAATGCAGAAATTATTATTGAATTTATAATATATTGGAGGTATATGAACTTACCGAAATTATTCCTTTCATTTTCTGGCATCTGGTCGAAGTCACTTCGTAATTCCACACACACAGCATGCCAAGCGATTTTCGTAGCATTTCGGTCTTTAAAACTGTCTAAAGTTTTATCCCAAAGCACAGGCTTTGATTGCACTAATGAAATAAGAATTTCATTATCAATTTCCTCACTCATGACAACAAAACACAAGAGGGAGAAGATACGCAGTAGGTGCATGCAAGAGAATTCAACTCATACTGCCAAACGTATGAGCGGTAAAATCCGCTGTGTGTGCAAACGTTCATTTGGTCACGTAGGCCACTACTTGGAAGTGACGGTAAAACTTCCGTCGGCTCCAGTGGCACCGGGCGGCTGCACAGCTACCGCCGACGTTAAACTTACCGATCGTTTTTTTTTCCGTCGAGTGTGCAAGCTCCAATGTACTACAGTGGACTACTATTGGAACGGCGGCGACGGTAAAACATCCGCTCGGAAAAATCCGCTGTGTGTGCAACCGGCCTCACTTCCAAGTAGTGGCCTACGTAACCAAATGAACGTTTGCACACACAGCGGATTTTACCGCTAATACGTTTGGCAGTTGAAGTCTCTTGCATGCACCTACTGTTTTGTTTCCGCATCCGCGTATCCTCTCCCCCTTGTGTTTTGTTGTCATGAGTGAGGAAATTGATAATGCAATTCTTATTTCATTAGTGGAATCAAAGCCTGTGCTTTGAGATAAAACTTTAGACAGTTTTAAGGACCGAAATGCTACGAAAATCGCTTGGCTTGTGTTTGTGTGGAATTACGAAGTGACTTCGACCAGATGCCAGAAAATGAAAGAAATAATTTCTACTGGTTGAATACAGTTCCTCATTTTTGTATTTCTGCGCTGAATGGTATCTTTTAACCGGTCATGCAGTTCATCAAAGGAAGTCATTGACATCCTGAAATAGTTGAAAAATTTCTTGTCATCTTGCTTCAACTCATCAAACAATGTGTAGAATGCGCCAGCCTAATTTCTTCGTTCATTAATTGGATGAATCCAAAACAGTCGATTTTTTCTTCGCCTTCTCATTCGGCGACGGAATAACAACAACGTTATGAGCTGCTCTTGGTTCATGTCGGACTTCACAACTGAACTGAAATTGGTTCGAGAACTACAACTGCTGGTACCGACGTAAATTTTTCTGCCTATTGGCGACGGTAAAATATCCGATCAGAAGCGGCGGTAGAATATCCGACCATAAGCAACGGTAGGTTGTCCGCTCGGAAAAATCCGCTGTGTGTGCAACTGGCCTAAGTAGCCATTTTATCTACAACCTAAATCTTTTTTTTTTTAAATCACATTTAGGTTTTACCACAATATGGTTATTTTATCACTATCAAATAATATCATAATTCAGACTTTTTATCACAATCTCATAGATTTTATCACAATCAGGTAAATAGTTCAGTCATTTTCTCAGTTACAAATTTTCATAGAATGGTTTATAAAACCCAGGTATGACAGTTTTACGCACCAAATCAAGAAGGTCGTCTTTTTTGCTTTGAGAAATTCCAGGTCTTGAATTGAATGCCGGTGACAACGTTAAATTTAAATTGCTGGTTTTCCTTTTTTTCTTGATTATCACAGCCTCCTGAAAGTCATCATTGTAGGAATATTTATAGAAAACAGAGCAAGGTGAATTTCTTTCCACCTTCAGTACACGAGCTTCTGATACTTTAAATGTTTTCATATTCAGAGGACCAAAGTCTCCAGCAAGAGCTTTCAAGTCGGATAAGTCGTTGTAACAAAATTCATTAGCATGGAAAGGCTCTCCGTTTTTCCTTAGCGGAGTCAAAGGAGTCCGGTGTATACATTGGCCCACTCTTGGTAACACGCTTTACCATCCTTTCTATTAACGAATGAGCCGAATCCCCTTCATTCTGCGTGTGGCCTTTCACCAAAAATTTATGCGTAATTGATTTCAGGCCTAACCGACTTGTGGCATATAAATACAGTGAAATCATGAATTTATTTTTTTGCTGCCCCGCACAATTATCTGAATAAAATATTACATCTGTATCTTTGATGGTGGCAGCAATCTTCTGTAGATAATGAAGTACGCAACTACCAAACTCATTGACTCCACGATGGCCGTTTCCTTCATCCCACACATAACATTCGCACGAATTATTTTTTAAGTTATACATAGTAAAATTAAAAACGTTCAGTTTTGATTTGTAATAGAATAAAGAAACGTTTCCTTTAGGCAATTGCAAAACTGCTTGAAGGTCATAAACTACAACCACTGCATTTGCATTTTCTTTATCCAGCATTTTCTCCTGTCTTGAAAGTTTTTTCTCGATTTGATGTTGGTCATATTTTTCTTTAACACTTGGCTTTTCCTTTTCATCTGCATTTTCATAAACCACGCAGGTTTCACACAGATCTTTCTTTGGAACAAAAAAGGAAATGTATGTAGGTATTGAATCGATGTGCTGCCTTATTCCTTGCCTTATTAACGGATCCAATGATTTTTGCTTGCCGTGTTTTCCTCGTTTGTCAGGTTCCAAAAGGACATTTGCAAGTTTGTTTTGCTTTTCCATTACAGTTCGAATTGGCCGGTCATTTATGTCCAAGGTGTTTTTGAAGAACAATTTACATACTCGAATCCTTTGGTTGTTTTGATGAAAATAAAATGCGATGTTGTTGTTTTGTTTGCTCCTACTACCTCCCATCCGGATATAGCGGTATCTGGGATTGACTGCTTCCATGGAGTTTGCTATGAATTGTCTCTGTTTTTCAATATCGCCCAAGTTCCAATAGGATGAAAAAAGCTCATTCCTTTCAAGTTCATTGAACATTGTAACTTGTACTTTTCTCCACAGGGTAGCTTCACCTTTCTTGGCACTCGAATTGCTTTGCTTTCTGTATGCTTGTTGTAAGCCTTTCCAGTGTTCCTCAATTTTTTCAGTACATTCCTTTTCCAGTTTTTTTTCATCACGTTTGCGTTTGGAACCCTTTTTTACAGGGCTTGACAAAATAGAAACATCATGGGATTCTGAACGTGAACATTCACGTTCCACGTTCCATTGTTGGCACTTTCTTGGTAATATTTGAATTAATATTTTGCCATTGTTCATCTGCATTATCGTTTTCACTGTTGCTCCCAGAGGAGATATTTGGCACATAAGTCTGTTCATTTATTTCGTCGTCACAATGTTCAGATGAATCTCCATTGGATGGACACTATGAATAAGCTAGAATTTAAAAAAAAAATGTATCACTGACGTAACAAAGACAACACCGATTAGAATGTGTGCAGCAAGAATGACTTAAGTAAGAATGATGGGAAAAGAATCTGACTTTGGAAAAGTAAAGTTAATGCAAGAATGTCATATTGTCAATTACTATACAGCGGAGTCAAGATTTAGGCAAAACGTTTATAAGTAATAACGTCATAACTGAAAATACTACAACTATAGGTAAAATTTTAGCTGCAAGACCGGCATAACAGACAATGGACCTAGTGAAATGCAAACAGCGTTTATCACAAAGAACGTCACAAGTTTAAATAATACATTAGACTAGACGAAATAATAGAACATTAATCAAGTGCTTACCTTTATTACAATATCGTAATAAAAAGAAATATGCCGTTCTTGATATAACTTAAACGAAGTTAACCTTCCAACGTTCATAACACAACTGAGATGTGCCGGTATTGCTACAAACACAAATGGCGATGTAATAAGAAATAACAGTGACATAACCTGCTCTCTTTCGGCATGCGAACGAAGCATAGATGTAACTTTCTGCCAGTGAAAAGCACAATGGATAACAATTATTTCAACAGACATAACTCAAAACCGACAATTTTTGAGTTATGTCGTTGTTGCAGCAAATGAGCGAAATATTGTTCTATCCATTTATCCTCTATCTTGAATATTAACCGAGATATTTGCATTTTAGCAGATTTCCCTTAAGGGAAATCAGCTATTGAGGTCGTACTCATGACGCGAGTTTCGAAAAATTTCTTCAAATGTCCATCGATCCTACCCAGGAGATGACGAAAATGAGGTCCGATCAAAATTGTATATATACTCAGCTCAGATACCCAGCTTCGCCCGGGGATTGATTTGAGGCTGAATGGTGATGGTATTTTTTTTGGCAAGGCTTTACTTTGCACAATATTTTGACATTTACCCGTCCCAGTGTTTAGGGTTAATACCCGTCGTCCAGTGGAATTGTTAATAATAAAATTATCTGTTATTTAAGACTTCAATCTCCTCAATAGTTTTATATTTCCCGTCTCCTGTGGATGTAGTTTTGTTTATAACATAATGAACAGTATAATTCATAATCGTAGGAAGTCTTCTGTCTTCCAAACCATGTCTGAATAAAAGTTCCTTTCCCTTGATGCGGTACAAAGCTTAATGGTGACAGCGGTTTTAGGTACGTCATAACCGCTATTAAAAATACTCTTTTGTAAACTGTATATTAATATTGATGTTCAGTATAGTATATCAGACATTAACGGGGCAGAGTTCATAAATACCAGAAATAACTGGGTGCATCTCCCCAGCGTTCATCCTTTTAAATTATTTACTTATGATAATTAAAGAAATTCACATTCCGGAGAATAACACTACATTGCTATAAGCATCAATTAACATGTAAACATAGACCAATATGAGGTCGGCAGGGAAGCGGTAGAACTGATAGGACAAAGGAAGTAGCTTGACACCTCCCTATGCCCAGTGCTGCCAACACATTTAGAATATCAATCCTGTAATACATGAAATTATATGAACAAATCAGATTACATTTTCTTCACAATACTAAAACTGTTTGTTCAAATATTTTTCACGTTCTAATTAAATAAAGTATTCAATGCACATAGGGAAAACCGGCGTTTCTCATGAACTAAAGTTTGGGATAAGAGAAGGGGGGGGGGGAGGTCAGTATACTTTACTTTGTTGCAATCTGTTGTTAGCGTTAAATAATAACATAGATTTGCATTATTAAGGATAACATTTTAACATGGATTAGAATTAATTTATCCAGGTGAGGTACCTGGTAGTTCATATTTGAATAAACTGTTGAGCATATCAAATTTCTATGCACATTACTTGCTTCATAACTTCTTTTTTTTAAAAAAAAATATAAGACAAAAGTTACTCTAAATAAAAAAGTAAACAGCTTTTGTCATGTGCACGGTTGCCGAAAAACAAATAGAATACGACCTATCGCGAATTTCTACTTCAGACCTCCCTTATAACCCCCGCTCCCGTTTGAACCTAAAACTTTTAATATAGCTTATTATTATGGAAGAATTAATGCTAATTGACATACCGAGTTTTGTTAAGTTCAACCGTTAGTGCCCAATAAAATAGTTGGCCCCCGTTTTAGTTGTCAGTGTATATCTCGTTTATGCTTTTTTATAAAACAAAAGTGTATATAACAAAAGTTACTCTAAATATCAAAATAAACAACTTTTGACATGTTCATATTTGGGGAAAACCCAATAGGAAACGAAATATCGCTATTTTTAATTTCAGGCCTCCCTTATAACCCCCACTCGTGTTCGTCTGAGAGAATATTAATATAGCCTAAAGTCTAAGTTGGGTCAGTAGTAATATACATACCAAGTTTCATAAAATTCGGTTCAGCCGTTTATGCGTGAAAAGGTAACAAACAAACACGAAAAAAACAAAATGCAGTTATGGTGTCTATGACATGTGAAACGAAAAGTTATCGTGAAATTTCGCGAAAAAAATCAATGTACAGACAGAGGTTACAATTTTATATATATACTAGCTCAGATACCCGGCTTCGCTCGGGAATTGATTTGAGGGTGAATGGTAAGGGTATTTTTTTGGCAAGGCTTTACTTTGCACAATATTTTGACATTTATTTTGACAATATTTGACAGTGTTTAGGGTTAATACCCGTTGTTGGCATTTGTTAATAATAAAATTAGTTTTTTATGTAAGTCTTCAGTGTCCTCCAAATTGTCATATTATTCGTCTCCTGTGCATTATGCATAGATTTGAATTATTAAGGAGAAAATATTGACATACATTTGAATTAATTTTTTCAGGTGTGGTACCTGGTAGTTCATATTGAAAAGAAGTGTTGTGCAAATTTCTCTAAATAACAAAATAAACAACTTTTTTTACTTGTATATTTGCCAAAACCCCAATAGGAAATCATTATTATTAATTTCAGGCCTCCCTTATAACCCCCACTCCTGCCCGTCCCTAGAAATGTTAGTATGGCTTATTATAAGGAAGGCGTTAGTGCTAATAAACATACTGAGTGTTTTATTTAGTTCGGTTGAGTCTTTTGTGCCAAATAAAATTGTCTCCCGCTATAATTTTTTGCGTATAACGCCTTTATACTTCGGTATACGATGATAGTGTATATAAAAAAAAGTTTCCCTAAATAACAAAATAAACAACTTTTGTTATGTGCATATTTGCCGAAAATGCTATAGGAAACGAAATATCACTATTATTAATTTCAGGCCTTCCTTATAACCCCCACTCCTGCCCGTCCCTAGAAATGTTAGTATAGCTTATTATAAAGAAATCTTTAGTACTAATTCACATAGCGAGTTTGGTTTAGTTCGGGTGAGTCTTTTGTGCCAAATAAAATTGTGGACTCCCGCAATAGTTTTTAGCGTGTAACTCATTTATACTTCCGTATACGGCAAAAGTGAATATAACAAAAGTTACTCTAAATTACAAAATAAACAACTTTTGTTATGTGCATACTTGCTGAAAAAGCAATAGGAAACGAAATATCGCTATTTTTAATTTTAGGCCTCCCTTATAACCCCCACTCCTGTTCGTCTTAGAGAATATTAATATATCCTAAAGTCTAAGTTGGGCTAGTAGTAATATACGTACCAAGTTTCATAAAATTCGGTTCAGCCGTTTATGCGTGAAAAGGTAACAAACAAACAAACAAACAAACATACACGAAAGAAACAAAATGCAGTTATGGTGTCTATGACATGTGAAACGAAAAGTTATCGTGAAATTTCGCGAAAAAAATCAATGTACAGACAGAGGTTACAATTTTATATATATGCGTGAAAAGGTAACAAACAAACAAACAAACAAACAAACAAACATACACGAAAGAAACAAAATGCAGATATGGTGTCTATGACATGTGAAACGAAAAGTTATCGTGAAATTTTGCGAAAAAAATCAATGTACAGACAGAGGTTACAATTTTATATATATATAGATATAGATATATATATATATATATAGTTTTGAACGGACCTCATTTTCGTCATCTCCTGGGTAGGATCGATGGACATTTGAAGAAATTTTTCGAAAATCGCGTCATGAGTACGACCTCAATAGCTGATTTCCCTTAAGGGAAATCTGATAAAACGGAAATTTCTATATTGTGATTCATTTACTTATTTATTTACGTCCACTTTATGCTACTTTGGCTAACTGGACCGGGTTATCTACAGGGAACCACCCTTTTCTAGCCAGGGTGGGACTAAAGAATCTATTTAATGTCTTGTCACCAAATAAATCTCTACTGCCCAGGGCAGGAATCGAACCCGCCACTCTAGGTTTACCATATAAGATTAAGCCCCAAAATTTGTGATTCATCCTAAAGGGTGGGACTGTCGGCCTACATTGAAGTCCTTGGAACAGGGATCCTGGTTTGTAGGAATGATTCAGGCACCCTTGGAGTATCTGAGGAAGTGGCTGTATCTGTGGCACAACGGCAAAAATTTGCAACACTGACTAGAGCAGTAGGCAACGGAAAACCACTGTTAACCCCATGTTATCACCATGGAAGTTCCAAATAATAATGATAAACTTATCTGGCCATGGGAGTTGGATACCAAAGTCCGGCAGAGGCGTGGCAAGGCTTCTCCGGTCATCATGATGCGAAAACATTGCAACTTGATGAAGACAGGCGCCCGGAACGTCAGGGCGATGCGGCAAGTCGGTTAGATAAGAACAGATGAAAAGGCATAGTATAGACATTTTAGATTTATGTGGGACTCGATGGTATGAGAAGATAGAACTCTGTTCAGATGACTTCAAGTTGATCTACAGCGGAGGTGCGGTAAGTTATAAGTGGTGTTGCTTTAATTTTGAATAGTCCGTCACGCAGGGGCTGCGTAAACTAAGCAGATTTCCCTCGTGAAGTTTAGTAATAGATAAATCAACATACTGGTAACACAACAGCACCCTGAATAAATACTAACGGAAATAAGAAATGTTTCATCCAATTTCAATAACCTGCCGACAGGAAGCGTTAGGTGAGAAATGTAAACAAACGGGTCTGCCCGCTTCACACCTGAAAAAAATAACAATTTCTGAAATATATAAGAATATAACATATTAATTTTATTGAGAACTATTTACTATTCCTAGTATTGTAATTAATAATGAGTCAGAATAATTGTTATCTCAATCAATCAAATGTTAGTAGTCCAAAACCTTAAAACGGGAGGGGGGGGGGGGTCACCGGGACATATTTGCATGTATCTCGTATAATAAAGGTCTCTTGAATACAATTTTTGGTATTTAAACTTCGAATAATGTGATTTATTATGTAGCAGAGTATTGTTTATGTAACATGAGTAGAAGTGGCGGTTTGCTAAAGGCTGAAAACTGGAAAATGCAAATATCTCGCTTAATATTCAAGATAGAGAATAAATGTGCATAACCATATTTATAGTAAATGTAATTTGCAATTAGAGTGATTCTATACAATTTTTCGATCCGACTTATAGTAACGGAGATATTTCTAATTTTCGAAAATCCCCCCTCTAAACTCCCCCTCCCACTGGTCTGATTTCAACCGTTAACGAACTCGATCTTCCTTTTTACCTAAAACGATTAAATACCGAGTTTGGTAACGATTAAACAAAAATTGCGACCGCTAGAGTGTTAACAGACAAATATATATATATATATATATATATATATATATATATATATATATATATATATTTATATAATTTTGAACGGACCTCATTTTCGTCATCTCCTGGGTAGGATCGATGGACATTTGAAGAAATTTTTCGAAAATCGCGTCATGAGTACGACCTCAATAGCTGATTTCCCTTGAGGGAAATCTGCTAATAAAAACTAGAAGGAAGAACGATAATATACTTTTAAAATATTCCGTTTGAAAGAAAAATGTGTCCAATGAAAAAATGTAAATATTAGTTTTCTTTTAACATGAAAGTCGATCCATACTTATTTGATATATGAACATTTTTGACTTTGAGCTATTGTTGTGTTGGGTTTCCTCTGCTATAACATGCAAGGAAACAAGTTTATTTGTTCAATTAAGGTGAAATGAATTACTTATTTCCTACTAAGTCCTAACTAAGTCGCCTAAAGAATTCATACTATTGGCAGTGACGGAAGGTGTTGGAAACCTTGTTCCCTATTAGTCAGAGTTCAGGGAACAGATAGCAGCGGAACTAAACCCTACCGGGTAAACAGTTGGGGAATTCATTACCATATTATCACCTTGAAAATTCCATAAAGATTGCCTTGAGACAGTGACCTCTAACGATAAATTGCATTGCAATTTCATTACTTTAACGTGACAAACAATTTGAGGATATATGATTTATCTGAGCTATATATTGAAATTTCCAGTTCTTTCAGCAGATTTCCGTTAAGGGGGAGAAATCACCTATTGTTGTTGTACACATGGTGCAGGTTTGGAAAATATCTACTCAAATACCTACTGCATCTTAGAATATGACCAAAATGAAATCCGTATTCTTAATAACTAAGAGGAATGTGGGTTATAAGGGGAACCGCCGTTACCGCTTTAGCGGTCGCAATTTTTGTTTGATCGTTACCAAACTCGATATTCAATCGTTTTATGTAAAAAGAAATATCAAGATTCCTAATTGCTGAAATCGGCCCAGTGGGAGGGGGGGGGTGTTAGAGGGGGAGATTTTCGAAAATTCTTATTGCAAATTAAAAGTACGATGAATATTGTCATATTCTTTTATTCTCTAACTTGAATATTATCTGAGATATTTGCATTTTTCTGTTTTCCGACTTTTGCAAACCCCCACTTCTACTCATGTTAAATAAACAATGCTCTGTCATATAATATACGATATACAAGCAAATATGTTCAAGTGACCCCCCCCCCCCGTCTTAAGTTTTTGGACACTAAAATTTGTTTGATTGAGATAAAAATTATTCTGATTCATTTTAAATTACAGTACTACATATAGTAAATAGTTTTCAATAAAATTAATATTTTATATTCTGATATGTTTCAGTAATTGCTTTTCTTTCCGGTAAGAGGTTGGAGAACCTGTTTGTTTACATTTCAAACGCTTCCTATCGGCAGGTTATTGAGTGAGGTGTGCTACCAGGATGTAGATTTATCTTATTGTTAAACTTCACGAGGAAAATCTGCTTAGTTTACGAAGCCCCTTTATTTTCTCTATATTGAATATTAACCGGGATATTTGCATTTTTCATTTCATATCAAATATTGTTTTCATTGAGCTTTTACTGCGTGAAGTACATGACGTCAACATACAAGGTTTTTAGTTCCAAACTTGAAAATGTTTACAAGGTCTGTATCATTCTCGATATTTGACAGTTTTCATGCAACCCTTAAAGTCATAGTTGTTAATGGCTGAAATCGGACTAGGAATAGGGGGGTTAGAGGGAGAATTCGAAAATTCAAAATATCTCCCTCATAATGTTTTGGATCGTAAAATGTTATATAGTCAATTTTTTTTAAACTATCGATGCTCGACAATTGTCGTGCTACGCATTGTTTTGTGGCTCAAATTCTTGTTTTTAAAATTTATTACCTCCCCCACCCTGCTTCTTCTAGTTGTAGCGGACATCCTCAACAATTAAGTTGGCAGTGTCAATAATCGATAAATTGTATTGCGGAAATTCTCCTGCCAATTAAGTCGTCAGTGCCCATAATCGATAACTACGGATGAGCTCTTCTCAGAGTATTCCATGTTCCGCCTAGTAAAACGAGAGTGCTGTGCAGTTTAAATTTTAGCAGATTTCCTCTAAGGGAAATTACCTATTGAGGTTGTACTCATGACGGAATGTTCGACATTTTTCTTCAAATGTCCATCGATCCTACCTAGGAGATGACGAAAATGAGGTCCGTTCAAAACTGTGTGTGTATGTATATATATATATATATATATATATATATATATATATATATATATATTTGTCTGTTACCGCTCTAGCGGTCGTAATTTTTGTTTGATCGTTACCAAACTCGATATTTAGTCGTTTTATGTAAAAAGAAAGATCAAGTTCGCTAATGGCTGAAATCGGACCAGTGGGAGGGGGGGGTTTAGAGGGGAGGATTTTCTAAAATTTGAAATATTTCTGTTACTATACGTCGGATCGAAATCGTATAGAATCAATCTTATTGCAAATTGAATTCACGATAAATATTGTTATATACATTTATTCTCTATCTTGCATATTAACCGAGATATTTGCAATTTTATGAAATCGGGGCGGATAACGAATGAGAGTGAGTTTCCCGCCAAAAGCTAGTTCGGCCGTTTTCTTAACTCTTCGGCTCTCGTTTAATTTCTCTATTGTAAAACTACTCGTGGGAAATCTGCTTAGTTTACAGCCCCTGCGTGACGGACTTTTTATAGTTAATGTAATATCTGCGTTTTGTGTCTCTCCATCGTCCTATGCTGCTCGGCTCTCGCTCGCATTCTCCAAGACGCCAGTGTGACAGCCACAGGTAGGGCAGACAATATATTTAAGTTTTACCGACTTGAGGGGGACAGTGGTATACCATCTGCCATATAATTCCAACGACGTCAACGTCAAGCCAAGACAGCTATATCAAAGAGGTCCAAGACATACAGAGTGATCATTTACCATTATTATTATTGTTTTTTCAGAAAGTGAATTGTATTGTTGAATTGTGTATTGATATAATAGAATTAATTTTCTTAGGACACGCCACATTTTGTTGGGGCCTTCTGTAGTAGTTAGACTCTCCATCCGCCCCACCACACATTCCCTACAAATATTCATCGCTTTTCTACGTAGATAGTTAGTTTATTGTCTAATATATACTACATTTAGCTAGAGTCTAGACCATTTGGTATTAGTAAATGTTACTAGTGTCATAGTGACCTACTGTAATTATAAATATGCACATACATGTAAATTAATCCTTGTAACGGGGTAATAACTTCAGTTAATAGGTAATAAGTATATTACCGTAATACTGTATATTATCGTAATAGTAGGTATTATAATAATAATAATAGTCTCCATTCTTCATTTGTACCATAGCAAGCTATACATAATGTAAATAAAGGATATTTACATTTAAATAATAAGATTTACGTCCTTCAATAATAGTAGGAGATCCGCTAATAATAAATAAAAGTTTGTTTTCTTTGTCATACAATATGTGTCTTACAAGCTTTTATTAAAAAAGAGACGATATTATTTGGTTTATCCACACTATCAACATTTAGAATATTTCCCAATGATGATTGCTCTCTATTGGGAACTATATTATTACCTAATAGTTTGTCCTAAGATACTAATACTACATTGTCCCACTGACAGTGGGACAATGTTGTATTAGGTGTTCTAAATTTTGAATAATAAATCGTTGCCACCACCTACATCTGTCCTCTGCTTTTATAATTTGAATAATGTATTTATTAAAAAGTTTAAAATTTTTCAGTATCTGAAATTCTAAGTTGGCTGACAAGTTTCAATTTATGTATTCTAAGATAAAAATCCTTGTCGTTAAATCTGCTAATAGTTCTGTAAAGTGGGTTGCATTTGGAGTCCTTTCAATGTCTATAGACTAAAGGCGATTATTTACTTTTTTAGCGATAGTATCGTTGTTGGCTAATAAATAGTTTGGTTTTAGTTGTTCAAAAAAGTTATCTTCAGTATAATTATTTGCTGCTATTTTTTATTTTATTTGTAAAACCCAGTAAAAGCAATATCACATTTCTCTGTATCTAAATGAATTAGTCTAACAAGGCATTTGCTTGGCAGTCAGTTTTCAGACATTGAAAGTACTTTAATACAATAATTAATAATTCTCTTCAAAATTACTACCTTCAAAGGAATTCGATCAGTTTCTAAACGAAAAAGTCCGTCACGCAGGGGCTGCGTAAACTAAGCAGATTTCCCACGTGAAGTTTTACAATAGAGAAATCTGCCTAATAACAACTGTAGTAGTAAGAAACCTCTAAACCTAAAACATTATTTAGGGCGTTATAACCCAGTAGTTTCTAGCCCCAAAAAACAGTTAACCTAACCTCTAAACCTATTCACGAGGTACGAATAGTTATGGAAACGGCCGCCAGAGCTCTCGGCGGAAAGTCCGAACATAGCCTGATGACCACACGCAGAATACAAATGCAAATATCTCGGTAAATATTCAAGATACAGAATAAAGGTATAGAACAATATTTATAGTAAATTTAATTTTCAATAAGATTTATTCTATACAATTTTTCGATTCGACGCATAATAACGGAGATATTTCGAATTTTCAAAAATTCCCCCTCTAAACCCCCCCCCTCCCACTGGTCGGATTTCAGCCATTAACGAACTTGATCTTCCTTTTTACATAAAACGATTAAATTCCGAGTTTGGTAAAGATCAAAAAAATTGCGACCGCTAGAGCGTTAACAGAATATATATATATATATATATATATATATATATATATATATATATATATATAATTTTGAACGGACCTCATTTTCGTCATCTCCTGGGTAGGATCGATGGACATATGAAGAAATTTTTCGAAAATCGCGTCATGAGTACAACCTCAATAGCTGATTTCCCTTAAGGGAAATCTGCTAAAACGTAATTAGGGATACATTTGGGACACAAATATAAATACTTTAATTATTTTAATTGTACAGACTCTAAGCCTTCCAGGTAATGTCAACTCCAAATCTTACAACCGTAAATAAGTGTCGATGAAACCATGGAATCAAATAGTCATTCTTTCTTTCCAAGAATCGTTTTTACCCCGATTTAGTATTTCCCTCCCCTTTGGTGAAATGATTAATGCTTTGGCAGGTTTTCAGATGATGAGGAAGGTACCCCGAAGTACATGTAGGATTTGATATATTCCAATTCTTTATCTTGCTAAAAAAGAGGTGTCAGTTTTTTTATCCGGGGTGATTTATGAAATACAAGAGTTTTTGATTTCTTCGGGTTAAATAGAAGTAAGTTTTTACAGGAGTAGGTTTCTATTATTTTCAGTTTTTTATGAGCTTTACGCCAAGAAGTACTTAGCATTACGATATCGTCCGCTAAGAGCTGCATGCTCACCTCACTTGAACTATCAATTGGATTTCTGTGGCACCGATATTTTCAAAGAAATAGATTATATTGCTATAAAACTGATAAAGAGGAGTGGCTGAAACTTCCCCCTTCCATTATACCACATCTGATATTAATTTCTTCTGATAATTCAAGATTAATGTTAATACACATTGAAGCATTGCCATATAGTTCTTTTAAAATGATTATTATTTCCCCACTAATGCCGAAGTCATGTTTGTCGAGCTCACGATTTATGGAAGCAAATGCTCTCTTAAAATCGGCAAATGTTTCACTAACATGCTTCCCTTTTCATGAAGGTATCATACTGACTAGGGCTGCTAGTGAGAATATATGATCAACTCATCCCCTGCCTTCACTAAAACCTTATAAACTTAGTTTTGACCAAGGGCCTGGGGTTCTTTTTTCTGAATCCATTATGTTATTGAATAAATTCAATATGTAATGCACCCATTCTGGAGTATAGGTTTTAAAAACCTGATGTATTTTTTTATCGAATCCCGGTGATTTATTATTTTTTGCTCGTTTTATATAATATTGCAATTCCTCTATCGAAAAATGAGATAAGTGACAGAGAAAAACAGGACTTCCAATTCATTTTTCGCCCATACAGAGCTTTGTAGTACATTTTCCACGAGGTATCTATTTCATGGTTTTCCAAAATTCTGTGCCGTTCTTCACATTTTGCAGTTTTTAGCAGATTTCCCTTAAGGGAAATCAGCTATTGAGGTCGTACTCATGATGCGAGTTTCGAAAAATTTCTTCAAATGTCCATCGATCCTACCCAGGAGATGACGAAAATGAGGTCCGTTAAAAATTATATATATATATCTATATATATATATATATATATATATATATATATATATATATATATATATATAGATATATATATATATATATATATATATTTGTCTGTTAACGCTCTAGCGGTCGCAATTCTTGTTTGATCTTTACCAAACTCGGAATTTAATCGTTTTATGTAAAAAGGAAGATCAAGTTCGTTAATGGCTGAAATCGGACCAGTGGGAGGGGGGTTTAGAGGGGGGGATTTTTGAAAATTTAAAATATTTCCGTTATTATGCGTCGGATCGAAAAATTGTATAGAATAAATCTTATTGAAAATTAAATTTACTATAAATATTGTTCTATACCTTTATTCTGTATCTTGAATATTTACCGAGATATTTGCATTTGTATTCTGCGTGTGGTCACCAGTAGGCTATGTTCGAACTTTCCGGCGAGAGCTCTGGCGGCCGTTTCTATAACTTCGCCCCTCGTGAATAGGTTTAGAGGTTAGGTCAACTGTTTTTTGGGGCTAGAAACTACTGGGTTGTTACGTCCTAAATAATGTTTTAGGTTTAGAGGTTTCTTTCTACTACAGTTGTTATTAGGCAGATTTCCCTATTGTAAAACTTCACGTGGGAAATCTGCTTAGTTTACGCAGCCCCTGCGTGACGGACTTTTTCATATTGTCTCAGAATTGTTGTTTTTTTTTTTTTTTTAAATCTATTATTGTCTTATTGTTTTTTAATGTTAAGGTATTCAACTACTGAACTGCGCGAATATTTTTCTTTAATCATTTTCCTTTTATCTTTGCCGGGCAGGTCGTTTTCTTCTGGTGGCAATCGAGGGCAAACCATTTATTTTTGGGGATTAGATACTTGTGTTATAATTATTTTTGTCTCAGAGGATATTAATATAGCCTAAAGTCTAAGTTGGGTTAGTAGTAATATACATACCAATTTTCATAAAATTCAGTTCAGCCGTTTATGCGTGAAAAGGTAACAAACAAACAAACAAATAAACAAACAAACACACACGAAAGAAACAAAATGCAGTTATAGTGTCTATGACATGTGAAACGAAAAGTTATCGTGAAATTTCGCGAAAAAAATCAATGTACAGACAGAGGTTACAATTTATATATATATATATATATATATATATATATATATATATATATATATATATATATATTTGTCTGTTAACGCTCTAGCGGTCGCAATTTTTGTTTGATCGTTACAAAACTCTATATTCAATCGCTTTATGTAAAAAGACAGATCAAGTTCGTTAATGGCTGAAATCGGACTAGAGGGAGGGGGGGTTTAGGGGGAGATTTTCGAAAATTCAAAATATCTCCGTTATTATGCATCGGATCGAAAAATTGTATAGAACCAATCTTATTGTAAATTATATTTACTATAAATATTGTTATATACATTTATTCTCTATCTTGAATATTAACCTAGATATTTGCATTTTTATGAAGTCTGTGGTTGGGTATAGGTCGGATTAGGTCGGCCGTTTCCGTAACTGATCGGCTCAGGTGGAAGCTTCTTCTAACCTTACCTGTCGTTTCTAACCTTACCTTACCTTCGTTACTTTGCGAGATTTATGCAAATACGTTCTGTTCATCCGCCCCCCCCCCTTCTTTAGTTCTTGGACTACTAAAATTTGAGTTATTAAAATATAAATTATTCTTACAATTCAGAAGCCGTTTCAGTTGGGAATTTATTTTAATTAACTGAAAGATTTCTCATTACCGTATTTAATCACGGTGGTGTTGTGTTACCAGTATGCAGATTTCTCTATTTTAAATCTTCATATGAGAAATCTGCTTAGTTTACGCAGCCCCTGCGTGACGGACTTTTCAAAATTAAAGCAACACCACTTATAACTTACCGCACCTCCGCTGTAGATCAACTTGAAGTCATCTGAACAGAGTTCTATCTTCTCATACCATCGAGTCCCACATAAATCTAAAATGTCTATACTATGCCTTTTCATCTGTTCTTATCTAACCGACTTGCCGCATCGCCCTGACGTTCCGGGCGCCTGTCTTCATCAAGTTGCAATGTTTTCGCATCATGATGACCGGAGAAGCCTTGCCACGCCTCTGCCGGACTTTGGTATCCAACTCCCATGGCCAGATAAGTTTATCATTATTATTTGGAACTTCCATGGTGATAACATGGGGTTAACAGTGGTTTTCCGTTGCCTACTGCTCTAGTCAGTGTTGCAAATTTTTGCCGTTGTGCCACAGATACAGCCACTTCCTCAGATACTCCAAGGGTGCCTGAATCATTCCTACAAACCAGGATCCCTGTTCCAAGGACTTCAATGTAGGCCGACAATCCCACCCCTAGGAGGTAAATGCACTTATCGTAACTGACAAGCGACTCCCAGTGTGTCGTAAGCGGCACATGGGAAATATGCTTAGTTTACGCTGCCCCTGCGTTACGGAATTTTTTTTCTTGTTTTAGGTGTGGTAGTAGTTTTTAAACAGTTTTCTCAAGGGAGATAAGGCAGAGGGACCATGGATTACTTGGTATTTGAGGCGTTTAATCCTTAGAATATATTTATGGTTATTGGTAGAATTATTATTCTTTTTATTAACTACTTGGGGCGGGTTATCTACATGTTACCATCCATTTATAACCAGGGAGGACTAAGGATTTTATTTAATGAGTTCGTCACCAATTAATTCCTTTTGGCAAGGCAAGAATCGAACTCGTCACTCTAGGTTTACCAGGTGAGATTAAGGCCAACGCCTTAACTTATTGGTCAAATATTCATTCTTCTCTGCTTCTTTAAAAATTGGAGAAAGAATGAGAAGATTCATTCTCAAGTTTTCCTCATTCTTCGGATTCTCGTGGTTATCTGTGGCGACTGAATCCTGATTTTCTATACTGGTCTTCATAGTGCCTACTTTCATGAAAATTCTTTCTAATTGGACAATTTTCTTGGTTTGCTATTTACGTCGTTAATGGAATAGTGATTTCATTTCTTTCTTGAGTATGCAAAATTCTGCTAGTGCAAGATTCTTTACTTGACATATTTTTTCCTTCTAAGCTTCAAAATAAGAATAAAGAGTAGATTTTTTGTCCCATGAATGGTGTGCAAATCCTGACAGGCAACGTCTGATATGATTACTAATTACTTCCTGTTTTTTAAGAGCTACTAGAAGGAGGTATCTCTATTTTGGTAAAGCGGAATTAAACTATAGAATTTTTTAATATTGAATTTTTACAGACGAAGTAGAGTCGATGGTTGATCAAAATAAAATTCACTATTATTCATTTCTAGCTAAATGATACTTTAAATAGAACTGTAAAAGAATAAATCCATTGAATATTAGTACTCATTAAGCTTTATGTGATATTGACACATTATAATTAAAGTGTTGTATTTATGGCTTAATGACCAAGGCTCCTAGGAGGGTTGTAAATCCCCTCCCGACTTTTATTTCGGATTTTCATTAAGGGAAATCAGCTGACATGCTAATGAAAAGATATTCGAAACGTTTCCTCGAATTACACACACACACACAACACACACACACACACACTTGTCTTTGCCACTCTTGGGTCTCAATTTTTGGCTTATCCATTCCAAAATTAATATATCTGCTTTTCATGTACAACTAAAGATCAAGTTCGTTAAATGCTGAAATCGGGCGTTTATTGCCTGTTAATGTTGTTATATAAGTATTTTCTCTATCATTTTTTTAGTTTTCGCCCTTCGGTAGAATTCCTCTCCCATTCATGACATATTAACAATAATCATGAACCACTTTATCGGAAGTTACATTACGAAAGAGTGTATTCTTTAAACGTTCAAGGTGTGAGATGCATGCATATAATTGTGTAGATGGCGCCATCATTTTTTTACCGGCCCAAATCGAAAATGTTCAATTGATCTATACCATACTAGATATTTGTTCGTTTCCTTGAATAATAAAGATCACATTCGTTAATGGCGGAAGTTCGCCGAGGAATGGGGGGGGGGGGGTAGAGAACGTTGGAATTCGAAAATTTAAAATATCTCCGTTTTTGTAACTCGGATCGAAAAATTATATTAAAGAATTCTTGTTAAACTGCCGATATTGTACAATTGTCGTTCTATAAATATTTTCTTAGCTGAAATATTAAGCGAGTTATTCCTACTTTCTTGTTTTGAGCCTTCAGTAAACCTGCAATTCTAGTATCGGATTTTTACTTAGAAATATTGAATATATGGTGAGATTTATAGGGTGTCAAACCCTCACGTTGGAAATATACTTACTTAACGCACCCCCTGTGTGGCGGGCTTTATAAACTGTGAATTAAATCATTTTTGCGTAAACATTTAACAATTTTACCCCCCCCCTCCCCCCGACAAATGTGAGCTATTAAAACCTTTAGATTCTTCAATGCGTATAATTTATAATTAAATAAACGAGAGTAGTGGGGAGGTGATCACAGATAATTATGGTATTTATTAACTTGTTTCCTTTGATATGTTGACTTTAATGGTATTAATATGTCCTTACACTGATATGAAGTACGTTATGTGTGTTTGGATCTATGTTCCACGGGAAGAAATTGTTATGGATTAATGATACTCAATAATGAAGAATAATGATTATAATTATATAATCGATGATTATTTTGTTCACTTAGCTCTGAGTTGATTAGGAACTGATTTACAATTGATAATTCATTTACTTAATATTCACTAACTCTTTAAGAAAGGAATATGAGCTCGCTAAAATTCACAGAAAGCGATAGATGAAAGACATATAAAGATTGAGATAAATATTTAGAGCAACGTTTCTCACAAATTAATTTTCATAAATGATTATGATTTACATGGCCCATGATATTCTGGAGAAATAGAAGGGATTAATTAGATAATTAGAATCAGATTAATTAGAACTGTATTCTTCAATTTCTAAAATAGTACATGTTTTGTTTATAGTTTCCAAAAAGCTATACAGGTAAAAAAAATGAAAGTCTATCATTTCTTCAGAGAAGTCTTGTTTTTTTTTTTTGTTTATTATTATTTACGCCTACTTTATGCTACTATTGCTAATCGAGACGGGTTATCTACAGGTTACCACCCTTTTCTAGCCAGGGTGGGCCTAAGGAGTTTATTTAATGAGTCCGCCACTAAATAAATTTCCACTGCCCAGGGCGGGAATCGAACCCGCCACTCTAGGTCTACCACGCGAATTAAGACCAACGCCTTAACTCGCACGGCCAACCTGAGCCCCTTCAGAGAAGTCTTAAGCTGTTTGTGACAAAATCAAGATGGTCGTGTAGAGAAGGGATAGGCCATATATGATAGGTAGAACGGAGCCCGAGTGTTGTCAAACACAATGCTAACGTCATGATAACCATTGTTTGCCGTATACTTACGCTTTCTGACCAATTATACTATCACCTCTCCTAACCGGCAGGGTTCCCGCTCTCTACCTTTATCACACTAGCTCCTCAAAATCGGCCTGTTCTTAGCACTATCAGTGCGATTACTGAGGCCCCTCATTCATCAAACTTGAAAATATATTATTAATTTATTAGAGGTGAGTGTGATAGGTATGCATGAGGAGGGGGTGATGATAGTGGTATCTGCATTAAGGTATATATAGGGAGGTGCGAGCCGGCTGGGCGCAGTTAGGCTTGCGGAACTCAACATGAAGGCTACAATACTCTTTTTCCTAGCAATCGCTGTCAGCCTCGCCACCGCTAGGCCTGGCTTTTTTTCTAATCTCGTTGGACAGGAGTTTGATGATGAAGATGAACTAGGAGTCATGGACATTCTAGCTTCCTTCGGAGAAAAACTGTTCACTTTGCCTGACAACAACACTGGAGATGCTGTCTCCAGGTAGGTTTGGAATAACGTATTTATTTTTATTCATAGGGTTGAGTTAGTCCATAACAACTTATTAAATTAGTGAATTTTATTCTGTGGATTTTTTAAATTGATTCATAGAAACTAAAACTTACTATTATTATTATTCATAGTTTGTTATATTACGTTAAATAAATACTATTTGATTAGTTAATCCTTTTTCTTAGTCAAAGCTAAAGAGGCGATCTTAATATGCTTAGTAAACCCAAAATCGTGGCCAATGGATAAATAGAAATAATAAGGTCCATCATAGAAGTGATATTCTTTATTCTACCGACGGGTAAAATAAATATGATTCGGGATAAAAATTAGGTAAACTTAAGATCTATACCTACTATATGTTAAGCTATACACGCACTTTTGAAAAAAATCACTAAATTGGAGGAAAAAATATTTCCCAATGTTAAGGCTGATTTGGAAAATGTAACTGTTAGAACTTGCACGGTTCCATATTCACTTCTATTATTGTATTATTTACAAGCTTTCATAGAGAATGAAGAGGGTTTTTATAATGGTTTAGCAACCCTATATCTCGTGAACTGAAGAAATATTGTACATCTCAGGAAAGTGATAATTATTGCCTAAAAATTTCCTGATTGTTTTCAGTCACGCATCGTATACAAGTCGTGAAGAAGAAACAACAGTCTATAATCAAAACTATGGAATAACACCTAGTCCATGCTTTGCCTTATGGGTCTGAAATTGAATTTATGTACACCTGATAGTTGAAATTCGTCGAAAAAGTGACACGAAAATTTCGCCTTCGAAATCTTTAGCCCCGGAGTCATCTAAAACAATAAAAAGAAGAACAAATGTATTCCGCTAAATGTAAGAAAGAAATGTTCATAAAAATTAGAGATTTTTCTTCTTCTTCTTTTTTTTTTTTAAAAAAAAAAAAAAAAAAACTCATTAAATTAAAGTTGCTCTTGTTTGCTACGTGATTTAAGGTCCTCCTTGGTTAACCACCAGAGTTTGACTCTGGAAACACTCATTAAATAAAATCAGTTGTCCTACCCTAGCTAGAGAAGGGGGTTGTCCTGTAGATTTCCATTCCAATTAGGGTATTTACTTATGACCGTTTTTTTAAATCAAAAATTTAAAAAACCAAAAACAAATAACTCCGTTAATTTTCAGACATATGTATGATGTGAACAAGATTGCTTTTCAGTCACTTTGGAATTAATCTGTCAGTAAGTATTGAGCATGTATACTGTCAGTGTTGTGTTTGTTATTTTTCACTTTCTGGATCAAGCTAGAGTTGGAATTTTGTAGTATGCAAACAGAGTCCAGTATTTTGTTAATACACAAACATTTTCAGCTTTGTGGTTGGAGCTAATTAAATAAGGACTATTTGGTTTCTAGTACGACAATTCGAGTTAGTTCATGCGTTTCCTTGTGACAAAAACATTGTTTTCATGGTCTTCATACCTACAACTCTATAGTTCATTTATCGTGTTACTCCTCTAGTAGGACTACTAGGCACAACTTTGCCTATCTAAGCATTGAAATCACCTACCTTTAGGTTCGTTACATCGGAGAAACATAGAAGGATACCTTCTCTTCTTTCTCTGCATCCTCCCAAGGGCCAGAGATCAACGTTATATTTCAGGATCTTCTCTTGAATCTCAATTTTCAATACAGCTGAACCCTAGTAATAAACACCCAAGATGATTCTTTATCATAAACCCGATGCCTCAGTGGCCCCCTAGAGGCACTATTCGTTAACAAATAATTATCAAAAGAGAACAAATCCAACCTGCATATTGATGCAAAATGTTCTGCACCTTCTAATACTTATTCCCGCTCGTTGTTATTTCAGTTCTTCTAGAGTTGTGAGTAAGGCCAAGTGATTGTTGAAAACCTTCCACCCTCCGTATTTGAGTGGGTCTCTCCGGGGACACGATTTGTAAATCGAGGGCCCCTTATTTACTATAGAGGTGAAAATGTCATTATAATATGCTTAACCCTCTTCTTTTTATCAAGGTTTAGGACTGGGGATGAATGTGCTACGACCACTCCTATAACACGACGGGAAGGGCATAAACCCTGGACGTATTCTAATTCTCCCTCGAAGGGTGAGGGGCAATAGAGTTAGACATTTTGGATGTAATATATTTCTTTTTCTCCACACCCCCCACCAGTCAAGTAGCAGCTATTGGACAGTCTAAAAAATGCTGCCGTTTGTACCAGTCTTGAATGTTCAACTTTCAACCTGACAAGTATTCTGCTTGTTTAAAGAATGTTTCGTCCTACTCCCAAATGGTTAAAAACAAGTTTCTTCCGAATGATTTTTAAATTTTAGTTTTATCTAGTCCTTATTTCACTTTTGTGATCAGTGAGGCTAATATACGTCGACACTATAAGGCTTATACTACTCGAAAGGTTTTACATAGGTATGGCAGGAAGAGGGTGCATTGGTTGAAACAAGCGCTGAAGGCCTCCAAAAACCAATGGAGCCCCACGGTCTTTTTAAAAACTAGAAAAAAATAATTAAATATAAACATTTGAGCTAGCGGAGGCGGTTAAGGAAATGTAATCATTATGAGAGAAATTTGAAGATCCTTAAAGAAAGGAAACAGAGGAAAGTGGACAAATAAAGTTCCAAGATCATAAGAATAATATCAAGAAAGAGGTTTTTTTTAACAAGATCCCACAACGCACATTTGCAATCTGGATGATCAATGTTTATACGTCGATATCGCACTTGGGGGAGTTTCTTCCTCTAAACTATCTTTCCCTTCCATTTGTGTATTCCTTAACATCATCGTCAATCTTGTATCCAGATTACAAATCAGCTCAAACAAAATTGCAATCATACAAAAATATAAAGAAAACGAAAATTTGACCGATTCTCGGGCGATAATTTTAATAAGTTGATAAAAACGGGAGCTAATGACGAAAAAAAATGATAGTTTTTTAGTGGGACAAATTAAGAGAGGGAATTGCAGCATAAAAAGAAGATTAATTCGACGAACACATTTCAACAAAAGGATCATGATTATGAGGTAGTTAATATATTAACTAATGCAGATCCAATTTTTATTTTTTAAGATTTCAGTAGAAATGCGATTAAATTTATTTTTTAGGATACAGGTCTGATTACGTGCCAATATTGAAACAGAACTAAAAACGTATTATTCATATGGTGTTGGATGTGGGTGTACAGGTCTGAAAAACAGGTCTTATAAACAGGAAAACTTCAAACCTGGATATTTATTTCAGGACAAGGCCTTTCGGCACAACCGTGCCATCAGCAGGTGCTAATATAGAAACATTTTTAAGGCCATGCAATAAAAACAAACGATTAAATTGAAAATCTTAATCATGGTTAAATCATACTGAATAAAATCCTAATGTTAAATTAAAAGTTCATCTCTCTCTACGTAAGCTTTAATCAGGAATTCCTCCAGTCTTGCACGGGGCAGACAAAGATCTACAAGGGGTAAAACCAAGAAAAAAAAAGAATATATATATATATATATATATATATATATATATATACTCTTTTTTTAATAAGACAAATATGACAGGAGCATTCATTCTATTAGAGAAAATTTACTTTCCTCCAGCACTTGAATAAAGAAACCAATACCTCACATAAGATAGCTCTGCTAGTTAGAGAGCACAATAGTAATATCAAAAAAATTGGAACCTCCTAATCTTGAGCTTGAATGAGCAATTTGAAACGCAAGGTTCGTTCCCTTGAGGACAAACTTTATCTATTTGATCATTTATATATATATATATATATATAATTTATTCTTGTCCAATGATCCTCCTTATTAACCCTAGAACTACCAAGGGGGGGGGCTCCTTGAGCCCACAACTTTTTGTTTTTGTTCCCTATCACCCAATTTTAATGGGATATTTTTGATATTTTATGTATTCCTCAGAAAAACATCCTAGAGTGAGGGCATAAACAATAAAATTAAATAAAAAAATTTCTATGTTGAGAAAAAAAAATTTTTTTGACGTATGGGCTCGAGGGAAGCCCCCCCCCTTGGTAATGCAAGGGTAGTTATACACTTAAGTACCAAGGGGGGGGGGGGCTCCTCGAGCCCACTGATATTTAATAATACTTTTAACTAGTAATTCAAGTGTTATTAATTATATTACTAAAATAATATTTACTTTGATTTAATTTTAACATACACAAACATTATCAAGTTTTTTTTTTTTTTTCTCAAAAAAAATATATAGATTCTCCCCATATAATTTTTTTTCATATAAAAATATATTACTGAGATGGTTATAATTATTGCTCCTGATAGGTACGTTTTTAGAAAAGAGAAGATTTTCTAGGTTGTTCCCAACTAGGGGAACAGTTAGTCCATGCTGCATCCTGGATAAACACTCGGGAAAAAAATTTATTGTGCAAAAGCACCGATAATTGCATTACGAATCTGATAATTATATTTTCTTAAATTATTATTCTATTATAATGTTATAATAACTTAGATATAGATAACTTTTTATTCTAACAATGTTTAGATATGTTCCTCCAGTAGAATACAATTATATTTAATTTAAAGTCACCCTTTTTTCCCCATCCGGACTTTTTTTTTAAATTTATTTTTTATTATTGTATTTAATTTTTTTTTAAAATTTTTTTTTTTCACAGGTGTCATAAGAAACGTTCATTAAACATAATCCAATAGAAATAAAAATTTTAAAAAAAATTATAGAACCAAAATAATAGGTTATTAAGGTTGTGGGCTGGAGGAGCCCCCGTTAATATATTTCTTTATTTGTGAGCTTGTGGTCAAACACCGCATTCAAAAATTGCCTTTATTTAAAACATGTTTCTTTTGGCTGAAATGAAGATGCTTTAAAGAGGCTCACAAACAAAGTGTGTGTGTGTGTGTGTGAGAGAGAGAGAGAGAGAGAGAGAAAGAGTGACTGCTATCTATTTTCAATCAGTTAAATTATAATATATTAATTTTTATATGTTGGGCTAGAATTGTAATGCTAGGATATTTTAGTATGATTTAATTATGTCCAAAATATGAATTGTAATAGCTTGTTTTTTTTGCGATGGCTTAAACTATATCTTTTTTTGTTTGTTAGTACACGGTGATTCCACAGTAGTGCCTTGTGCTGAAATAAATATTTTGGTGGGAAGACTTCCCATTTACAAGACCAAATTATCAATTAAAAACTGTCATATTTATTTCAAAGATAAAGAAATATTAATTGACACAATGTTTGATATTTACAAAATTGTTCAAATTTCAAAACATGTCATAAGAGTCGACAAGGCGCTTAAAAGGCGTTACAAAAATATCGATATTAATACAAATAAAAGAGCTTAGACAGAGATCAAAAATTCAATGAAACCTAAAAGACGCCTCCCCCCCCCCTTGACATTGGACACAACTTATTAAAAGTACGTCTGCAGAGACTGCGTAAACTAAGCAGATTTCCCACGTGCTGATATAACACACTTGCGATTTCCTCTCTATACATATTCTCTATTTCTATGTAAAAAAAATAACAAAAAACGGTTAAGTATGGAGTATGGTATAGATAAACATTTTGGAGTAAAGAACGAAAACTATTAATTGATGAAGTCATCGCACAACATATTTGCATGTATCTCAGAAAGCAAAAGTTCAATGAAAACCATGTTAGGTATTTAACCTTGGATGGGGATGTACAGAAGGCCGAAAACTAAAAAATCCGTCCATCTTGGTTAATATTCATTTAACAGAAATTATATATAAACATTAAATTTTCAATAAGATTAGATATATACAGTTTTTTGATCGTACATATAATAACGGAGATGTTAAAAAATTCTCCCATTCTACACCCCCCTCCCACTGGTCCGATTTCAACCGTTAACGAACTTGATCATTCTTTTTACATAAAACGATGATATATCAAGTTTGATAACGATAAGACAAATATTGCGGGCTAGGGTGTAACAGACAAATATATATATATATCCATAAATATATAAAATTGTAACCCCTGTCTCTACATTGGTGTTTTTTTTTCAAAAGTTCAAGATACTTTTTCGTTTCGCATGCCTTAGACACCATATTTGCAAATTGTAGCTTTGGTGTCTGTTTGTTTCTTTATATGTTTGTATATTTGTTTGTTTGTTTGCTAACTTCTGATCCGAATTTTATGAAACTTGGTATGTGTATTACTACTTGCCCAAGTAAAACTTTAGGCTATATTAATATTCTCTAAAACGAACAGGAGTGTGGGTTATAAGGTAGGCTGAAATAAAAAATAACGATATATCTTTTCGTATTGCTTTTTCGGCAAATATGCACAGAACAAAAGTTGTTTATTTTGTTATTACTCCGTTAATTTATTGTTTATTACTCCGTTAATATTCAAGTTAGAGAAAAAACAAAACAATTATAGGAAGATTATGAAAAAGATAATCTACCCCTACATCTTTCCACAACTGCTGGACAGATTTCAGCCGTTAGCCTTGCTTCATAATAAAATGTTTAATTATCAAGTTGAATAAGGATCAAATAAAAATTAGGCACACTCAACTGTTAATAGAGAAAAGTGAATATCTATACATAACATGTCGAAAAAAACATATTTTTGTCATATACTCAGAACTACTAAGAAACTATTGCAAAATAACCTCAAAATTTGATTTCTCTTAAGGGGAATATCTAATACAGGATAGGGTAGCTAAATGAAGACCAAGATCTCCCATCGCCTAAAAAAGTGAATGACCTGGTTCTTTGAAGAACTTCTACGCCAAAAAGGTACTTTACATTGAAATTAAACAGCTATTCCAGATGTGTATGAAGATGAGCATGACTAAGTTGTGTCCTTAGTTGTTCAACTTTCGCCGAGCCTATATTCGCAGTGTTGATGGCTTACACAACACTCACCATGGCAGTCACCTTAACCTTCGCCTTGACTCGGCCCTTACCTCACATATCTGACATACTTTTAATTCACCCTACTTATTTTCAACCAGTTCTATGGTAAACAATTTCATTTAGTAACTTATACCACGTACAAAGGATACTCCAGGTATCCCTGAGTTTTTTAAGGGTTTGCAATACCCTAATTTGTTTTTAGGAGATTTCCCTTAGGGGAAATCAGCTATTGAGGTTGTACTCATGACGCGATTTTCAAAATTTTTCTTCAAATGTCCATCTATCCTACCTAGGAGATGACGAAAATGAACATTGAAGCTACCTGACTATTAGCTGGAGGGCATTTCCCTTTGTGGCCAGTTCTGCTGCACTGCCATGGCCAATTTTTAATAAAGTAGCTATTGCTGCTATTTACATAAATAATAAATGCTAAGTGCTACCCTTATCTACCCGCAGTTTGTGAATCGGTGCGGTTAACTAGCGTGCACAGGTGCTACACACCTGTTCAACTTCCAACAGCCGCCCAGAAGAAATCTCATGAACTAGCACTACCCCGTGGCTCCTCTTGAAGACAAATTTAAATAATAACAGCCTAGCTTTCCCTAATTTTTGTGCTGTTCTCTAAAGAAAATGGAGGGACAGACACTTCAAACTGATGGTAGCTAACTATTTCCAACATACGTTACATATTATGGAAACATACCTCAAGGAAACCCCATTATGCCTTCACTAATGGGTTGCATAGTATTTAGATTACGAAATAGAAACGTTTAATAAATATACAAATTGACTTATAATTAAATGCCCATGACGACAGTATTTTTGGATAAGATCTGTGTATCTATAATGCACGTAATATCTGGTTGTGTGTAGGTTTCTATATAAATATAATTTGAACTCCTTTTCATGTAATTTAATCTGTTTATGCACTTATTTATAATAGAAATCACAATATTCTGAAGGGAGTAAACTTTTAGAAGCTCTAGAAGACATTTCGTTATTATTGGTTTTCCTTGGTTAACACAAATACATTAAGAGTGACCTTTATTCGATATCACAAAATTCTCATTACAGGACTATCTAACAACAAAAGAACGCCTTATTCCACCCATATAACTCTCTATAATATACAAACAAACAAAAAAAAGTGCGCAACCGCCATCATAATGTTAGTACTTGTGTAGCAGCCATCTTAATTAATATCTGTACATTCCACATAAAATCATCAACAAATTACGGAAACCTGGATTTTCATTAGGCATCTCCAAAAAATAACGACGGAACAAAAAGTTATAAACACACCTAAGTCAAGAAGAAAACCAAGACTGAAAAAAATTAAAATAAATCTATATAATATTAACAATTGATAAATAACAATATATAAAAATAACAAAGGAGTTCACTCATTGTACCCACCAGTTGCACTTGTAGCAGCTTGATACTTGTTTAAAATATATATAAAGTCAAAACAAAAACCTTTTATTCTACTCAAAGCAATATTCTAAAACGCCCGTCTCGCATGGGCTGCGTAGAGTGCCGATTTCCCTCGTGTTGTTAAAACACACTCAACTCACCACATATTCTCTATTTCTATGTAAAAGGTTGAACACAAGACAGTTTGAATAACTCACTTAATACATAAGTTAAGCCTCAGAAGCTTAACAACATTGGTTCTATAACATTTTATGATACGACTCACAATAACAGAGATATTTTGGAATGTTCAAAATTCCTCCCCCTAAACGAGTAGGGTATAGCAGAAATAAATATTTTTCCATCCATGACCGTATAATCTTAATAGTTGACGTAATCGATAGTTCTATATAATTTTTCGATCCGACGTTTAATAACGCAGATTTTTCGAAATTCTGCCCTCTAAACCTCATCCCTCCCAGTGGTTCGACTTCAGCAATTAACTAACTTTTTAGTTTTACATTACACGTTTATATATCGAGTTTGGTTTCGATCTAACAAGAAATGCTATATATACATATATATATATATATATATATATATATATATATATATATATATATATATAATATATAAAATTTCAATTTGCAAGGCCAATCAACAAATCCCAAGGCCAAACGATGTCTATTTGTGGCTTAGATTTGAGTAAACCATGTTTTTCACACGGGCAATTGTACGTAGCATGCTCTCGAGTGGGTAAACCATCCAGTTTGTTTGTGCTCGCTAAAGATGGGCTAACAAAAAATATTGTTCACGCTATAGCATTAAAAGATTGATGTTGTTTGTTAGTGTTACTGTCGTAATCTATATGTGATATGTAATTTAAGAAATAAACTATAATAACTTATTTATATTCCCTTATCGTTCATAGCGCTCCATGCCTATCTCATGAATATACCACATACACACTTATAATAAGTAAGTTACTTTTTGTCTACACTAGAATTTATTTAGAAACTAGAAATAATTTATATGGCAAAACAACGTTTGCCGGGTTATCTAATATATATATATATATATATATATATATATATATATATATATATATATATATATATAAACATTTTGAGTATACCTTAATTTCGTCATCTCCCGATGGACATTTGAAGAATATTTTTTTATAATCGCGTCATCAGTACAACCTCAGTAGCTGATTTCCCTTAAGGAGTTCTAAAGGATAGAAAATACAGCAGTAATTTTATTTATAACTATAAGAGCTTTAGCATTAAGAAAATCATCTGCTTCTTTTCATATTAATGATTAGATATTAATAATGGTCAAAATAAAATAAAAATTAGGGTGTTGAAAAAATGATTTAGATTTTCTTGTCTCTATGGTGAAGAATTTATAGTTAGGAATGTTAATAAGGAGACATTGTACATTCATTCAAAAGGGCTTAAGCCAAATGAAAGTGATAAGACGCCGAGGATGATTGGAAATCAGAAATAGGACATATAATTAAAGTTATTCCTCTATTTTGGAGCCGCTATAGTTACAGCATAATGTAGAATGCATATTCTAGCCCACTTATATCAAAGAATACATATTCAATAAATATTCTGGAAGAAAAAAAAACCTTCATTTATAATGAAGGTTCTGCTGACACTCTACTTGATGAGGCCGTTGCGAATCAACTCGGTAGACGAGTACAGGAACTACTCGGTGAGTATTGTATCAAAACGTTCCTAGATCATATTGCACTCGTGTCAAAGTTCGAAATAGAAAGTAATAGAATGCTGAAAGACGTCAAGGATGCCCTAGATCAGTTTAACTCAAGATAAATGCACCAAAAAAAAAAGTTTTAGTTGTAGAGAAGAAACAAAGCCAAAAATATATAAATATTAAAATCGGAAAAATCATGCTTGAAAAAGTGAGAGTACTTTTAACAAGGAAATATCGTCACCTAAGGTAACGATTGAAGATATGAAGTTGATAAAAAAACACTAGTCTTTCAAAGCAAAAGGAGTATTTTATTTAACAAGTATGGAAGCAAAAAATCAAACATGCCATGGATTTCGATGTTTATTGTATGAAAAGAGTATATACGAAAAGCCTAGCTTTAGAAAGAACTGAATGATTGCAATTACAAAGCATAGCCCTGAGATCATGATGATAACCTCCCTCCGCCCCCACAGCTGATTTCAATCAAAAGTGGAGGTGTAAAACTACATGTTACATATTTTTCATTTGTAGCATATTGCAATCGCGATTTGGTTTTAATTCAGTTTGGACCTTCCTGAATTTAAAACCAAATCGCGATGGCAATTCTTCTTTTACTCCGCAGAAGGAAATAATAATGTCAGCCCATGGAAAGAGACATTGTCCATCAAAACCGGCTTCATCGAATAGTTTGTACTTAATTTTATTCGGCATCGTGTGGATTAGTATACTTAGCCAGATTCAATTATAACACCTGATAATGATTCAATTTAATTGTTTAATGTTTATTAAACTACGTCACAGGGCTATCAGTCTCTTTAACTTTCAGGTACATAGAATATTTATATTTTTTAGATATGAAAATGTTTTGTTATACAGTGCTCTGCCAGGAATTCTATTGTCATAGGGAAGTTGTATATTAAGTCTACAGCGTTTCCATTTTCAATAAAAACGAAACTACATAGGTTTCTAACTATATTTCGATGAACTACACTTTTTTTCATTTTTAATTATTTCACCCGTAAATTGTTACCTTGAAGTGGTAATATATATAATCTTACCTTTAATGCTCTTGATGTTTTAAAACATATTTGCTTTATTTATTTTTATTTTGGAACCTTATCTGCAAATTTCATATTTGAATTTCAGATGGACTCCATCAAGCCCGCACAATCCCGAAGAACTTGGTGCTTACGCTGAAGGAGATATTCTATTCCCAGTTCCCCTCACAAGGAATGGTCTCCGAGCTAAATCTGCAAGATGGCCGGGCGGGAAGGTTCCATATGTCATCAGTGGTTCCTTCAATTCAGCAGACAGAAATATGATAGATGAAGCCATAAAAGAATACCATAAGCACACTTGTGTCAGGTAAGCCTAGCCTATCACAATTTGAGAAAAGATTTTTTTTTCAAAACATGTTTAAGATCAAGTACTTTTATAAAACGTATCAAATGTTATCTAATTTAATTTATGTTATCCGGAACTTTAACCTGTATTAAGAATACTCTCGAATATCGGAATGCATAACGAATTTACGCTTTAAGAACAAACCATTGCATAAGTAGATGTATAAAAATCACCCTGCATACATTTGTGGCAGATTTCTATTAAGAAAACTTCTAGTTGGGAGTCAATGGAAAATTTAATTATGTTCCGGATTGGAATGGGATGGCATACCTCGGCTGACGTGTACTTCCTAATGCAGTCACGCCCATCACCTGACAAGAAGTGGCAATCTGGTATAAGCTGCGATGGAACTCGGAAGCAGTGCGGCCTTGCTGAGTATGACCTCGGCCACGTCAATGGATTATAGCTGACGAGTAGTGACAGTAGCGGAGGTGGCAGGCGTGGGTGCTACCATTCATCATTATCTCCCAGCCATCAAAAACAATTTCCTATCCTTCAATTATAAGAAACAAAGAGTACCCCATACATAAAATGGCCCAAAACAAACTCTTTTAAGTAATTGCTATTTTCAATCTATCTTTGTATGTGTGTTGTGTGTGTGTTTGTTGGGTGTGCCAGACTATCTGTTAACGATCTAACTACATTACGTTTTTGGAACGAAACTCGACATTTAGCTATTTCATGTAAAACTAAATGGAAAGGATTTCACGTTTTTAAATTGCTCATTGGTTTACTTCGAATATGATATGTTTCTTTCTTTATAAGTCTTCAGGTCACCTCCTACTCATGCGATTTTTAAAATCGTTAGATATCTAATCTTATTGTTTAGCTCTAATTTCAAGCCTCGGTTAAGAAAATTAATTGAACATCCACTTTTAGCAGATTTCCCTTAAGGGAAATCTGCTATTGAGGTCATCCATCAATTCTACCTAGTAAATGACGAAAATGAGGTCCGTTCAAAATTGTATATCTATATCTATATATATATATATATATATATATATATATATATATATATATATATATATAAAATAAATAATAAAATTGTAACCTCTGTCTGTACATTGATTTTTTTCGCGAAATTTCACGATAATTTTCGTTTCACATGTCATAGACACCATAACTGCATTTTAGCAGATTTCCCTTAAGGGAAATCAGCTATTGAGGTCGTACTCAGGATGCGAGTTTCGAAAAATTTCTTCAAATGTCCATCGATCCTACCCAGGAGATGACGAAAATGAGGTCCGTTCAAAATTATATATATATATATATATATATATATATATATATATCTATATATATATATTTGTCTGTTAACGCTCTAGCGGTCGCAATTTTTGTTTGATCTTTACCAAACTCGGAATTTAATCGTTTCATGTAAAAAGGAAGATCAAGTTCGTTAATGGCTGAAATCGGACCAGGTGGAGGGGGGGGGTAGAGGGGGGATTTTTGAAAATTCAAAATAGCTCAGTTACTATACGTCGAACCGAATAATTGTACAGAATCAATCTTATTGCAAATTAAATTTACTATAGATATTATTATATACATTTATTCTGTATCTTGAATATTAACCGAGATATTTGCATTTGTATTCTGCGTATGGTCACCAGTAGGCTATGTTCGAACTTTCCGGCGAGAGCTCTGGCGACCGTTTCTATAACTATTCGTCCCTCGTGAATAGGTTTAGAGGTTAGGTCAACTGTTTTTAGGGGTTAGAAACTACTGGGTTATTACGCCCTAAATAATGTTTTAGGTTTAGAGGTTTCTTACTACTACAGTTGTTATTAGGCAGATTCCCCTATTGTAAAACTTCACTTGGGAAATCTGCTTAGTTTACGCAGCCCCTGCGTGACGGACTTTTTGTTTCTTTGGTGTCTATTTGTTTGTTTGTTTGTTACCTTTTCACGCATAAACGGCTGAACCGAATTTTATGAAACTTGCTATGTATATTACTACTAACCCAACTTAGACTTTAGGCTATATTAATTTTCTCTGAGACGAACAGGAGTGGGGATTATAAGAGAAGCCAGAAATTAAAAATAGCGATATTTCGTTTCCTATTGGTTTTTCAGCACATATAAACATAACAAAAGTTGTTTATTTAGTTATTTAGAGTAACTTTTGTTATATACGCTTTTTTCGTATACCGAATTATAAACAAGATATACGCTAAAACCTATAGCGGAAGTGAACAATTTTATTTGGGGCAAAAGACCCAACCGAAATAAATAAAACTCGGTATGTGTATTAGCACTTTTGTCATATACACTTTTTCCGTATACCGAATTATAAACGAGATATACGCTAAAATCTATAGCGGAAGTGAAACATTTTATTTGGCACAAAAGACCCAACCGAAATAAATAAAACTCGGTATGTGTATTAGCATTAACGCTTTCATTATAACAAGCCATACCAACATTTCTAGGGAAGGGCAGGAGTGGGGGTCGTAAGAGAGGCCTGAATTAAAAAAGTCCGTCACGCAGGGGCTGCGTAAACTAAGCAGATTTCCCACGTGAAGTTTTACAATAGAGAAATCTGCCTAATAACAACTGTAGTAGTAAGAAACCTCTAAACCTAAAACATTATTTAGGGCGTAATAACCCAGTAGTTTCTAGCCCCAAAAAACAATTAACCGAACCTCTAAACCTATTCACGAGGGACGAATAGTTATGGAAACGGCCACCAGAGCTCTCGGCGGAAAGTTCGAACATAACCTACTGGTGACCACACGCAGAATACAAATGCAAATATCTCAGTTAATATTCAAGATAGAGAAAAAATGTATATACCAATATTTATAGGAAATTTAATTTGCAATAAGATTGATTCTGTACAATTTTTCGGTCTGACGTATAGTAACGGAGATATTTCGAATTTTCGAAAATCCTCCCCTCTAACCCCCCCCCCTCCCACTGGTCCGATTTCAGCCGTTAACGAACTTGATCTTTCTTTTTACATAAAACGACTAAATATCGAGTTTGGTAACGATCAAACAAAAATTGCGACCGCTAGAGCGGTAACAGACAACTATATATATATATATATATATATATATATATATATATATATATATATATATACAGTTTTGAACGGACCTCATTTCATCATCTCCTGGGTAGGATCGATGGACATTTGAAGAAACATTTCGAAAATTCCGTCATGAGTACAACCTCAATAGCTGATTTCCCTTAAGAGAAATCTGCTAAAAAGTCCGTCACGCAGGGGCTGCGTAAACTAAGCAGATTTCCCTCGTGAAGTTCAGTAATATATAAATATACATACTGGTAACACAACAACACCGTGAATAAATACAAACGGAAATAAGAAATGTTTCATCCAATTTCAATAACCTGCCGACAGGAAGCGTTAGGTTAGAAATGTAAACAAACTGGTCGGCCCGCCTAACAAAGGAAAGAAAAACAATTACTGAAATATATCAGAATATAACACATTAATTTTATTGAGAAATATTTACTATATCTAGTACTGTAATTAATAATGAGCCAGAATAATTGTTATCTCAATCAATAAAATTTTAGTAGTCCAAAACTTTAAGATTGGGGGGAGAGTCACCGGGACGTATTTGCATGTATCTCGTATAATAAAGGTCTCTTGAATACAATTTTTGGTATTCAAACTTCCAATAATGTGATTTATTATGTAGCAGAGTATTTATTATTTACGTAACATGAGTAGAAGTGGCGGTTTGCCGAAAACTGAAAAATGCCAATATCTCGGTTAATATTCAAGATAAAAAATAAACGTATATAACAATATTTATAGTAAATTTAATTTCCAATAAGATTGGTTATTAACAAGTTTTCGATCTGACGTATAGTAACGGAGATATTTCGAATTTTCAAAAATCCTCCCCTCTAAACCCCCCCTCCCACTGGTCCGATTTCAGCCATTAACGAACTTGATCTTCCTTTTTACATTAAACGATTAAATTCCGAGTTTGGTAACGATCAAACAAAAATTGCGACCGCTAGAGCGTTAACAGACAACCTCATTTTCGTCATCTACTAGATCGGATCGATGGACATTTGAAGAAAAATGTCGAAAATTCCGTCATGAGTACAACCTCAATAGCTGATTTCCCTCAAGGGAAATCTGCTAATAGCGGTACATCGTTTTCTATTCGTTTTTCGACAAATATGAACATAACAAAAGTTGTTTATTTTGTTATTTAGAGTTACTTTTGCCATATACTTTTTAGCAGATTTCCCTTAAGGGAAATCAGCTATTGAGGTCGTACTCATGACGCGAGTTTCGAAAAATTTCTTCAAATGTCCATCGATCCTACCCAGGAGATGACGAAAATGAGGTCCGTTCAAAATTTTATATATATATCTATATATATATATATATATATATATATATATATATATCTATATATATATATATCTATATATATATATATATATATATATATATATATATATATGTCTGTTAACGCTCTAGCGGTCGCAATTTTTGTTTGATCGTTACCAAACTCGGAATTTAATCGTTTTATGTAAAAAGGAAGATCAAGTTCGTTAATGGCTGAAATCGGTCCAGTGGGAGGGGGGGTTAAGAGGGGGGATTTTCGGAAAATTCAAAATATCTCCGTTATTATGCGTCGAATCGAAAAATTGTATAGAATCAATCTTATTACAAATTGAAGTTACTATAAATATTGTTCTATACATTTATTCCCTATCTTGAATATTAACCGAGGTATTTGCATTTTTATTAAATTTTGGCCGGTAACGGATTTTTGAGTTTCCCGCCAAAACCTAGTTCGGCCCTTTGCCGTAAGTGTTGGGCTCTTGTATGGAGATTTCTCTATTGTATTACTTCACGTGGGAAATCTGCTTAGTTTACGCAGCCCCTGCGTGACGGACTTTTTGTCTTTTAACAAAGTATAAACGAGATATACACTATAAACTAAAGCGGGAGTCAACTATTTTATTGGGCGCTAACGATTAAACCGAACTTAAAAAAATTCGGTGTGTCAATTAGCATTAATTCTTCCATGATTATAAGCTATATTGAAATTTTTAGGATACAACGGGAATGGGGGTTATAAGGGAGGCCTAAAATAAAAATTCGCGATATTTCATTGTCTATTTGTTTTTCGACAAACATGCACATAACTAAATTTGTTTACTTTGTTATTTAGATTAACTTTTGTTTTATACATTTCTCCAGGAACAATGTGTGGGAGCAAGCAATTTGCGTAGAAATATTGGTATGCTCAACACTTCTTTTCAATATGAACTACCAGGTACCTCACCTGAAAAAATTAATTCAAATGTATGTCAATATTTTCTCCTTAATAATTCAAATCTATGCATACTGCACAGGAGACGGGAAATATGACAATATGCAGGACAGTGAAGTCTTACATAAAAAAATAATTTTATTATTAACAAATGCCAACAACGGGTATTAACCCTAAACACTGGAACGGGTAAATGTCAAAATATTGTGCAAAGTAAAGCCTTGCCAAAAATATACCATCACCATTCAGCCTCAAATGAATTCCCGAGCGAAGCCGGGTATCTGAGCTAGTATATATATATATATATATATATATATATATATACAGTGTGTCCCAACTTCCCGTGCCACCTCCCCCTTAAAATCGCCAATTTGCCAATTGTGTTAATAAATGGTTGAGACTTGGTGTGGCAGAATTGTGACTCCTGAAGAATCTTTTCTATTCATATTGAACCTCGTAACCTTCTCCAGTACTTCTCCAGCGACCCTAACTTTGTTTTCCAATAGAATGCTATACTTTTTATGACGGATTCTTGTAGAAAATCAAATTCTAAAACGATTTCATATTGGTGAATTTTTTGATTTGACGCATCTTTTACCGTAAAATGCACAAATCTTTATTTCAGAACGGCACGTTTTATTGAAAAATGCGGTCACAAGAAAGTTGTAGACAAGAAAATTATCTTTGAAATAAGTCTATGGGAAGAGGAATGTTTTCTGAAATTAAATTCTTCTAGGAAAGACTCATCACGAATACTTTTGCGTTATTTCGTTTTAATGTATTTTTTATTTATTTTTTTATTTTACTTTTTAATTACATTCTCTTCCCGGGTCCTATCTCCTATCTCTTAGGTAGGATCGATAGACCTTTCAGAAAAGTTCTCTAAAACCGCGTCATTAGTAAAACCTCAATAGCTGATTTTCCTTAAGGGAATCAGTTAAAAGGCGAAGTAAATTTTATTCAGTTCCTATTCAATCTCCCTACACTATTAAAAACATAATCATTGAAAGAATTCATCAGCTAATAAGTATGATCTACCTCTAACTAAATAAATTCCTACTGTCCATTTCGGAATCGACCCTGTTTACCAATTGAGAATTTAAGCAAACTTCACAAAACGATATTTAGTCAAGTCATAAATACCCTTATAAAAAGAAGTCTGTCACGCAGGGTTTGCGTAAACTAAGTAGATTTCCAACGTGCTGGTGTGACACACTACAGATATTTCCATCGTCTCCCCCCACCCCCCTAATCAAAGTGGAATGTCTATGTCAATGATTTGAATGTCTGATGTTTGATATGATGCCGTGTTATTCTGGAAATTTTCTTAGTTTACTCAACCCCTGCCTGACACATTTAAAAGTTTTGTATATACCACAGTAGATAATTAATAATTTTATACCGCAGTAACTAATCAAGGCGGGCTCCCTGAAAATTGCTCCTTCATTCTAAGGCCTCGAGGATTTTGTCAAACGATTTTGCCAGAAAAAACCTTAAGGAAAATCTGCTATAATTCTTGAATATATAAATATATCATGTTTATACATTCGTTTTTTTTTTCTTTTTAGACTTTACTTTAGAGCAGGGATGAGCAACACGCGGCCCTTTCAACGTATCTGTGCGGCCCGCCAAGCTTTTCTAAAATTGAATTTATTTTATCGACTTTCTCCCATCAATAGTTGCGATATTAGCGATACAGCACAACTGTCTATATTGTTACGTGGTATTGATACCAAATTTAATATTACCGAAGAATTGTGTTCATTAATTCCAATGCAAGAGACTACAACAGGCAAAGACCGGTCCAATGAACTAAAGTCTTTATTGCAAGCATTGTGATAGAAGGATCAGGAAGGCTATTTCAAGACATTAAGAAGGCCTCAAGAAGGGAAACATGCGTTAACCACTGCATAACTCACCAGGAAAATTTGTGAGCAAAAGATTCAGTTTGACAACAGTACCAATAATTAAACTAATAAGTTTTATGAAGTCGCGCGCATTAAATCACCGTGAATGTAAAGAATTCCTGAAAGATTTAGAAACTGAATATGGTGACTTGGTTTTCAATAACGAAGTACGTTGGCTTAGTTGACGTGCAATGCTAAAAAGAGTATACAACTTAAAAAGCGAAATACAATTGTTCTTGGATATGAAAGGATATGCATTTCCTCATTTTATCAGATTTCGATGTTTAACCGTTTTATGTAAAAAGACAGATCAAGTTCGTTAATGGCTGAAATCAGACCAGAGGGAGGGGGGGGGGAGGGTTTAGAGGGGGATTTTCGAAAATTAAAATATCTCCGTTATTATGCATCGGATCGAAAATTGTATAGAACGAATCTTATTGCAAATTAAATTTACTATAAACATTTGTTATTTACATTTATTCTCTATCTTGAATATTAACCGAGATATTTGCATTTTTATGAAGTCTGTGGTCGGGTATAGTTCGGATTAGGTCGGCCATTTCCGTCATTGCTCGGCTCAGGTGGAAGCTTCTTCTAACCTTACCTTCGTTACTTTGTGAGATTTATGCAAATACGTTCTGTTCATCCGCCCCCCCCCCCCTTCTTCAGTTCTCGGACTACTAAAATTTGAATTATTGAAATATAAATTATTCTTACAATTCAGAAGCCGTTTCTGTTGGGAATTTATTTTAATTAACTGAAATATTTCTCATTACCGTTTGTATTTAATCACTGTGGTGTTGTGTTACCAGTATGCAGATTTCTCTATTACTGAACTTCACGAGGGAAATCTGCTTAGTTTACGCAGCCCCTGCGTGACGGACTTTTTGGTAATAAAGAATGGATGCGCGATTTTGGGTTTCTTATCGACTTGGCTCAGCATCTCAATGATCTTAATGTGGAACAGGTTATTTACAATTTGCATGATAAAGTTCAGGGCTTTGAGCCCAAATTGAAATTGTGGAAACAGCATTTTTGCAGAATAATGTGTCTCACTTTCCACATTTACAAAAAGAAAACGTTACCTCTTCTTAAAAATACGCACAATATATAGACATTGGTTTCCATGAAAATGTTTTCCACGCCATTTAATATCATGTGGATACAGTTCCTGAAGACATTCAAATGGAAGTGATTGACATGTAGAATAATACCGATTTAAAAAATGTAATTTTCTCAGTAAACATCAAATAATTTTATAAATCGTATGGAGCCTTGAGAAATTTCCGTTTTTGACGAAAAATGCAAAGCAAATGATGTCTCTGTTCGGAAGTACGTGTATTTGCGAACAATTATTTTCGTCATTGAAATTAATCCAAAATGACCACCGATCAAGACTGATTGATGCACATTAGAAAGCTGCATACGTGTAGCTACTTCATCAATTCCGGCTGATATTGATTAGCTTGTAAAAAAAAAAAAAAAAAAGAAGCAGTGCTGAATGTTTGATTAAAAATTACAAGTTCTTTTTTTTCTGTTATTCTATTGGTTTTTTTTTTTAATTATTTTGCATTCAAATTTGTATATGAAATCTTTACTTTTTTTACTTTTATATTTTTCTATTCCAATGTTTATAATAAATAAAGTTTTCTAAATTATTAATAAGTGTTACTTTATGTGCGGCCCGCCAAAAAATTTTAAAATTTAAATTGGCCCTTTGATTAAAAAGGTTGCTCACCCCTGCTTTAGAGAAAAACTACATTTAATATTTCTTATATAGGTTTGTACCAAGGACATCAGAAAACGACTACATCGTGATAACGAGTGGACCAACCGGATGTTGGAGCTCTGTAGGGCGAACAGGCGGTGCTCAGGAGCTCAACCTTCAGACTCCTGGATGCCTTGTCAAAAAAGGGACAGTCATGCACGAAATGATGCACGCCCTAGGATTCCTCCATGAGCAGAATAGATGGGAAAGAGATGATTTTGTTACCATCAATTTCCAGAATATACAACCAGGTAGGAAATAAATACGTATGTAAAGTTTAGATCTGTTCCATGCCCGCATAGGTGCTTTCCAAGGCTATCGAAATTTTTCTACAATTTAGAGGGGGGGGGGCTCAGCTATAAATAATACATTATTATTATTATTATTATTATTATTTATTAATTCTCCACTTTTTGCAACTCAGGCTTATTGGGACGGGTTATCTACAGGTTACCAGCCTTTTCTAGCCAAGGTAAAGGCTTAGGATGTTAATTAATGAATTTCGTCACTAAATAATTTCCTTTGCCAAGGCGAGAATCGAACTCGCCACTCTAGGTTTACCATGTGAGATTAAGGCCTACGCTTTAACTCGCATGGCTAACCTGAGCCCCCATAAATAATACAGTAAATTTTATAAGAGCATCTCAAGAAAAATTCTAGAATTCAATATTAATTTCACTTGATATCCAGGGGCATTGGAGAACGCTTGGATCGCTTCAATATAAAATTCATTAGAAGAATAACAAAGTCCAAAAAATACTTAATAACTATCATGAAGTTATTTAATAAATAGAGTAATAATTCTAGAAACTAACAATTACACCATGAGCAAAATCCAAACTCTAGGAATACCTCATGGATCTGCCTGAGATCCCCTCTATTACAGATTACTGAAATAGGATCTGGGGCTCAGGTTAGCCATGTGAACTAAAGCGTTGACCTTAATCTTACATGGTAAACCTAGAGTGGCGAGTTCGATTCACGCCTGTGCAAATAGGAATTTATTTAGTTATGAACTCATTAAATAAAATCTTTAGCCTCATCCTGGTTAGAAAAGGGTGATAACCTGTAGATAACCAGTCTCAATTAGCCTTAGTTGCTCTAGTGGACGTTAATAAATAATTCAATTTTAATTACAATTCAGAGGATCTCTCCGATAGTTAAAATAGGTTAACTGAAAAAAAAGAATTTAATCATAAACATACATCTGAGCTACGATAATAAGTGTCTATTTTTAAATGTATACTCAAACTAATTTCTTTAAACTTATGAAATAATCGTGCTTCTTATTCATCAGAAAACCTTCTGATGAGCAGCCAACAAGCTATGTGCACTTTAGTTTCCACCCAAATCCAATGTTTAAAAAAATAGTTTCATAAGAATACTGTTCTTCGTGGCTGATAGTAAGAAGTATTTATATAGACGAAAATGCGTTAAGAACAAGATAGTAATTGGTTACATAGTATATCTAATATGATCTTAAACTTGGTGAAAGTGTAAAATATAATCTATTAATAGAAAGTTATAAAGATGGGACAATGATCTCGGCGATTGAAGTAGATCACATCTCCAGTATTCTATTCCGATCCAATAGGCTAAACAACCCGTATCATTTATATGGGGTCTTTATTTTAAGTGACAAACACCGAATTATAAGATTCCTTTTTTTTATACCCAAATAACGTCATCTGCGAGATATTCTTGTGACAGAACTAAATTCCAATATGGTGATTGTAAATGTGTCAATGAAGCAAGTTACAGATTTGCACGCGAAAAACCAGGTTATTTTACACTACACCTGTGTGAAGAACTTAAATTTTCAGGCACAATAGATTTGCGTCTTAGAATGAAACGTTATTCGGAAATAACATGTATGTAGCCTTCTGACATAAATAGTTTTTATTTTAACTCTAAATGGGAAGAATGTTAAGAAGTGAGAGAGATTAATGGGATGGGCGTACGAGCCGTTATAAAGCCGTCATAAAAAATAATGATGAGATGTGTGGCTTGTTCTAGGTGTGCGTGTGTTGTTGTGTGTGTGTGTGCGTGTGTTTGTGGGGGGGTGTCTGAGTGTGTATTTGCTTGTGGGTGTGTGTGGGGCGACGTGTGCGTGTGTGTGTCACTAAATTAGGTGGATCAGAATGCATTTAAACCTAAAATTTCGGAGCATAAATTAACTCCAAACCAAATCACTTCGAACATAATTTACAAGTTTGCACAAACACTTTCTAAAGGTGTGAAATAAATGCCTACAATAAGTGGCTTAGTGTTATGGGAGATTGGCCTAGGATGAAAAAAACAATAGTATTAATTTGGCAGTGCTCAAACTAGGCTAAGATATTTCTACTATTCTCTATTGTTTCAGCAGGATAAATATTATAACTGACTTATTGAGGATACTTCTCAAATGTTAATTAATCAATATTGCATTTAATATGGCTATAAACAAGATATTTTAATAACGAGTCCATACCAGGCCGAGCTGCTTTATTAATTTCTTTGTTTTTCCAGGAAGAGAATCAAATTTCGAAAAGGCAAAAAAGGCAGACACCGATTCTCTTGGTATTCCATATGATTATGCAAGTGTTATGCATTATTCAGCAAATGCCTTCTCAGTAAATGGAAGACCAACTATCATTCCTAAGAAGGGCAACATAGAGCTGGGCCAAAGAGACAATGTTTCAAAGCAGGATATACAGAAAATAAGAAGAATGTACAGGTGTAAAAAATCACACTAAATGTTAAGTAATTTTGCCTTTCAAATTAATTTATGCTTATCTAGTGGCATTGCCATTTTTGCCGCAGTTCTTCTTTATTATTAGATCTTTTATTTATATATATAGTTCTATAAAACTCGAAATAAAAATGAAATTTAGAATTTCAATTAAGAGACTGATTAAAATCTTAATTTATATACTTATTGCTTAGCTTATTAGGTTCCTATGTTTATACAAAATGTTTTAAAATTTTTTTTATATCACATTTTCGTAGATCATTGTAAGCATTTGCAAATGAGAATGTGCAATACCATTATAACCCAGTATTTATGACCCTAACATTGGGTACTTAATATTTGTACTTGTTACCAAATCCTGAAAGTTTAATCCTTCATAAAAATAATGTTTTTATACAATGTTTTAGCGTTTATCTAATAATAGCAGACAATATGTACAATGATGACTTTAGGTGTTTAAGATTGCCTTGTGTAAGAAAACGAAACATATATGTAGAAGGTATTTTATAAACACATGGAACAACTTCCTTTTACCAATTATACATGAAATCTATTTTTAAAATGATTGTGCAATGTGATTTGGAAATAAAAGCTTTGCTTATTAATGATTTTTTTTTTTTTACCACTCCATATTAAATCTAAATCATTCAGTATACATATCGTCAGTAACCTAGTAGTCTAGTTTTTGAATATAGCGGATTTCGCCCGCACGCTCTCTCTTTCTTTTTTTATCCTTTTCTTCCCCCTCTGTATCTTTAGGCAGCCCCATACCAGCGGTTCATCCAATTTATAATCTTTAAATTTTTAATTCAATCTACCAGGTAGTCCGTGACCCACAAACACCCACATAAGTGAGTCCTTGTGAGCACCTTAGACCTCCTCACAGCCATTTGCTGCATACTTACATGACGGGCCGAAAGTTTCAAATGGGCGTCTGCAATTGGAGCCCCATTGCCCCTGTTCAGTGAAACTCCAATAATTGTCTAATGCCTAATTAAACTATCTTACCTATATATCTATATATATAAAAATGAATGTTTGTTTGCATATCCTTTATAGGATCGTAAACGGCTGAACCGAATTTCATGAAACTTGGTATGTAAATTACTACTAAAACAGGTTAGGTTTGTGGCTATATTAATATTCTCTGAGACGAACAGTAGTAGGGGTCATAAGGGAGACCTGAAATTAAAAATAGCGATATTTCGTCTCCTATTGCTTTTTCGGCAAATAAGCTCATAACAAAAGTTGTTTATTTTGTTATTTAGAATAGCTTTTGTAATATACTCTTTTGTCATATACCGAAGTATAAATGAGTTATACGCTAAAAACAATAGTGGGAGTCAACAATTTTATATGGCACAAAAGACTCAACCGAATTAAAAGAAACTCCGCATGTGATTTGGTATTAACACCTCCCTGATTATAAGCTAATTAAAATTTCGAGGTACGAACAGGGGGGAGGGGCAAACGTGCTATAACAAAAGTTGTTTGTTTTGTTATCTAAAGTAACTTTTGTTATATGCTCTTTTGCCGCAAAACGAAGTATAAATGAGGAATATACGAAAAACTACAGAAGGGGTCAACAATGTTATAGGACTCGAAAGACTTAATCGAAATCAACGAAACTCTGTATTTTTGACTATAAGCTATATTAAAATTTTTAGGAACAAACAGGAGTGGGGGTTGTTAAAATCGTCATATTGCGTTTCCTATTGTTTGTTTTTTTTGGCGAACGTGCACATGATAAAAGATGTTTAATTTGGTATTTAGAGTTACTTTTATTATATACATCTTTATCGTAATTTAGTATTTTAGTTGGTGGCGTAGCAATGCGCGCAGGGTACAGCTAGTTATACATATAACCTATCTTACCTATATATTATACATATAACCTATCTTACCTATATATTATACATATAACCTATCTTACCTATATATTATACATATAACCTATCTTACCTATTTATTATACATATAACCTATCTTACCTATATATTATACAAATAACCTATCTTACCTATATATTATACATATAACCCATCTTACCTATATATTATACATATAACCTATCTTACCTATTTATTATACATATAACCTATCTTACCTATTTATTATACGCACAACCTATCTTACCTATTTATTATACATATAACCTATCTTACCTATTTATTATACATATAACCTATCTTACCTATTTATTATACACATAACCTATCTTACCTATTTATTATACATATAACCTATCTTACCTATTTATTATACACATAACCTATCTTACCTATTTATTATACATATAACCTATCTTACCTATTTATTATACGCACAACCTATCTTACCTATTTATTATACACATAACCTATCTTGCCTATTTATTATACATATAACCTATCTTACCTACTTATTGTACATATCATACCTATATATAATAATTACTTCTTGGCATTCAGAACTTATTTTCCGAATTAGACGACCGCCTTCATAACATCATCGGTCTGGTTAAATGAATCCGGAGGCAAATCGAGGAGTGTTTCCCCATTACCTCAAGTCTTGCGCTGGAGTAGAACGGACACTCGAGAATAATGTGCCTCACCGTTTCTACAGTTCCACGTCTACACTTCAGATCAGCGCTCAATTTATTATGTTGGAGCTTTTAGTTGAGGTCTCCATGTTCTGTAAAGAGCTGGACTACTTCGTGCTCCCGAAGAAACTCAGACCTATTGATGCGCACACGTACGCTTGGGATGAATTCGTATGCAATTCTTCCTTTTGAAGAATTATGCCACAGCTCTTGCCACTGAATCATTTCTGAATTTCATATAATATCCTTCAGCTCTTTGTATGTACTTGTGCCAACCATAAAAACTCGTTCGCCAATTCTAGCCACCATACCACGTTGCAGATTGTATTATTTGCCTATTCTTAGCTTTAACTTGATTTCGACAGGTAGTTGCTCTGCAATTACTTGAAGGGCGTCCGTAGATCCTTTCTCCAAAGGTAATACCCAAGTACTTCACAGAGTGTGGAGAATATTCCAAAGCGAGTCCAGAAATATTAATGAGTCCTTATATCCCTTGATGATCTCCACTTCGACGTAGCCCCCCCCCCAGGAGTTTCCTTCGGCTTGAGGACGTCGATGGCCATTTCTATATCTATGTTATCCCATTAGGGAGCGTGTGTGCAGCCTCGTTGCCAGACCTTCTTATCATTTGCAGTAGATCATCCTCATTTGGCAAATCCTTTGAGAAGGAGTGTTCTCCCTCCCTCCCTTAGGGGGAATGGAATCCCAGCTTCCAGTGGGTGTCTTAAAAGAAGGGTCACCCTCCATTACACTCAATTTCTAGTAGCAACTTAGGATCACCCTGCTGCCGCCATTGCAGTGAGATTGAAACCATACCTCATGCCCGAGCTTATTACAAATGCGAAGAGTTGATGAGGAACTACAGTCTCCAGAAAACAGGCATAACCCAATTTATAAGAAGATACCTCGAAGACTGCGAAGTCTATAACAAAGTAACGTGCTCGGCTTCTGAAGGGTCTTGAGGTCTTCCGAACCGATCAGATATCGTAATCATACAATTACAAGCAAACGAAGGGCTCATCCTAGATCCCGGCTCGAAACCAATATCAATCAGTCAACTGAAATAGACACTTGTCATAAATTTTTATAGGGGTTATTAAACTTCAAGTGAAAATTGCATGAGTAACAGTCAAACTAATAAGTAGGACCGATGGACATTAGAAATGTTTTTCAAAAATTGCGCCCTCAGCTCAACATCAATTTCTAATTTTATTTTAGAGAAATCTGTTAAACGCCAGAGTATTTTGATTTGAGCCTGTATTTTGTTTATTTGTCAGTATTTGTATTGATTTAGAGTCTACATTTTTTATTCAAACGAAACTCGATATTTGAACGTTTCATGTAAAACTAAAGATAAAGTTGGTGAATGCCCGAATTCGGGCATGGAGACGAAGTGAATTAGATAGGGGATAAGATGTAAAAACTGCAAATGTCTTCGCTGTTTTCGAAAGAAGAAAAGTCCGCCAAGCAGGCGCTGCGTAAACTAAGTAGATTTCCCTCGTTCAATAATAGATAAATCTACATATTGGTAACACAAGACCACAGTGAATATTAAGTGTGTACAACACACGGTAATAAGAAATCTTTCACCTCCAGGCGGGAAGCGTCTGAAATGTAAACTAACAGGTCTGCCAACCCGACTCTCACCGGAAAGAAAAACAATTACATAAATATATCAGAATAGAATATATTAATTTGATTAAAACTATTTACTATATCTACTACTGTAATTTGTAATGAATCAAAATATTTTTTATTTCAATCAATCAAATTTAAGTAGTCCAAAAACTTAATACGGGAGGGTGGTCACCAGAACATATTTACATGTATCTCGTATAATAAAAGTCTCTTGATAACTATATTTGGTATTTTAACTTCGAATAATGTAGTGTATTATATAACTGAGTATTGTTTATGTAGCATGAGTAGGAGTGGGGGTTTACTAGGAGTGGATAACTATAAAATCCAAATAACGCGTTTAATATTCATGATACAGAAAATATGTATATAACCATATTTATAGACCATTTAATTTTCAAAAAGATTGCTTCTATACAATTTTTCGATCCGACTTATAGTAACGGAGATATGTCGAATTTTCAAAATTATCCCCTCTAAACCCCCCCCCCCTCCCCCTGTCCGATTTCTGCCGTTAACGAACATGATCTTTCTTTTTACATAAAATGACTAAATATAGAGTTTGAATCAAACAATAATTGCGACCGCTAAAACGGTAACAGACAAATATATATATATATATACAGTTTGGAACGGACCTCATTTTCGCCATCTGTTATGGGTAATGGTTAAGGGTCGATGGACTTTTGAAGAAACATTTCGAAAATCGCGTCAAGAGTAGGACCTGAAAATGTAGTTATTAGTGTGTTTTAGTTTTCGTTTTCTCATCCGATTTTCGCAATAATCTAATTTAAAAAAGTCGTTCAAGCAGGGCCTGTGTAAACTAAGCAGATTTCCCATGTGAAGTTTTACAATGGAGAAATCTACATACTAGTAACAGTAGTAGTAACGAGTCTCTACACCAATTCCGGAGAGCCGAACAGTTACTGAAACAGCCGAACTAGCTTTCGGTGGAAACTCTCGAATAGAACCAACATCAGCCGATCTCATCTTGTCCGTTATCCGCACACACTTAATAAAAGGGAAATCTGCTAAAAATACAAATATCTCGGTTAATATTTAAGGTAAAGAATAAATGTATATAACAATATTTATAGTAAATTTAATTTGCAATACTATTGGTTCTTTACAAGTTTTCGATCCGACATATAGTAACGGAGATATTTCGAATTTTTGGAAATCCCCCCTCCCACTGGTCCGATTTCATCCATTAACGAACTTGATCTTTCTTTTAGCATAAAACAAGTAAATATCGAGTTTGGTAACGATCAAACAAAAATTACTACCGCTATAGCGTTAACAGACACACACACACATATATATATATATATATATATATATATATATATATATATAAAATTTTGAATTTTTCGAAAATCGCGTCAAGAGTACGGCCCGAATAGCTGATAGCTCAAGGGAAATCTGCTAATAAAAATGAGGCATTAAGTCTAGCGTAAATATCTCATATTGAAGATAAGATCGTTATTAAGAGAGAAATATAGAATTTGAAATGAGGTCATGCGTGACGGACTTTCATGTTTTTTAGAAGTAAATTGATTGGAACTGAAAATAGTAGCTGGCATATTTTATGATAAGGGTCATAGAGAAAAGTTGATTTTGATGTTGTAGAGCATTCTACATAACCAATTATTAGACATAACTTAAAAAGTCTGTCACGCAGTGGCTGCGTAAACTAAGCAGATTTCCCCCGAGAAGTTTATTAATAGAAAAATCTACATACTGGAGTGGTAACAGCACCGACAATATGAAGTGAATAAATACAAACGAATCGTCCCGACAGGAATTGTCTGAAATGTAAACAAACAGGTCTGCCAAACCTCTTACCGGAAAGAAAAATAATTACTGAAATATCAGAATATAACATATTAATTTTATTGAAAACTATTTACTATATCTAGCACTGTAATTTATAATGAATCAGAATATTTTTATCTCAATCAGTCAAATTTTAGTAGTCCAAGAACTTAAGACGGAGTAGGGGTCATGTAACCAGATCATATTTGCCTGTATCACGTATAATAAAGGAATCTTAAAATCAATAATATATAACTTAAGCTTCGAATAAGGTGGTACGAGTATATTAGATAACGGATTATTATGAAACATGAGTAGAAGTGGGGGTTTGCTGAACACTGAAAAATGCAAATATCTCGATCAATATTCAAGATAGAGAATAAATGTATATAACAATATTTATAGTACATTTCATTTGCAATAAGATTGGCTCTATACAATTTTCGATCTGACGTGTAATTTATAATGAACCAGAGTGCTTTTTATCTTGAACACACTAATTTAAGTAATCCAAGAATAAAAGGAAGGGGGGGGGATTAGAACGTATTTGCATGTATCTCATCTTTAAGGAAATCTGCTAAAAGTGACATAGTTCTGCCAGAAAGGAATAATGTAGATTCGATTTCCGAGTGCCCAAAGTATTTTATTTTATGTTAGAATTACATATTGCCTTAGATGCAGATGTAACCATGTCCATGATTTAAGCATAGGCACGCGTAAAACACGATAAATAATGGAAATGGAAATAAAATTATACAGAAAAAGAAATTTTTTTATGAAATATCAAGTGATTCTTGCAGTCTCGCAATCTTTTTCCTTCTTCGAGTCATGTTCTGGGTATAAATAATATATACATTAACTTCCTGTAAAACATATATGATATACTTGAGAGAAACAAGCATATAGATGAATTTAATAATATCTTCTGTGTTATTGGTAATAGTTCATTTACAAAAGTACAACTATAACAATGACGATCTAACAAATAAAATCATCTTGCTAGTCGAATAATAAAGTATCGATATATAAGGTTGGATTGAGAGGAGAGGCAGCCAGGCAGACTGCCAGTATCAAAATGAGCAACGATCTGGATGGTGTCGAGCCCCTGGCTCCGTGGAACTTCAAATGGATTGTTCGTGGCGAGTTCGCTATCATGGGCTACCCAAAGTCCAAAGAGAATGTCAAATACCTCGCTGACAATGGGATCATTCACTTGGTGTCATTGTCTCCAGAGAAACAGCCACCTTTTGAGTTCTTCCCCTTCAATTTCAGATGGACACCAATCGACGTTCTCGAATTTGAACCTCCAACTCTCGAGCAAATCCAGTCCTTCATAAATACCTGTAAAATAGCATTGCACAATAACGAGGTAGGAATAATATTATTACCCCTGGATCTATTATGAATTGTAAATAATAGGATTTTACTTCAGAAATCTATCCAAATCCCAATATAACGTGGAGAGTGACTATATTGGAGGAAGTAAAATATTTAATTCGCTTTACAATTCTTGTTCATTAAAAATATTCATTTTGTTTTCTCCATTTAAACTCCACGTTGCACCACCATGACCAATCGGGGCTGATTTATCTATAAGCGACCATCCCTTTCTAGCCAGGTTGGGACTAGTGATTTCATTTGTACTATCCAAATAAATTATTATATTATTATAAATTATTATATATTATTTTTTTCGTACGTGGGAATCGAGCCATCCAATCGGGAATTTAAAGTAACCCAAGAGTATTAAGAACAAAGCTTTAATATACACGGCTAACCTGAGACCCTGGTTAATATTAGTAACGGCCAATTATATTCATCCCATCCTTCATTCTCCTTTTTAAATAACCACACAATTGGTCATATCAACATTGGTAAAATATGAAAATTATTTTTTACATAGTTTAGATTGCTAACTTATAGATAACCTATGCCATTCAGTAATAGTTGCATAATAATGTGGGCATTAAGTATATATATATATATATATATATATATATATATATAAAATTTTGAATTTTTCGAAAATCGCGTCAAGAGTACGGCCCGAATAGCTGATAGCTCAAGGGAAATCTGCTAATAAAAATGAGGCATTAAGTCTAGCGTAAATATCTCATATTGAAGATAAGATCGTTATTAAGAGAGAAATATAGAATTTGAAATGAGGTCATGCGTGACGGACTTTCATGTTTTTTAGAAGTAAATTGATTGGAACTGAAAATAGTAGCTGGCATATTTTATGATAAGGGTCATAGAGAAAAGTTGATTTTGATGTTGTAGAGCATTCTACATAACCAATTATTAGACATAACTTAAAAAGTCTGTCACGCAGTGGCTGCGTAAACTAAGCAGATTTCCCCCGAGAAGTTTATTAATAGAAAAATCTACATACTGGAGTGGTAACAGCACCGACAATATGAAGTGAATAAATACAAACGAATCGTCCCGACAGGAATTGTCTGAAATGTAAACAAACAGGTCTGCCAAACCTCTTACCGGAAAGAAAAATAATTACTGAAATATCAGAATATAACATATTAATTTTATTGAAAACTATTTACTATATCTAGCACTGTAATTTATAATGAATCAGAATATTTTTATCTCAATCAGTCAAATTTTAGTAGTCCAAGAACTTAAGACGGAGTAGGGGTCATGTAACCAGATCATATTTGCCTGTATCACGTATAATAAAGGAATCTTAAAATCAATAATATATAACTTAAGCTTCGAATAAGGTGGTACGAGTATATTAGATAACGGATTATTATGAAACATGAGTAGAAGTGGGGGTTTGCTGAACACTGAAAAATGCAAATATCTCGATCAATATTCAAGATAGAGAATAAATGTATATAACAATATTTATAGTACATTTCATTTGCAATAAGATTGGCTCTATACAATTTTCGATCTGACGTGTAATTTATAATGAACCAGAGTGCTTTTTATCTTGAACACACTAATTTAAGTAATCCAAGAATAAAAGGAAGGGGGGGGGGATTAGAACGTATTTGCATGTATCTCATCTTTAAGGAAATCTGCTAAAAGTGACATAGTTCTGCCAGAAAGGAATAATGTAGATTCGATTTCCGAGTGCCCAAAGTATTTTATTTTATGTTAGAATTACATATTGCCTTAGATGCAGATGTAACCATGTCCATGATTTAAGCATAGGCACGCGTAAAACATGATAAATAATGGAAATGGAAATAAAATTATACAGAAAAAGAAATTTTTTTATGAAATATCAAGTGATTCTTGCAGTCTCGCAATCTTTTTCCTTCTTCGAGTCATGTTCTGGGTATAAATAATATATACATTAACTTCCTGTAAAACATATATGATATACTTGAGAGAAACAAGCATATAGATGAATTTAATAATATTTTCTGTGTTATTGGTAATAGTTCATTTACAAAAGTACAACTATAACAATGACGATCTAACAAATAAAATCATCTTGCTAGTCGAATAATAAAGTATCGATATATAAGGTTGGATTGAGAGGAGAGGCAGCCAGGCAGACTGCCAGTATCAAAATGAGCAACGATCTGGATGGTGTCGAGCCCCTGGCTCCGTGGAACTTCAAATGGATTGTTCGTGGCGAGTTCGCTATCATGGGCTACCCAAAGTCCAAAGAGAATGTCAAATACCTCGCTGACAATGGGATCATTCACTTGGTGTCTTTGTCTCCAGAGAAACAGCCACCTTTTGAGTTCTTCCCCTTCAATTTCAGATGGACACCAATCGACGTTCTCGAATTTGAACCTCCAACTCTCGAGCAAATCCAGTCCTTCATAAATACCTGTAAAATAGCATTGCACAATAACGAGGTAGGAATAATATTATTACCCCTGGATCTATTATGAATTGTAAATAATAGGATTTTACTTCAGAAATCTATCCAAATCCCAATATAACATGGAGGGTGACTATATTGGAGGAAGTAAAATATTTAATTCGCTTTACAATTCTTGTTCATTAAAAATATTCATTTTTTTTTTACTCCATTTAAACTCCACGTTGCACCACCATGGCCATGGGGCTGATTTATCTATAAGCGACCATCCCTTTTCTAGCCAGGTTGGGACTAGTGATTTCATTTGTACTATCCAAATAAATTATTATATTATTATAAATTATTATATATTATTTTTTTCGTACGTGGGAATCGAGCCATCCAATCGGGAATTTAAAGTAACCCAAGAGTATTAAGAACAAAGCTTTAATATACACGGCTAACCTGAGACCCTGGTTAATATTAGTAACGGCCAATTATATTCATCCCATCCTTCATTCTCCTTTTTAAATAACCACACAATTGGTCATATCAACATTGGTAAAATATGAAAATTATTTTTTACATAGTTTAGATTGCTAACTTATAGATAACCTATGCCATTCAGTAATAGTTGCATAATAATGTGGGCATTAAGTGAACTTAAATAAAAAGTTTTCTTTCTTTTTTCTCAAGATTTAATATTAATAAAATATTCTTCTATTGGAAAGGATCTAGTTATTAGCAGATTTCCCTTAAGGAAAATCAGCTATTGAGGTTGTACTCATGACACGATTTTCAAAAACCACCAGTAGATGACGAAAATGAGATCCATTCAAAATTTTATATATATATATTTCTGTTACCGCTCTAGGGGTGGCAATTTTGGTTTAATCGTTACCAAACTCAATATTCAACCGTTTTATGTAAAACTTCGAAATATCTCCATTACTAAGTTGAATCGAAAATTTTAATGGAATCAAACTTATTGTCAATTAAACTACAATAAATATTGTGTTGTACATTTATTCCCTGACTTGAATATACTGATACACTGAATGTACATTGAAATCGGACCAGTGGGAGGGAGGGTTTAGAGGAGGGATTTTCGAAAATTCGAAGTATCTCCGTTATTAAATGTCGAATCGAAAAATTGTATAAACCAATCTTATTGCAAATTAAATGTACTATAAATATTTGTATATACTTTTATTCTCTATCTTGAATATTAACCGAGATATTTGTATTTTACAGTTTTCAGCATTCAGCGAACCCCAACTTCTACTTATGCCACATAAGCAATACTCTATTATATAATAAACCACTTTATTAGAAGCTTAAATACCAAATATTGTTTTCAAGAGACCTTTATTATACGGGTTCATGCAAATTTGTTCTAGTGCCTCCCCCTTGTTTTAAGTTCTTGGACCACTAAAATTTGATCGATTGAGATAACAATTATTTTGATTCATTATAAATTACCGTACTAGATATTGTAAATAGTTTTCAATAAAATTAATATGTTATATTCTGATATATTTCAGTAATTGTTTTTCTTTCCGCTAAGAGGTTGGTTTGTTTACATTTCAGACGCTTCCCATCGGGAGGTTATTAAAATTGACTGAAAGATTTCTTATTTCCGTTTGTATTTATTCACTTAATATTCTCAGTGGTTTTGTGTTTCCAGCTTGTACATTCATCTGTTGTTTAACTTCACGAGAGAAATCTGCTTAGTTTACGCAGCCCCTGTGTGACGGACTTTTGAGGATGTAGAGGAAGAAGAAAAATAATCCTATAATAGATAATGATACTGAGTACGATGAATAGATAGCAGGTTCTGGAGTTTGCTGTAGAGCCCTTGAAGGACATGAGCCACCACCATGTTTGACCATTCCTCGTTGTTCCCAGCCTCTAATTCCAATGCCCATTCATTGGTCCATTAAACCCCTAGACCTACCATTCGTACTTCCTCCCGGCGTACGTCTTCTTCGGTTACCTTCTTTCAAATTGTCTCAACCACAGAACTCCACCTCTCATCAGATTTCCCTCAACCCTGGATTTCCAATGTTCACTTTAACCCCAATCTAGCCAAACATGCACCAATTTGACGCATACCAAAAATAATTATTTTTTACAGTATAAATTAATTAATATACATAGGTAAACCATTTTTAATTTATTGCATTTAATTAAAGATAGTTTTAAATTATTAGTACTTTATAAATACAAATTAAGAAATTATATTACATTATTTAAATACAGAAAAGAAAAATTTAGTACAAAAGAAAACATGTTAATTAAAAAATTGTTTATAACATAAAGAATTTTTGTTTATATGGTTTTTTACTTTGCACACGACAAACTCTTTGAGTGAAGAACTATTTCATTTAAAATATCATCTGGTAAAAATAGTGAAATGATTAAACTGAAAATGAGTGATTTTAGGCTGAAGTGAGGGGCCAGGACTTACATGTATAATATTTTTTGCAGGTGTTTTGACCAGACAACTGTTATGTGTTGTCCATTCATGGAAGTCTTTACCGAAAAATAGCTCTTGCTCTGGAAATATGACTTCTTGCAATTACCCATCCCTTTTATTTTGAAAATTAATTTATTTATTAACGTCCACTTTTTGTAACTAAGGCTAATTGGGATGGATTACCTACAGGTTACCACCCTTTTCTAGCCAGGGTGGGACTAAGGATTTTATTTAATGAATTCCGTCACTAATTAAATTCCTCTGTCCAGGCGGGTATCGAACTCGCCACTCTAGGTTTACCATGTGAGATTAAGGTCAACACATTAACTCACGTGAGCCCCCTTTTATTTTATGAGTTTTCAGAAATATTGACAGCTCCTGGCTTTATCAAGTGTATCTAAACTCGAATTGCCAACTTTTTTCATTCTACTTTTTCTTGCAATTGTTTTACGCCCATCTTTTATTATGTCAGATAAATGTTTTTCTCTTTACTTGTTTTTTTTGCTTTCCATCAACCGTAGAAATCTGTTCTTCCCAAGATTTTATTTTAATTACTGAGCTCTTTTCAATTTATTCTAGATCACTACCAGTTTCCTCCCTAACGTTGTTCTCCTCTTCATTTGTTTCATTTTCACAATTTACAATATCGCCTTTTAAACTGTTATAACCCATCCAAAACCCTTTTGCATCAGTAATTACATCATCCATTATTCTGAAATGAGCAAAAAAAAAAAAATACTGAAATAACCAAGTATTCATCAATTTGACATATATAGATTATAGATTCAATTGCTATTTTGCCAATCATGCGAAACATAAACCAGAACTAATAGTGTTATTATGCCAAGCATGCATCATTTTTACGTAGCAGGTTTTGTTGAAATCATGAAGTTAACTGTCTCTTCTTCTGTTCTGTTCTTCTGGTTCTGAGGTTCTGAGTTTCTTCTGAGGTTGAAAGTACATTGACTGAAGAAGGTAAGGACGGGTCGAGAGGTTTTCAGCTGCAGGTGTGGGGGAGTGGCTTCTGTATTCCTAGAAGTGTGGGTCAGACTGATACACATTGGCAGTCCAGGGTTAAGGGAATTCCGCTATTGAGGTTCTACTCATTTGCGAAAATTTCCTTCAAATGTCCATTGATCCTACCCAGGAGATGACGAAAATGAGGTCACATATATTAGTCTGTTAACGCTCTAGCGGTCATAATTTTGGTTTGATAGTTACGAAACTCCATATTTAATTGTTTTATGTAAAAATAAAGATCAAGTTCCTGTCCTATTTTCCACGCAGAGTATCCCTCTAACGTGAGAATTTATTTAAATGTTGTGTGCTCCATCCTTTGGATACTACTCACATTTCAGCATTACATTTTAATATTTCTTATATAATAATTATAAACATTATAGAACAATAAATTAATTAAATAAAAAGAAAAAAGAAATAAAATGAAACATTTGTAAACATTACATATGTGTACAACAGTAGGTGTATATCTACAAAATGGTGTCCAAATCTTGAATAAATGTATTAAATCCCTTGTTGTATTTGAGTAAAAGTTTCGGTTTGTCCGTCGGCCAAGTTCCCTTTTGTAAAGTAATATACTTGATGAATTTTGTTCTTGGTCCAGTCATATAAGAGGTGGTCATATCTCTGTTCAGCCTCATTGTCACATTTACATGTATTTGTGTTTGTTAGTTTAAATTTGTACAAGTAACTCTTCGTAGGTCCATATCCTGATTAAAATTCTATTTTAGGATTGCTAAGCTTTCAAAGATCAAGTTCATTAATGGCTCAAATTAGAGGACCGAAATTTCGAAATATTATCGTTAATGTTCGGGAAATTGTATAAAACCAATCATATTGCAAATTCAATTTTCTATAAATATTGTTTTATATATATATATATATATATATATATATATATATATATATATAAAATTATAAACTCTGTCTGTATATTTATTTTTATCTCGAAGTTTTACGATACTTTTTCGTTTCACATGCCATAGACACGATATCTGGAATTTGTAGCTTTGGTGTCTGTTCGTTTGTTACCTTTTCACGCGTAAATGGCTGAACCGAAAATTGGTATGTATATTACTACTAGCCCAACTTAGACTTACGGCTATATTTATATTCCCTGAGACGAACAGGAGTGTAAGTATAAGGGAGGCTTGAAATTAAAAATACGCTAAAAACTATAGAGGGAGCCAATAATTTTATTTGGACTAAAAGACTCAACCAAACTAAACTAAAATCGGTATGTGTATTAGCGCTAGCTCATCCATGATCTTAACCTGTAATAACATTTCTAGGGACGAGCAGGAATGGGCGTTTTGACAACAGTTCTTTATTTTGTTCTTTAGAGTAACTTTTTTTATATTCACTTCTGTCGTAGAACAAAGTATAAACGAGATATTCCCTAAAAACTAAAGCGGGAGCCAACAATTTAATTGGGCACTAACGATTGAACCGAACTTAACAAAACTCGTATGTGAATTAGCATTAATTCTTCCATGATTAAAAGCTATATTAAAAATGTTGAGGTTCTAAGAAGCGTGAGTGTTAAAAGGAGGCCTGAAATAAAAATTCACGATATTTAATTTTCTATTTGTTTTTCGGCAAACGTGCACATAACAAAAGTTGTTTACTTTGTTCTTTAGAATACCTGTTGTTTTATACAATTTTTCGTATGGCAATGTAAGAAAAAAGCAATTTGCGTAGAAATATTGAAACAAGTCTTACCTTTATGAACTACCTGTTATCTCACCTGGATAAATTAATTCAAATCTATGTTAATATTTTACCTTTAATAATTCTAATAAATGTTATTTTTTTAACGCCAGTGCCAAGTAAAATATACTACCCCCCTCCCCTTCTCTACTCCAAACAGTGATTAATGAGAATCGCCAGTTTGCCCTTAAGGGTATTTAATACTCTATTTAATTAAATCGTGAAAATTATTTGAACACACCTTTTTAGTATTGTGAAGATAATGTAATCAGATTTGTTAGTATAATTTAATGTATTACAGGATTGAGATCCTAAATGAGTAGTAGGTTGGCACCACTGAGCCTAGGGAGGTGTGGGGATACTTCCTTTGTCCTATCAGTTCTGCCGCTTCCCTGCCGACCTCATATTGGTCTATGTTTACATGTTACTTGATGCTTATAATTTTAGCAATGGAGTGTTATTCTCAAGAATGTGAACTTGTTTAATTTTCATAAATAAATTATTTAAAAGGATGAATGCTGGGGATGTGCACCCAGCTATTTCTAGTATTTATTAACTCTGCTCCGTTAATATATTATATACTTTACTGAACTCACTATGTACCAATATGAATATACAGTTTACAATCGAGACTTACAAAAGAGTATTTTTAATAGCGGGTATGATGTACCTAAAACAGCTGTCACTTTTGGGCTTGGTACCGCATAAAGGAAAGGAACTTTTATTCATCCACGGTTTGGTGGACAGAATACTTTCTACGATTATGAATTATACTGTTCATAAAGTTATAAAAACAAATACATGCACAGGAAATATAAAAATATTAAGGGCAGTGAAGCCGAACATAAAAAATTAATTATATTATTAACAAATCCACAGCAACGACGGGTATAAATCCTAAACACTGGGATGGGTAAATGTCATTAGGTAGTATGTATATATATTCTGTATCGCAAATATTAACCGAGATATTTGGATTTTTTACTCTACAGCTTTCACTAAAGCCCCACTCCTATTCATGTCATATTAACTATAAGGTGTTATATTATGAAACACTTCATTCTAAGGTTAAATATCATATACGGTTTTCATTAAACGTTTACTTTGTGAGGTTAAAAGTGTTGTGATGACGTCATCAACTAAGATTTATCGTTCTTTACTAGAAAATATTTATTTGATCTATACCATACTCGAAATTTAATCGTTTCAGTCAACACTAAAGATCGTATTTGTCATTGTCTGAAATCGGACCTGGGATAGTGAGGGTTTAGGGAGAGGGATTTGATAATTCTAAATATTTCCATTAATATGAAATGGATCATAAAATGTTATACAACCAATCTTGTTAAACTTTTGGTTTTCTACAATTGTTCTGTGCATTTCTTGTTAACTCAAGTATTAAGCGTGTTATTCGTATTTCCTTGTTTTCAGCCGTCAGTAAGTACCTACCACTACTCATAGTCCTTCTACTCACGATCTAATCACGATGGTGTGTTATGCCATCACGTGAGAAATCTGCTTAGTTATCGCAGCTCCTGTTTGGAGGACTTTGTCAGGTGTCGCCATACAAATCCACGAGTTCGGCATTGTTTCAGATGCAATGCCAGTGCTGCTTCTTGACGTCCACCGAGGTTCTGGTTTGCAAGACTAGCAATTGAGGCGTTTAGAACCAAAACCTGCTAAGTCCATTTTCCCTTTTTTTTCAGTTCAAAAAACATGAAAATTTAAATTTTATAAAAATGAGTTCAATATTTCCCAACCATTTTGGCGTGGTTAAATGTAGGTATTTGAGGATTACTTTTGACATGTTTAAAAATTGTTGGAAATGATCAGGTGCGCCACAATAACGTATTGAAGGTTGGACTTAGTAGGTTTTGATTCTATAATTATTTTTTTTTTAAAAGGAGCTTTTTTGAGAGAAAATAATACACATAAACATAAAAAAAAAATGTAATCTCACTTTTCCATACACAATTAACATATTTACAATTGATAAAAGTCAAACAAAAACATTTTCATTTGGATGTTCATTGTCAGAATGGCTTTCTTCCTGTTTGTCCTCATCAGCTTCTTTTTGTAAGGATGCCGAATAATATTCTAATCCAGGATTTGAAGTCCACTGATCACCAAAATGTTTTTTTAGCAAACAATCTACATCACGAAGCTTTAGTAGGTTTATGTTATGAATCGCAGGAATTGATTTGTCACTCAAGTTGATTTTTATTTGAAAGCTGATTTTTAAATGCTATTTTGAGGGGGATTTAAGTGGTTTTGATTCAAAACATCAGGCCAGTAGCTAAAACACCGTTTGAACTTATGAAATCGCTGGAAAAATGTTGTTGGTTTTTTCATTTTTTGGACTTAGCAGGTTTCGATTCTAAAGACCTCAATTATCTCTTGCCTTCTTTCTGTTTGTGATATTCCACGTTTCGTTGTCCAACTCAAACACTTTATGAACCTAATCGCTTTTTCGCTTTCCGAGAGAGGTTTTGATTTGGAGAACATTCTGTAGTACATAGAAACATATAGTGTCCGCAGCCATTATAATTCACCACCCTTGTCCAATACCTAAATGATGTAGAAGTAGGAAAACAATACTTCCCAAAACAATGAGAAACCTCTGCCTCTTACTCAGCCTTGTTTATCTCATTTATTGTGAGCTATTCTTCATACCTCGTGCAAATTCTTCTACCCAAATTCTGCAGGGTAATGTCGGCGTGGTTCTAACATTGCTCAATGCATTGCCTAGACCTGTTCCCACAATGTACCATACTACAAGAATGTTTTTTTAATTGTCACATATGCCCGAGTAGCCTTAACGCTACCTGAGGTGTTCCTTCATATAGGAAAGCTTGATGGTTATACCCACGAACCACAATGCCAAAACGTATAACATTTGTTATATAATATAGTATAGTATAGTATAGTGTATATATATATATATATATATATATATATATATATATATGTATGTATATATATGTGTGTGTGTGTGTGTGTGTGTGTGTGTGTGTGTGTGTGTGTGTGTGTGTTAATACATGTAAATAAAAATTTGAAAATGGTACTTGACAAAAAAAACTCATTAAATATGAACAGTTAAGGAAATAAAATTATAATAAATAATCGTAAAACAAAATTACATAATTTTAATATTATATTTTCGTTTCCTCTCTCAGCTAAAGGACATCATTGGCTATTATTATTAATAAATTAGTGTTTTAAGAATAAAATATCGGGACTAATAGGGCATGTGGGAATGTGAGTCTTTTACTGTCTTTGTGTACATTGCGTCAGTCTGCATTCATAAATGAGGGATAAAATGTCTGGTCAGAGTAACCTTCGCATATTTACAATTAATTGAGTCCGTAAGTTTGAATCTGCATAAGTATGAGTTTGTATTTCCGTGTTCAGTAAGTAATTTTTCTCTTAGTAAAGAGTTTAACACCGTTGGAGAACATGTATTGTAAATTACCTCTTCGTTGCTTTTAAAGGCACTCTTGGCATGGATATCGACAATTTCATTGCGCATAACTCATGCATGTACCTTGACCCATTTGAAGTGATTGAAAGTCAGTCTGTTTTTTAATAGTGTTTTATTATTGTGTATTTTTTCTATATGTTCGTAGTGGTTTTTTACGTTATCTACTTTGTGAAGAAGCATTTGACTATCTGTATGTAGAAGAATATACGTGTTTGGTACCAAGTTCATTTCATTTATATACTTCTGGTTATTAGAACAATGGTTGCCTAGTTTAATTTTGTTCTCATTTTACACCATCGTTGGTTTTATTTCTTGCAAAAACAATAAACGCACCACCTACATCAAGTCTATCCTTGCTAACGGCTGTGGAACTTGTGTACTACTATGCATGATTTGTATTTTCTGTAATAATTTTAATGTCTGGTTTTAGTCTAGGGTGTGTCCAATTTATGTAGGGTACCGGGTATTCTACTTCTTAGAATACTATTATTTTGTTTGTAATTTGATGCAGTTTTAGTATGTTATATTTGTCATTATATTCATCCGCTATAATAGTAATAGGGACCAAATTGGACAAAACACACGCAGGTTCATTTGAAATGCGATATCCTTTTATTATTTTAATTCAAATGAGCCTTTGAAACTTCTCGTCCTTTTTAACATTAAATTTCTTATTTGAGCCCTATTTCTATATTGGTATTGCCTAGGCTAACGCCCGTAAAATAGCTCCTTTATAAATTGCATTAATGCTCTAGATTGGAGTCCTCACTTTGACTTAGCTGTTATTGATAACAAATTAATTAATTTTAATCATTTATTTTGTACATATTCTAGATGGTGATTCCACCTAAATTTATTATCAATTATTATTACTAAATATTTTAACGCTTAAACAGAATTTATTTTATAACTGTCAAGAATAATGTTTAATTCAGGAATGTTTCTACTGATTTTTCTGGACAAAATTACATATTTTAATTATTATTTATTAAAATCCACTTTTTGGAACTATGGCTAATTGGGACGTGTTATCTACAGGTTACCACCCTTTTCTAGCCGGGGTGGGACTAAGGATTTTATTTAATGGTTGGGAAATAAATTTCTTTTACCCAGACGGGAATTGAACTCGCCACTCTATGCTTGCCATGTAAGATTAAGGTCAAAGCTTTAACTCACATGACAAACCTGAGCCCCAGATCCTATAACAGTAAATAGAAATTTATTTATTGTAATATCTGATCCGTAATTAAAATTCATAAAAGAGGGGTAAAAGCGGATCAATGAGGTATTCCTAGAGGTTGAATTTTGCTCATGGTGTAATAATTGGTTTCTAGAATTATTACTCAATTTCTTAAATAATTTGATGTTAGTAAATATTTTCTGGACATTGTTATTCTCCTAATGAATTTTATATTTATGGGATCCAAGCGTGATCGAATGCCCCAGGATATCAAGTGAAACTAATAATGAATTCTGGAATTTTTCTTGAGAATCTTTTTTAAAATTGGGAATAAATTCAAATTGATGTTCTTTCATGAGACTGCTGGAATACAAATAATTTGAAAGTCAACTACCAATAATTTTTATTAAGCTTATTTCCCTTAATAAAGAAACAAGTACATTACCTTACAAAACAGAACTTAGCTGACAGACAAACCGAAACTTTTAATCTAATTCAACAAGGGTTTAATGCATTTATACAACAATTGGACACCATTTTGTAGATCTACACCTACTGTTTATACACATATGTAAAGTTTACATATGTTTTATTAATTTTGTTTTGTATTGTTCTTATAATGTTTATAAATATTGTATACGAAATATTATAATGTAATTATTGAAATGTGTGTAGTATCCAAAGGATGGAGCACACAACATTTAAATAAATTCCCACGTTAGAGGGATACTCTGCGTGGAAAGCAGGAGGTAATAGAGAAGCAATGCCATTTTTCTGTTCACCTTGTTTTCTTAGCAAAATAATCTTTAATGTCTTCCATATTTTTGGTAATATAGAATATTGGAAACTCAAGAGATATGTTGTTGTTCGACATATAACAACGGAGATACTTCGAATTTTCAGGAGTTCCCCCCTCTATACCCTCCCTCCCATGGACAGATTTCAGCCGTTAACAAATTTGATCTTTCTTTTTCCAGACGAATTAAATATCGAGTTTGGTAACGATAAAACAATGATTGCAACCCCTAGAGCGTATTTTAATACAAGGTGAGCCATAATTGGGACCCCTGAAGAATCCTTTGAGTCCTTATTCAGCCGCCTTACCTTCTCCAGTACTTCTCCAGCGACCGTAACTTTGGAATTTACAATGGAATGCCCTACTTTTTATGGGGAATTCTTGTAGAAAATCAAATTCTAAAACGAGTATAAACTAAACAAAATCGGCAATAAATCGGTGAAGTTTTTCATGAAACTGTGCAGGTGGAAAAATGTATTCCTTTTAAAAATAATAACTACGTAATTAGTTTAGAATAAATTAATTCTAAGAACATTTTTTGGATACATACTTTTACGTTATTCGATTTCAGGATCCACTCCTTTCCCCGTAGACTTGTTTCAAAGATAATTTTGTTGACTACAACTTTTATCTCGCTGCATTTTTCAATAAAATGTACCGTTTCTGAAATAAAGAGTTGTACATTTTACAGCTAAAGGATGCGTCAAATCAAAAAATTCACTTATATAAACTCGTTTTAGAATTTGATTTCTACAAGAATCCGCCATAAAAAGTATGGCATTCCATTGTAAATTCCAAAGTTATGGTCGATGGAGAAGGTTCCATGTTGAATATGGACTCAAAGGATTCTTCAGGGGTCCCAGTTATGCCACACCAAGTCTCAGCCTTGTATTCAAATAATTGAAGATTTTAAGGGGGTGGCTGGGAAGTTGGGGCACCCTGTATACATATTGTTACGTTTATTACAAAAATAATAAATGTTGTTTATTCTGAGTTCTTTTGGATTGCAAAATTAAACACACTAGCTTCAGAGTTTTTATGACAATGCACTAGACACTTGGTAAATTATTCTTAACTATTCCTTACAGTATGCACTGATAACTTCACTTCTTATTGCACAGTACAATAACTCACGATCACTGATCTTCACAAAGAACACGGCACTGCACTGATCTTTACAAAGAACACGGCACTGCACTGTTTTTTACACAAACACTGGACTACACTGTTCTTTATATAAACACGGCTCTACACTGTTCTTCACATAAAACACTTTACCGCAATGCAACTAAAATGCACTTATTTCGTGCTTCACTACTGCTGTTCTGCTTTTATTTTGAGGGCGAAGCCGGAGGCATGTGTTCTTAGCAACTGCTTCGCTTTGTTTCAGTTAGGAGATATCAGTCCTGCCACCCATTTTCTCACCTGTTCTGCTAGTAAGTCACGATCCTTGGCTGTCATTTGGGGTATACTGAATTTGTTGCACAGTTAATTATTCCTTGTACTGGCTCACATTGACCGATTTCAAAATTTTTGTTAATGATCTTTTCATTGTCGGATAGTTTAAGTATTCTCCCTGGAACTCGTCCATCGTCACAGGTTTTTACGAGAGCTTTAGCAGTTATAATGTCGTCTTTAAGTTCTTTTGGTTCTACTACTCACAACCGGTTAACCTCACAATCATCCTCCACACGCGCCCATACTAAAGTTTCTGCCTGAGGTTGTAATTTCTGGCGCCCGACAGTAAATAGCCTCCTTACTGTTGCCTTGCTCTCAATCCAACATCTAAGGGAATTTCGACGTTGCGCAAGATCATAATTTGCTGACCCATGTGCAGATTAATACCGTGAGCTATCATAAAGTCTGCACCGATCATCACTTCATGCACTATGTCGGCTACAACAAATACATGATCAGCGCTAGTCAGTCGAACCTTGGTTCTTCCGTAGAAGGTGGCTGAATCCCCAGTAGCAGTGAGCAGTCAAACGTTGTTTAATGGTTCCACTGATCCTTCCACAAAGTCAAGCCTAATTTTGGACTGCAACGCTCCCGTGTCTATGGTAAGGACCAGCTTCCTTCCGTTGTTAAGCCCACGAACTGTAAGGTTGCTATATTGTTGTTGTATTATGTAAATGGAAATTGTTTGGCCAAGGGTTGTAGGAACTAGCTCTCTGTCCCTCAGTGCTAGCTACTTCTACTTTAACGGTGTCTCTTGAGATTTGGGGTTATTCGCCAGTTTATTCTCCCTCGGCGGCGAAATAGATCTTGGCCTTTTCCTTGGTGCTTTGCAGTTACACTGAGAATGGCCGACCTTACCGCAGTTGCAGCATTTGGCGCGTGATCTATTCCTTTGCTCCCCCAGTATTCGCTTGACCACTCCTTCTACCTCACTTCTTTTGTCACCGCCATTTTGTGAATCAGCCTCAAGACTTTCACCTTGTAGGCTTGTGGCTTTGATATGACTTTAGCCAACGCATATGAGATGGTTTTAGCAAAGGACGATTTCTGCAAAGCACACACTTCCACTATCACACGTTGTGCGAATTCAGCATGACTTTGTTTAAATAATACATTATACAAAATAAATAATCAAAATGGTCTTATAGTTTAAATTTATATTAATTGAAATCATTAGTAATTGAGAAGGGGAGGGGTCGGATATGTGTTACCTCCCTAACCCAAATCATAGTTAGAACCATCATATAAGTCTAAAAACATAACATCATTTGTCATAATATGCCTCCTTTACAAACACTGCCTATAGTATTACTACATTAGTATAGCCTATAATCTAATTTGGGTTAGTAGTAATACGTTATACAGACCAAGTTTCTTAAAACTCGGTAGAGCCTTGAAAAGGTAACAAACAAACAGACGCCAAAGCTATTAATTGCAGATATCGTGTCTATGGCATGTGAAACGAAAAAGTATCGTGAAATTTCGAGAAAAAAATCAATGTACAGACAGAGGTTACAATTATATATATATATATATATATATATATATATATATATATATATATATATACACAGAGAGTTAGTGCATTTGAGTTCTGCCGATGTACACTCGCTGGAGTGTTCACCTCAACAGTTTACACAAACCTGAACATTACTTTCATATTTATGGGTGACATGGTGTAGACGTGAGCATTTCCTTCAGCGCCTCGCGGACAGAATATCTTCTGTTCTGCACATGGAGAAACCCAGCTTCAATCTTGCTCTTTGTAGCTATAGACTTTCTCCATCCTGAAGATTATTATCAATTCCAAAGTCTTTAAGATACTTCACCACCAAACACCTTACGTCCGGTTAAGTTTCAAGTCTTAATAGGGTTCTTAAAAAGTGGAGATTACAATGTTCAGTTGACGTCACCTGTGCAGGCGAGATATATTCTGGTACCTTTGAGAGTCAGTCTTGTACTTGGGAAATCTGCTTAGTTTATGGTGCCCCTCCATGGCAAAACATATTTAATTATCAATTCGCAATTGAGAATAGTTAAATTTAAATCAGATAACTACAAAAGAAAATACATATTTTAGAGAACATGATTATACAACAAATAACTACTATATTTCTTTCGTCCACAATAAACAATAAAAATCCATAAAATTTGGTAGCATGGCTGGCCCCTCTTTACATGCCTCTAGCAGAAGTCAGGTGAAGAGGTGCAGCATCAGAATGTGCCACTAACTCGAGTGTATGAGTATTTGCTCACAGTATATTAATTGTCTCGACTAGGAAACACTGCACTTATTTTCGTCTAAACTATGACCTGGATTGATCTTGAACACTTTTAGATAACTCTTGGCGCTCAGCCCTGCTCTTGAATACCGCTTCGTCCTCTGTAATAACAGCCTCAGGTACTTCCTCAATGATAAGTGGTAGGGCACAAATGCTTATAAATTAAAGTATACTTCAATCGATTTGTATTTTAAGAACTTCTCATTTAGTATTCCTGAGGAGTTATGCTTTATTCAAGACTAAAACAACAAATCATCAAATGAGTTTGAAGGTTTATAAATCTTAGAAGAAAATTGATAAATGGTATATTATATATGAAAAACTACGTTAGTCTAATACATCTAAAGGAGGAGCTACAGCCCCTAGTTATTCGAGCTCCCACTTCCACTGGGTCTTTCATGTCTTCATCCTTATTTTTGTGTAATATTTTCTAACTTTTCCTGATAGTTAAAAATTTCTTATCTGATGGTTTTCCAAATACGTCTCATAAATTCAAATACCTTATATTTGTTTTTGCTTATTGTTTCTATCTAGGCACTGAATTCGTGCCTGGTGGTAAAGTATTCATCTCTACTCTTCATAAGCCCTTCACCATGTCTTAAGGAAATGCGTTACACTTTCTTCAGCTCCCTTCCATCTTTGTCGTTGTTACACCAATTTTCTACGTCCTATATTCCTTTCTCCACTCCTATTCCTGATCCTGCGGCAAATAAGAAGAAAGCAAGACAAAGTATCATTGATTCTTAAATTTGTAATTATCTCATTAACTAGTGTGCTTCTAGAGTCATGGTTTCGATTCCTATAAGGGTTTAATGTACGGGTTTTAATAACGTACAATAACAAAACTCAAATGAAATAAGTCCACTATAATTTATACCAAAAAAAATTTACATTGTCAAAGAATAAAGAATGAACAACATAAAATAATAAGTCTTTGGATAATGAGTAAATAACGCACAAAAAGAACGGAGCATTAATAGATACAACTGCGAGAGTGGGCGGTTAATTTTACACACTGACAGGTCATTATGAGGTTGCTCACAGTGTAGTCACCTTAAAATTAGATTAATTGTTTTAGGTTAAATAGTTCCTGGCAACACTGTCACTGAGACCACGTGGCAGCTAGTAGGGGTTAGGTTAAGGGTTGTTATAGAGCAGGCCAAGCTGGTTAATCACCTCCCCCCAATGACAGATTCATGGAAGCGGGCAGGAAGTCTAATGGGTCTTCCTCGACGAGTCCGGTGAGGTTGTTCCGCTTGTGTGGCTGTGTCTTGGGCTGAAGACTGGTTGGAAGGGTCCAGTGTTGTCTGGGGATTCGCAGAGGTCTGCTGTGCTGAGGTTTGTTGCGATGCGTCCTGGATGATGAAGGCTGGCTTCAGACGGTTCTTGGTCCCGTAGGATGTTGAATCTTGAATGTCTTCGGCTGTCGGTCCAGTACCAGATGAGGTCCTGAGTATGGTGGTGCTAGGGGTTGGCGAACTGCATCATCTCGTAGGAACACATGAGTGCAGTTCCTGAGGTCCTTAGGAACAAAGGTTTGGCTGCTGCAGGGACGGTGAGGTGCTGATCGAAGGTCCTTCATGTGGTCCCTCAATCTCCGCAGGAACTCCTCGGGGTCCTCAGGTCGTTGGTGGTTTGCGAGCAACTCACCAGGCAACCGTAGGGTCTGCCCGAATACCAGTTCTGCTGCCCTACTGGTGTTATCATCGCGCACTGCTGCTCTTAGACCAAGAAGTACTGTGGGCAGCAGGTCAGTCCATGTCGGTGATCCGATGAGGTGAGCTGTGAGAGCTGCTTTGAGCGTCCTGTGCCACCGTTCAATACAGCCATTACTTTGTGGATGGTAAGGAGTTGTCCTAGTACGTTTGATCCCGAGAATGTGTGTGAGCTTACAGAATATTTGACTCTCGAACTGCCGCCCTTGGTCCGTTGTTATTCCAGTAGGGACGTTATTCAGGTACAGATGTGACTCTTGGCCAATTCTTAGGCGGCATATCTCCACTCTCAGTTATGTGCTTATTGAATTTTTCCAGGGTCTATTTTTGACTCAGCTTATTGTCAACTATTAACTCATGCCCCATTGCTCAAGTACGGAACTCCTGAAATATAGAAGCTGACGCCTAAACTAAAAAAGCTATAACAGAGCGCACACTGGATTATCTTAAAAGTGTTCCTAGTAAATGAAGATTATAATACATTTTTCAAATTATTAAAGACCTGCAAGAAAATGCCAAAACTAAGGCATGCTGATCACTGGTCCAGATTTTCTATAACATAAAATCACCTTTAGTATTGTTATTCGTTAATGCCCTCTGTAGTTCTGAGACTGCTATCTACAGGTCACCACTCTCCTCTAGCATGGATGAGATTAGCACCTGATACAAAACAAAAGTCCGTCACGCAGGGGCTGTGTAAACTAAGAAGATTTCCCTCCTTTCAAGTTAACAATGGTTAAACAAAGAAGACGTTTAACAACAGATAAATCTACATACTAGCAACACAACACCATTGTGAATAACAAGTGAATAAATACAAACGGTAATAACAAATCTTTCAGTAAATTTTACTAATTTTCCGACGGGAAGTGTCTGAAATGTAAAAAAAAAAACAGGAAAGAAAAACTATTACTGAAATATATCAGAATATAACATATTTTATTGAAATCTATTTACTATATCTTTTACTGTAATTTATAATGAATCAGAATAATTTTTATATCAATCAAATTTTACAAGAATTTAAGACATGGGGGGAGGGAGAGTCACCAGAACAAATTTGCATGTATCTCGTATAATGAAGGTCTCTTAAAAACAATATTTGGCATTTAAGATTAGAATAAAATGGTTTATTATATAACAGAGTATTGTTTCTGTGGCATGAGTAGAAGTGGGGCTTTACTGAAGGCTGAAAACTGCAAATATCTCGGTTAGTATTCAAGATAGAGAATAAATGTATATAACAATATTTATAGTAGATTTAATTAGAAATAAGACTGATTCTATACATTTTTGCGATCCGGGTATAGTAACGGAGATATTTCGAATTTTCAAAATTGTCCTCCTCTAACCCCCGCCCTTCCCCCTGGTCCGATTTCAGCCGTTACCGAACTCGTTCTTCTTTCTTTTTTTTTCTTTTTTTTACATAAAAGGAGTAAATATCGAGTTTGGCAACGATCAACTAGAGCGGTAACAGACATATATATATCCTAGGTAGGATCGATGGACATTTGAAGGAAAAGTTCGAAAATCACGTCATTAGTAGGACCTCAATAGCTGATTTCCCTTAAGGGAAATCTGCTAAAAGTGGCACTTGGACGAATTTAAGTTTAGTATAGATGTGATCCGTAAATTAATAGAAATAATGATGGTTTCACGTCGAAATATTTAGATTCGAATTAATGTAAGCACTAAACAATCATTTTATAGTCATATAGTTTCAAGAGTGAAACAGGTATTGGCTATAGGACGAGTGAACTGAAGATGCGCGTCAGAATTTTAAAATTCATAAATTTAAGCATTTATTAGAACTGAAAAATAATACATTTTAATCTGACATATTCTTCGTTAATATTGTTTTTTTTGGTTAAAACCCAATATTAACGAACATTTGACGCACGTGAAGCGAATCCTATGGAAGGGACAGTCTCCTACTACCCAGCTCCCACACGAGAGAAGAGCTCCCACACATGTACCAGTTTACCTGGCCTGTATGTCCTCGTGCTTTGAACACACGACCACTACGTCTATGACCGGCAGTGAAGGCAAGCCTCCACTCCGGACACCACCCAGCCCGTAGTTCACATTGAGTAAGCCGCTAGAACTTACCCCATTAAGGCAGGAGTGATCCCCTGCCCGGAACAGCAAAGCCGACTAAGGACCTACTGTTCCTACGGTTCCCCTACCCAGCAGCTACACAGCGGGGGCTTACTGCTGCCACTGGGGAGGGCCGGCCCCGTGCCGGGATCCGTGAATAAATACAAGAGGAAATAAGAAATGTTTCATCCAATTCCAATAACCTGCCGACAGGAAGCGTTAGAAATGTAAACAAACGGGTGGGTCTGCCCGCCTCACACCGGAAAGAAAAACAATTACTGAAATATATCAGAATATAACATTTTCATTTTATTGAGAACTATTTACTATATCTAGTACTTTAATTAATTATGAGTCAGGATAATTATCTCAATCAATCAAATTTTAGTAGTCCAAAACCTTAAGACGGGGGGGGGGGCTCACCAGGACATATTTGCATTTATCTCGTATAATAAATACAATTTTTGGTATTTAAGCTTCGAATAATGTGAATTATTATATGTATGTAATATGAGTAGAAGTGGCAGTTTGCTGAAGGATGAAAACTGAGAAATGCAAATATCTCGGTTAATATTCAAGATAGTGAATAAATGTATACAACAATAATTAGAGTACATTTAATTTACAATAAGATTCGTTCTATATCATTTTTCGCTCCGACGCACAGTAACGGAGATATTTCGAAAATCTTCCCCTCTAAACCCCCCCCCTCCCCCTGGCCCAATTTCAGCCGTTAACGAACTTGATCTTTCTTTTTACATAAAACGACTAAATATCGAGTTTGGTAACGATTAAACAATAATTAATTGGTACCGCTAGAGCGGTAACAGACAAATATATATATATATATATATATATATATATATATATATATATATATATATACTAGCTCAGATACCCGGCTTCGCCCTGTAATTCATTTGAGGCTGAATGGTGATGGTTTTTTAGCAGGCTTTACATTGCACAATATTTTGACATTTACCCCGTCCCAGTGTTTAGGATTGATACCCATCTTTGCCGTGGATTTGCTAATAATAGAATTATTTGTTCGATAAGGCTTCACAGTCTTCGATATTTTTATATTTCCCGTCTATTATAAATGTAAATATGGTGAATTTTTATTTAAGGCCTCCCTTTTAACCCCCCTCCCGTTCGAACCTAAATATTTTAATATAACTTATAATCATGAAAGAATTAATACTAATTGACATACGGAGTTTTGTTAAGTTCGGTTCAGCCGTTAGTGCCCGCTAAAGTTTTAACGTATAACTCATTTATACTTAGTTATACGACAAAAGTGTATATAACAAAAGTTACTTCAAATAACAAAATAAACAACTTTTGTTATGTTTATATTTGCGGAAAAACCAATAGGAAGCGACATATCGCTATTTTTAATTTCAGGCTTCCCCTACAACCCCCACTCCTGCCCGTCCATAGAAATGTTGGTATGGCTTATTATAATGAAGGCCTCACTGCTAATACACATACCGAGTTTTAATTAGTTCGATTGAGTCTTTTTTGGCAAATAATAGTGTTCACTCGCGCTATAATTTTTAGCGTATAACGCATTTAAACTTCGGTATACGACAAAAGTGTATATAACAAAAGTTACTCTAAATAACCAAATAAACAACTTTTGGTATGTGCATATTTGCCGAAAAACCAATAGAAAACGAAATATCGCTATTTTTATTTTCAGGCTTCCCTTATAACCCCCACTCCTGGTCGCCTCAGAGAAAATTAATATAGCCTAAAGTCTAAGTTGGGTTAGTAGTAATATACATACCAAGTTTCATAAAATTCGGTTCAGCCGTTTATGCGTGAAAAGGTAACAAACAAACAAACAAACATACACGAAAGAAACAAAATGCAGATATGGTGTCTATGACATGTGAACCGAAAAGTTATCGTGAAATTTCGCAAAAAAAAATCAATGTACAGACAGAGGTTACAATTTTATATATATATATATATATATATATATATATATATATATATATATATATATATATATATAAAATTGTAACCTCTGTCTGTACATTGATTTTTTTCGCAACATTTCTCGGTAACTTTTCGTTTCACATGTCATAGACACCATAACTGCATTTTGTTCCTTTCGTGTCTGTTTGTTTGTTTATTTGTTACCTTTTCACGCATAAACGGCTGAACCGAATTTTATGAAACTTGGTATGTATATTACTACTAGCCCAACTTAGACTTTAGGCTATATTAATATTCTCTAAGACGAACAGGAGTGGGGGTTATAAAGGAGGCCTGAAATTAAAAATAGCGATATTTCGTTTCCTATTACTTTTTCAGCAAATATGCACATAACAAAAGTTGTTTATTTTGTAATTTAGAGTAACTTTTATTATATGCACTTTTGCCGTATACGGAAGTATAAATGAGTTATACGCTAAAAACTATAGCGGGAGTTCACAATTTTATTTGGCACAAAAAACTCAACCGAACTAAACCAAACTCGGTATGTGAATTAATGCTAACGATTTCCTTATAATAAACTATACTATCATTTCTAGGGACGGGCAGGAGTGGGGGTTATAAGGAAGGCCTGAAATTAAAAATAGCGATATTTCGTTTCCTATTGCTTTTTCAGCAAATATGCACATAACAAAGGTTGTTTATTTTGTTATTTAGAGTAACTTTTGTTATATCCACTTTTGCCGTATACGGAAGCATAAATAAGTTATACGCTATAAACTAAAGCGGGAGTCCACAATTTTATTTGGCACTAAAGACTCAACCGAATTAAACCAAACTCGGTATGTGAATTAGTACTAACGCCTTCATTATAATAAGCTATACTAACATTTCTAGGGACGGGCAGGAGTGGGGGTTATAAGGAAGGCCTGAAATTAATAATAGTGATATTTCGTTTCCTATTGCATTTTCGGCAAATATGCACATAACAAAAGTTTTTTATTTTGTTATTTAGAGAAACTTTTTTTTTATATACACTATCATCGTATACCGAAGTATAAAGGCGTTATACGCTAAAAATTATAGCGGGAGACAACAATTTTATTTGGCACAAAAGACTCAACCGAACTAAACCAAACTCGGTATGTGAATTAGCACTAACGCCTTCCTTATAATAAGCCATACTAACATTTCTAGGGACGGGCAAGAGTGGGGGTTATAAGGGAGGCCTGAAATTAATAATAATGATTTCCTATTGGGGTTTCGGCAAATATGCACATAACAAAAGTTGTTTATTTTGTTATTTAGAGAAATTTGCTCAACAATTCTTTTCAATATGAACTACCAGGTACCTCAAATGAAAAAATGAATTCAAATGTATGTCAATATTTTCTCCTTAATAATTCAAATCTATGCATAATGCACAGGAGACGGGAAATATGACAATATGCAGGACAGTGAAGCCTTACATAAAAAAATACATTTATTATTAATAAATGCCAACAACGGGTATTAACCCTAAACACTGGAACGGGTAAATGTCAAAATATTGTGCAAAGTAAAGCCTTGCCAAAAATATACCATCACCATTCAGCCTCAAATGAATTCCCGAGCGAAGCCGGGTATCTGAGCTAGTATATATATAAAATTGTAACCTCTGTCTGTACATTGATTTTTGTCGCGAAATTTCACGATAACTTTTCGTTTCACATGTCATAGACACCATAACTGCATTTTGTTTCTTTCGTGTCTGTTTGTTTGTTTATTTGTTTGTTACCTTTTCACGCATAAACGGCTGAACCGAATTTTATGAAACTTGGTATGTATATTACTACTAGCCCAACTTAGACTTTAGGCTATATTAATATTCTCTAAGACGAACAGGAGTGGGGGTTATAAGGAAGGCCTGAAATTAAAAATAGCTATATTTCGTTTCCTATTGCTTTTTCTGCAAATATGCACATAACAAAAGTTGTTTATTTTGTAATTTAGAGTAACTTTTGTTATATACACTTTTTTCGTATACTGAATTATAAACGAGATATACGCAAAAACCTATAACGAATGTGAACAATTTTATTTGAGACGAAAGACCCAACCGAAATGAATAAAACTCGGTATGTGTATTAGCACTAACGCTTTCATTATAATAAGCCATACTAACATTTCTAGGGACGGGCAGGAGTGGGGGTTGTAAGGGAGGCCTGAATTTAAAATAGCGGTATTTCGTTTTCTATTCGTTTTTCGGCAAATATGAACCTAACAAAAGTTGTTTATTTTATTATTTAGAGTAACTTTTGTAATATTCATTTTTGACTTTTAACGAAGTATAAACGAGATATATACTATAAACTAAAGCGGGAGTCAACTATTTTATTGGGCGCTAACGATTGAACCGAACTTAACAAAACTCGGTATGTCAACTAGCATTAATTCTCCCATGATTATAAGCTATATTAAAATTTTTAGGTTCGAACGGGAGTGGGAGTTATAAGGGAGGCCTGAAGTAAAAATTCACGATATTTCATTTTCTATTTGTTTTTCAGCAAAGGTGCACATAACAAAAGTTGTTTACTTTGTTATTTAGAGCAACTTTTGTTTCATTCACTTATGTCGTAAAATGAAGTAAATACGGGATATAAGCTAAATCTATAGCGGGAGTCGATGATTTTATTAGTACTTATCTAAGCGTTTTTAATATAGGCATATTATGACAAATGATGTTATGTTTTAGCCTTATCTATTTCGATTATTTAGTACTAAGTATGATTCGGATTAGTGAGATTATAAACCCCCCTCCCCCTTCGCCTCATTTATTTATTTTCCCTAGAAAATAACTTTGTTATTTATTTCCAATAGAAATTTAAACTATAAGAGCATTTCCATTATTTAATTTGTATTATGTATTATTCAAAAAAAAAATCGTGCTGAATTTCCTCAAGGATGGATAGGGGATGTACTATGGAATCAAACTCTGATTTTGGTTATATACTATCTTATTTCCTATATCTTCATGTTATTGAAACAAATATGTACTATCATAACAATTAAACGTTAATGTCATTATGACAAAAGACAAAATGCTCTTAAACTCGATATGATTGTTTAAAGTATTACTTAGGTTGCAGGGACGGCTACGATCTCTTCCCCTCGACTAGCTTTTTGAATATAATTGAAATTATTTTTAGGTTAACACTATTATTTAATTCCATCAGGTAGATAAATTATTACAATAATATTTTGAATTAATAATTTAAGGAGAAGAGTGTTGATAGCTCTAATGCGAGAGCGGAAATAGACGGAGGCTAATAGAGTTAATTGAGTTTACTAATTTCCTGTGAAATGCTGGGCATTACGGGAAGTGATTACCACTGAGATCTACTATTATGAATATAACCTTTCGTGCTAAACTATGCTTAAACTATATCTGCTCGGATTGGTTTTTGACAGGAAATAAGTTTCATTATAGAGGATATTTAATTGTAATAAATACTATCCATGATTATGGTTTGAAGTATTCAAAAAGGTGAGTTAAAAAGTGGCAAGGGATAGATTAGGAACACATTTTTATTTATTCTTCAAATATAAAATTTCTCATTTATAAGTCGCCTGCCTGACCCTCACAGCAAAACAATGCGCGCCGACGGGAAGTGTAGTTGTAAACATTGAAGCCTTGCCCAAAAAAATACTATCATCATTCAGCCTTAAATGATTTCCCGAGCGAAGCCGGGTACCTTAGCTAGTATGTATATATATATATATATATATATATATATATATATATAATTTTGAACGGACCTTATTTTCGCCATCTCCTGGGTAGAATGGATAGACATTTGAAGAAAATTTCGAAAATCGCGTCATGAATACGACCTCAATAGCTGATTTCCCTTAAGGGAAATCTGCTAAAACAAATGTACCCTGCCGAATTTAAATATAAGATCATACAAACCCGATAGATATTCTGATTGGCTATTCAAGAATATGTCTTCACTTCCATATAGACCCCATTCCTGTTCCTGTGGTAGATATCCATACTATAATGCATATTGACAATATTTATTCCCTTAATACCTATAAATAAAAAAAACATTATTTCTAGGAAAGGAATTCCGATGGCACATTGCTATACTCTATTCTGTGTTTAGAAGTCTGAAGTCAAAATTTTCAAAAAATAAAAATGGTTTCAATGTACCTACAGACATGTTCCCCGATACTGGTGTCACCAGCTTACCTTATTTACTTATCACATTTATTCTTCTTTAATCATGTTCACTGATATATTTGTAATGTGGCTAAATAAATTTTTAATAGAATGTATCACATGGTAAACCTACAGTGGCGAGTCCGATTCTCGCCTGGGCAAAAGAAATTATTTAGTGACGGAATTCATTAAATAACGTCCTAAGTCCCACCCTGGCTAGAAAAGGGTGGTGACCTGTAGATAACATGTCCCAAATAGCCTTAGTTGCAAAAAGTGGACGTTAATAAATAATAATAGACTTTAGAGGACGGCATGCACCGCCTGTATATAAAGAAGTCGTGTTAATGCCTTTGGAAAACTAACAGACTTGTGTTCGATTTCTATAATACTAACATCTCACTAAAGGATTCTCTAGTTTCAATCTAGGTAGCCCGTTCCGAATATCTTCAGTTGCATGAAGTGGACGTTAAGTTATTTTTTTTTAAAAATAATGATTTTCTAAAAGAAATGCAGTCATATATTGTGTATGCACACAGCAGTAAAATAAACTAGCCCTCGACTAGGTGTGCAATACAAATCTTACAGTTTGATTTTCCCCCCTTCCCTAGAAGTCAGATTGTTGGTCCATTTTTTATTATTTGCATTAATTTTAACGTCCGTTTTCTAGCCAGGGTGAGACTTAGGGATTCTATTTAGTGAGTTCATCACTAAATAAATTCCACGTGAAACGAATCCATGACGTTGGTCCATTTCTAGCCCATAACTGTAAATACACTTACTATTAATTTTTCAGTATGGTTGGTTAACTAATTAAGGTAAAGTATATTTCTGTTGTACCAGTGAATAAGTGGTTAAGTCCCCCTTACTCACTGGTGGACTTAACCACTTATTCACTGGGGTTACAGATTTAATTTATTTACATTTGGAATTGGATAGTTAATAATAACTAAATCCATAAGAGACTCCAGCTATTGAGATCGTTCTCATGATGCGATTTTGAAAAATTTCTTCAAATGTCCATCGATCCTACCCAGGAGATGACGAAAATGAGGTCCGTTCAAAATGATATATATAGACACAAATATACACATATATCGCAATTTTTGTTTGTTCGTTATCAAACTCGATATTTAAACGTTTTATGTAAAAAGACAGATCAAGTTCGTTAATGGCTGAAATTGGACCAGTGGGAGGGGGGGGGGGGGTTAGTGGAGGGATTTTCGAAAATTCGAAGTATCTCCGTTACTACATGTCGAATCAAAAAATTGTATAAACCAATCTTATTGCAAATAAAATGTACTATAAATATTTTTATATACTTTTATTCTCTATCTTGAATATTAACCGAGAAATTTGTATTTTACAGTTTTCAGCATTCAGCAAAGCCCCACTTCTACTCATGTTACATAAACAATACTCTGTTATGTAATAAACCACATTATTCAAAGCTTAAATACCATAAATTGTTTTCAAGAGACCTTTATTATAAGAGATAAATGCAAAAATGTTATCGTGCCCCCCCCCCCTCCTTAAGTTCTTTTACTACTAAAATTTGATTGACATAAAAATTATTCTGATCCATTATAAATTACAGTACTAGATATAGTAAAGTTTTCAATAAAATTAATATGTTCTATTCTGATATATTTTGTCGTCATTTTTTTCCTTTCCTTTGAGAAGTTGGCACACCTGTTTGTTTACATTTCAGGTGCTTCCCATCTGGAGGTTTCTTATTTTATTTATTCACTTGATGTTGACAGTGCTATTGGGTTACCAGTATGTAGATTTATCTATTGTTAAAAATCATGAGGGTAATCTGCTTAGTTTATGCAGCCCCTGTGTGACGGACTTTTTTGATATAAGAAAAATACGAAACAAGAAATATGAAGAATCATGACATCCCATATTGTAAACTTCACTCAATATTGCATATTTCCTAGAACGAAATCCTTAAAATATTGATTTTATTTATTTAATAATAACATTACATTTATTTTTTTTATTAGGTAATAGGTGCCCATTGTCGGATGGGTCGAGGAAGGAGTGGAACAATGGCTGCGTGTTACCTAGTCTGCTTCTACGACTTGAGACCAGAGAAAGCTGTCACTGCAGTGAGAATAGCCCAACCTGGATCGATAGAGACTTATTCACAGGAGAAGGCTGTTCATGCATACTATGATTATCTAAGAAGCCAAGACGCACCAGTAATAGATGAAGTTGAACTGTATATAAGTAAAATACCTCGGCCAAAGTGGGAATTTAAGCCTAGGCCAAGAAGAATATTTGATTTTGAGATGTAACACAATAATTTGTCTTTAAACGTGTTTTGAAATAAGCTTCTAACACATTTTATTTCAATTTTTGAACACATAGAATGAATTAGTTGGTCTAATACCATTGTTCATCACTATTTCAATAGGTATTTTAGAGCTCCAAAAGGAACTCCAAACTCTTTTATTCACAAACAGAGGTCAAAATACATTACTTTCTTAGTTGTATTGCCTTCCTTGTGCATAACACTCATAACTACTCAAGGACAATTTTATTTAATAATTGAACTCCGTCTTTTTTTGTTAATAGTGTTATCTCCTTTAGCTTAAAAAAAAAGAAAGAAAAAATAGCACAAGTAACAGATATAAATTATGTTAATCATTTATTTCATGTTTGAGTTAATAAAGATAATATATTTGGTATTACTTCTCCCAAAAAATATTGTGTCCCTTAACTCTAAGGGTAATTATGTATTTTACCTCTATGAATATCGATTTGATTATTTGTGAAATTCTTATGTTAGAAGAGTTCATGTTACCTAGTCAAGAAATATATTTATCCTAACCATTTCAGATAACCGACTTTGCTAAGGAAAGATTCTATAATGAATAGGATTTTATTCATTGCAAGGCTCCACAATACCCACCCTATTTACATTTTCGGTCTCAGTATTCACTTGTATAGCACTCTGGGAACTACAGACAGAAGCACATTATTTGAAGCATAAATACCAAATATTGTTCTCATTGAACTTTTACTTTTTGAGATAGTTGCAAATACGTGGCACACTTGGGAAATCTGCTTTAGCCAAGCATACCCTGCGTGACAGACTTTTAGAAATGTAATGTTATTCTCAGGAATGTGAATTTGTTTAATTATCATAAATAAATAATTTAAAAGAATGACTGCTAGGGAGGTGCACCCAGTTATTTCTGGCATTTTTTAACTCTCCTCCATTAATATATGATACACTTTGCTGAACACACTATTTAACAATATGAATATACAGTTTACAATCGAGACTTAAAAAAGAGTTTTTTTAATAGCGGCTTTATACCGCATCACGGGAAAGGAACTTTTATTCATAGATGGTTTGGAAGACAGAATACTTTCTATGATTATGAATTATATAGTCCATTACGTTATGAAAAAAAATAAGTTCATGATAAAGGTACAGCTATTGCACTCAAAAAGGCAAAACCTTTTAAGCAACAGAATAAGCTTCTTCCACTACTCTGGGACATTTGATAAAATTAAGTACAAAGTTAAGGAATATAGCCCATAGATGCCATATGTTTCAGAGATCATAATAAATAGATTATACATAATTTAGCAATTAGTTTGGATGTTATTATGTAATAAAAAGTTAATTCTGCAAAATCAGCCAGAACCTGAAATAAAAGACCAAAAATAATTACTTAATGGGACACCTAATTCATCTAAATCACTACAATTAAACTATGTAATTTAAAATTAAACTTCATTGAACTTGAGATATTCTGTATACACACACAGACTTCTTCATCATATTTCTCCGGGAGCAGATTCACATTCATCATCAATTGCATAGTCCAAACAAAATAGGCCTCAGGTTGTAGATAATTTTAACCCTTTGGGTATTTTATTTTAGTTTTGCAGACCTTCAAAATATCGAAAATGTGTTTTATTTTCTAAAGGATCCAGGAGTTTATGGTGTTCTTACACTTTTGCTACCATTCATTTCAAATTCTTCAAAATTTTTAATTTTACAGGAAAATGAGCTGAGTAGTTTCTAGAATTACTTAACACTTTGACTGCGGCTGACGACACGTCGGTTTCGTGAGTTGTTCCCAGGGGCAGGCCCCGATACGTTGTCGTCAGGCCATAAGACAAAGTTAAATGGGTGGGGATTGCTCCAGTCTTTCCCAAACCATTCCATATCTGACTCTAGCACAGTGAAAGAGGTCCTTGAGAGAATTGCTTCTTCGCCGCAAGATTCCCTGTTTTTTTTTTAATTGTTTTCGACTATTTTACAAAAAGGTAAGTTTGAATGATTATTTTTTTTAAAGTTATCATTAATAATAATTGCTAATGATAAATATCTATTTAAAAAGTAGCTAAATGAATTAAAACAAGCCTATTTTGTTGGAAAAATATTATTTCAAACCCGAATTTATAATTCCAAATTGTTTTATGTTTTACGAAATATAAATACAAAATCAATTATAAATTACTAAATAATAATTCATCAATCAGTGATTGTGAACAATATCTTTATTGTTTAATTTTACGGTTTTCTAAGTAAAAATATAATAACAAAACTAATTAACAAAAAGAAGTTTCCGCCCCACTGAAAAATGTTGTTGAAAATATCCGCAGTCAACGTGTTAATAAATATAAAACTTCTTAATAAAACTGTAAAATATATTCAAAAATCTTTAAGATTGGATTCCTGTTATTTATAAAAACAAATACAAAATATTAAAACTAAAGTCAAACAAATATTCTAGAACCATATTGTCTACAAACCATAGTACTCATATTTCAGTACTTAGGTTGGTCTAAGAACAAGTTTTCTTCTTCATTTTTCAATTCCATCCTAAGTAAGTTTCAGAGGCTTCTCAAATGTTATTTCAAATTCTTTCTTAAGATCTGAAAGAAATTTCATAATAGTCAAAGATTTACTTTCAATCATGAATCCATCATCCAAATGAACTTCAAAATATCACTGTATTAAAAACTAATTTGTCTGTAAAGAGCTGATTTAATAGTTGCTTTTAGAAAAATTCCACAAACCTACAGTCCCAGTTGATCGGAACCTGTTTTAGACCATATAATTTGTAGAAGACAAATATTTTATAGAAAACTTGGCGGTATCATAAAGTAAGAGATTAACATAAATTGAATAATTTACAATTCACTAAAAAAATCAAAAACTATACAAAGTATAATATTGCTCTCACACACACAACATATAATACATAATATTTAATATTAATATTTGAGTTACCAAAAAATGTATACAACAAAAATTCTAGAGCATCAATAATTTAAGAAGATTGGTTCTATAACACTTTTCAACCCCTCTCATAATAACGGATATATTTTGAATTTTCGATGACCCACTCTCTCTCCCCCCCCCATTCCTGGTCCCATTTCAGCCATTAACCAATACGATTTATAGTGTCAAAGGATATGAATAAATATCAAATATGCTATAGATCAAATAAAAATTTGAGTGGAGGTCATCAGGGAGACCAAACTAATAACCGTTATATTTCTTGTAACTTATAATAATTTTTTTATAAACATTTTTGGTCTTATAACAATGTATAAAGCAAGTAATGAGCTGGAAGTATTTTTGTAGAACAATTTATTCCAATATATGAATTTATTCAAATTATAATTCACCGTGAATAATTATCATGACCAACTTTTCTCTATTTTATGTTAATTTTTTAATACCTGCAACAGGCCACACATAGATCAAAGTATGCTGCCCCCCCCCTTTTCACAAGCTAATTAATCAGATTTGTCAGTTTTTCCTTAAATGTGTTTAAAACTTGATGTAATTCACAAATGATGAAAATTATTTAAATGTACATTAAAATAATGTAAAAAGAATTGAGAACTTAAATCAACTGTATGAAGTTGCCTAACATGTAAGAAGAGGAGTGGAGAAGTTATTTATTAATGGTCTCTTGAACTCGCATTGTTTATGCTTACACATCATTGAGCATACTGTGTACTATTTAGAAATTCTAGCCAGGGTGGGACTAAGGATACTATTTAATTTGATTGTTACTAAATAAATTCCTACTGCCCGTGTGAGAATCAAACTCTTGACTCTAGGTTTACCAAGTGAAATTAAGACCAATGTCTTAAACACACATGACTAGCCATAGTAATAAAATTTACATTACATTTAGTAATGTGTTGTCCTCAGAAATGTAAATTTAATTAGTTTTCACAAATAATTTATAAATAAAACAATGCTGGTAAGGAGTGAAAGTGCTGGGAAAATATACCCAGTTATTTCTGCTATTAATAAATACTGCATCATTAATATGATACACATTAGTGAGCATACTATGTACTATTAAGAATATAAAGTTTATATTAGGACATACCAAGGAGTATTTCCAATAATGCTGGTTTGTGCTTTCGGCTGTTTGAGGGGGAAGAGAAACTGTTATTCTTACATGGTTCAGAATTACCATACTATATCATAATTATGAATTATATGGCCCATGATGTTTGGGAAAAAAGATAGATACAAAGGAGATGGAAAATGTAAAAATATTGTGCATTGGGAAGCCTTACATAACATATTAAGATTTGGTATGCAATGCCGCACAGTGGTTGGTAAACCACTGAAAAAAAAAAACAAAATGAAAAATCTTGTAATAAATAATGTTAATTTTTTCCCTGACACCTGGCATGTAATACCATGCACTTATTTTTTTCGATAACAAAAACATTAAAAACATTTTCGTTTTTTCAATGACAAAACTGTTAAAAAGTTGGGAGGAACAGTGGTATTGCAAATTACACAACACACACATTTATTAATAATATTTCCCGAGTGTCTAGTGTAGGTGAATAGGGGTATATATATATATATATATATATATATACACACACATATATATCTCTTACACACACACATACTAGCTAAGGTACTCACTAGGCTTTGCTCGGGAAATCATTTAAGGCTGAATGATGATGTTTTTGTTTTTTTTTGGCAAGGTTTCAATGTGTTCAACTACACTTCTCGTCTGAGCATATTGTTTTCTCGTAAAGGTCAGGTAGGGCACTTATAGAATAGAAATTTTAGTTTTGAAGAATAAATGAAAATAAGTCTCTAATCAATCCTTCTCCACTGTTTGACACACCGTGAACAATTCAAATCATAATCATGGAAAGCATTTATTATAACTAAATATCATCTCTAATGAACATATTTCCTGTCAAAAAACAATCTGAGTACATATTGTGGAGCTTGTTATATAAATAACATTATGTAAATAATAGTAAATGTCAGTAGAAAGCAAATACAATATTTCACTGGATATAAGTTAACACAATTAATTTTGTTAGGCTCCAGACAACTTGCCCTCCCATGTGAGTGAGCTTTACTAATCCATAACATGAAAAATTCGAATATTCTAATAATGACATACCTGGTGAAAATGAATAACATTAGTACCCTAAAAATAATTTTATTTATCTTCTAAAAGCGAGGTGAGGGAAAGAGATTGTAACCCTCCCGGCAACCCCAAATCATATTGAGTTCAAACGCATATTGCCTTTTGTTATAAAGACATTACCAAGTAACGTTTAATAGTTATAGATAGTGGATAGTCATTTCAATAACGTCAATATATTGGAGGAAATAAGATAATATATAACACAATTAAAGAATTTGATTCCGCACAACTTCCAGTATCAAACGTTGTGCAAAGTCAGCATGACTTTGTTTAAATAATATATTATACAAATTAAATAATCAAAATGCTCTTATAGTTTAAATTTCTATTGGAAATAAATAACGATGTTATTTTCTAATTAAAATAAATAAGAAATTGGGAGGAGACTGGTGGAGATTTATAAACTCCCAAATCTATTATCTATTAGAGAATATTAGTATAGTTTATAGTCTAAGTTGGTTTAGTAGTATATACATACCAAGTAATTCAGTTCATTAGTTTAGGCGTGAAGAGGTAATAAACAAACAAACAGACACAAATTGCAGATATCGTGTCTATGGCATGTGAAACGAAAAAGTATTATGAAATTTCGAGAAAAAATTCAATGCACCGACAGAGTTTACAATTAAAGTGTATTTATTATTTATATATATATATATATATATATATATATATATATATATATATGTTTGTGTGTGTGTGTGTGTGTGTGTGTGTGCACGCGAGCACGCGCACCCACCCACAAATTGCTTGAACTTGCTGTTCTAACGTGGTTCTTAATATAGAGCAGGAGTTGGGGGTTTTAACGAAAATCTGAAATAATTAATCATAACATTGTGTTTCCAATTCGTTTTTTTGCCATGGATGAACATAAAAATTGAATAGAGGACTTAAAGTAGCTGTGTGTGCAGTTCCCTCGCCTTGATAAATTATCACAACAAATGTGATATACTTAATTGTTATGTTATTTTTAATGCAAGTAACAGGTTGCACGGAGAGCAAAGTATATTACCACTCCCTGCCCTAGAACTAGATCTATTTGACCCCATGAAAAATTTGTCAACAATCATCCAATTTTATTCCACGTTTCTCAGAACTATAATATGACTATAATTTAATGATGATAAAAGGATCATTTAGTATTTACGCTAATCCCATCTATACATTTCCATCCATTTGTAGATAAAAGGTAAACAGATTCACCTAATTGATGCTCTTTACGTCATAGGTATAACAACCTATGTGAATGATTGCACATTTACTGTAGATGGAACTGGAAATATGAGATGTGAAGACTATGACTAATCCAATCTTTATATTTCCAGGGGGAACCAGATCTACTTCAAGCCACCAAGGCGGGTAACACAGCTAGTATATAATATATAAAATGATAAGTAATATAAAATCAATGGTGTTAGGATTGAAGCACTCAGAATAAGAAGTTAAGACAAGTAAAAGTGACCTTGACTCAACTTCTTGTTCTGAGTGTGTTAATTGTTATAAAAATAACAAAGAGGGTCAATTTAGGACATGAGTCTCATTATAAAAAACTAACTTGGTAAGTTTATAAAAAAAGATAAGTAAACCATTTTAAAAGTGTAGGCTAGAGGTTGATGAAGATTCAAGTTATATAAAGATTTTTTTTTATTACATAGTACTTACTTTTTGAATTTAAAAATGTAAACAAACATTGTTCTAATTCCCGGGGTTATTTAACAAGGCACACAAAAACGTTTTGATGTTCAAAATATAGCTTAGGTTTATATTTTCAGAAATCAATATAAATTCATTAGTGTTTATAAATTATTAATATAACATTAATCTGTTAAAAAATATTTAACAAAATTGGATTAAATATAAGTGTCCAATGTCAAAGAATTTAGTTTCATTGCACTTTGGATTAACTTGTTGCATCAAAGAATTTCAGGCCTCTTCACACTCCATCAGGAGAATATTTTAACAAAATAGTCATTTTTAATTAAAATAAGATAAGTCTCAACAAAAACAGTGATAGATATCACGTTGCAATCACTGAACTTCGAACCAGCCTATTATTTGGAAATTCCGTTAAATATAGTCCTTTCATAATTTAAACCAGTCTTCTATTATATATCACTGACCAATTCACTCTCACTACAAGTCAATTAAGTTCCTTATGAGCCAATTAATTCAGTTGCTTCTTAATGAATTTAAAGTCTCCTGACTATCCACCATGTAAGTCACTTTGTTTACAACACTGTTAACACTTCTTCCATTTAGATTGGAATGCACTGAGAAAAGCAGTAGCTCAAGAGAGTCCATCCTTCTCAGAAGCTGCAGAGCTATATTATAATAAAATGTACCATTCAGAACAACAAACAAAAACAATAGAATACCACCTTAATATAAATTGCAATTTCAACAAACTATTAACAAGAACAATAATTACAACAATAATAAAAATGCTTTCAAGGCCCTTAATTTCAAATTTTAACATTATATACCAAAACAGATTGCCATTTGTGCCTTATTTACTTAATTTTCCAGGAATATGAGCTTATAAAATTTCTAATATCACTTAATAAATATACAGATTTCTTAGAAAATTCATAAAATAATACTATATCCAAAAATTCTATTTAAGAATGGAATCCCGTTATAAATGACAAAAAAAAAATTAGAACTAATGAAAATATTGAAACTAAAGTGAAACAATTATTCTAGGGTCATATTGTCTGCAAATCTATAGTACAGATATTTCATTATTTCAAATTTTTAGCATACGCTCATAAACCACCAAAAATTAAAACAAACAAAATATAAATACAGTGATCATTTGATGAAACAATTCTATATAATTTACCCCAAACCATATGAGTTTAATAATACAATATTCATATGAGATATACATATATTTTCTGATTTTAAATAAATACAATCTACATCTTGGGCTACTTTCTTGGAAAAAATAGACAATTTTTTTTCTTGTTTAAAAGAGTACAGACTTTGACAAATAAAGAAATTAATTTAAAAAGCAAGACAGCAAAAAAAAAAAAATATTTTAAAAATAGTTTGAGATGTAGCCACAGAAATACAGACTTATCTAGCTATTCCTAATATCATAAAGAAGAAACAAAAGTAATGTAAATTAACCAGGATTAAGGGATTAACAATAAAAAGATAGTTGAGGAGTTAAGAATTCTATACTCCAACCATCAGAAGAATAAATATTCTGTATTTCTGCTGCTTTGATGAGTTATCAGAAATCTAATATTTAAAAGGGCCTTAACAAAATAAGCTATAAACATGAATGACTTAGTTATTCCATGGAATTAGTTAGCATTTGACCTTCCACCACGCCCACCTCGGCCACTTCGTCCTTCCCTTTCCTGAAATTCAAAATATACAAAATACATGTTAGCAGTGATTTGTGTTTTGATGTTTGGTACTAAAAATTAAAAAATCAGCCAACTGCCTCTGTAAAAATTTAAGCTCTACCCTCCCCTTTCCCATTCTTTGTTCTATAATGTTTATATGTATCACTGCTTAAGTTTTTTACTATTTGTTTATATACTCACTATGCACAGAATGAATGGATGGGATGTTAAATAGTCCTGGGACAACAGTTGGTGATTGAGGGGGGGAGGGGAGGACAGTAGTGAGTAGAGCCAATTTAAGTAGTTCTTCCAGTTCAATCAGGTCTGATTATCTGATAGATTGTAGCTCTATAAGAGAGCTAATGAGTATAGAAGAATATGAGTTAGCTCCTGCAATAGTGACAACACTCAAAACTTTCCACTCACACAGTTATTGTAGTAGAAACTATCTATTAACAATACTACTAACTCTCAATATAGTAAAGGCTTTAAGAAGTAATATAAAGTACCTATACTATTTGTCTAAATATAAACTAAATCCCTGAGTTTTGCAAAAGTAACAAAATGGAAAGAAAGTACAATGTAAAGAGGATCTACTTGATTATTAAGAATTATATAGGCAGTTTAAATAAAAATATTTCTAAAACAATTTGAGGATTCCTTCCATTCGTTAAGAGGGATGTAAGGTGTCATGCAGTAGAAACTTGTGCTCACAAAACTCTGGTTAGGTGATATTTGGCAAAACGAGCAGTATGTTCCCAAAACTCATCCTGAAGAGGAGCTGAAGGAGAATTATTGGGCACCTGAATTACTTCATAACGTTTTCGCATAAATGCTGCTCCTAGTGGAGTTTTCCAATTGATGGTGTGACTCTGCATAATCCTAATGACATTGGACTTTAGTGTAAGGCATTCGGTTGAGATTAACTAATTGTTTTACTTTCTCTAATATGTCTAACTTTGTAACAGATAAAGTGTTTTTTGGGGAGTTCTTCTTCATTACTTTACATGAAGTAAAGCTCTGCTGAAAACCATCGGATTATAGTGGATGTTTATGAAGAGCATTCTCTAGCACAGCAAACATGTTGGAAGTAGTTTGCTCGGTTTAAAAATGATAGTTTTGAGATGGAAGACATGGAAAATCCTAGGCAGCCAAAAAAAAATTGAAGATGAAGAATTAGTCATCACTGGAGGAAGATCCATGCCAAACACTCCAAGAATTTGCTGAATCATTGATACTTTTAAACAGTCAGCAAGGGGCTGAAAGCCATTGAAATGATCCAAAAGCAGGGAAATTGGGTTGCATATGAATTGAAACCAAGAGACGTGGAGAGGCAATTTTTCATCTGTGAACAGGGCCGTGTTGAGGATCAACCATCAATAACAACGGCCAAATTAAATACCCATGGAACCAAGCTTATGCTCTATATTTGGTGAGATCAGTGGTGTGATATATACTATGAGCTCCTCAGATCCAATGAAACGATCATTACCATCGTCAACTAATGGGTTTGGCCTGTGCATAAAAGGAAAAAGACCAGGATATGGAGATATCCATGACAAAATCATTTTCCTCCATGGCAGTGCTCGCCATCACGTCACAAAACCTGTCAAAGCATATATAGAAAGGACCAAATGGGAGGGCCTACCCCAACTGCCGTATTCTCCAAACATTGCTCCATCTGATTACCACCTATTTCGAGCAATAGCACATGGCCTGTCTGAGCAATGGTTTGCTTGTTATGAAGGTTGCAAAAAATTGGTTGATTCTTTGATTGCCTCTAAAGAAGAGTCCTTCTATGACAGAATCCGCATACTGCCAGAAAGATGGGTAAAAAAGGTAGTAATGATGAACAATACTTTTAATAAAACCATTTTTATAAAATTAAAAAAAAATCTCAATTATTAAAACAATTCACTACAAATTATTTCAAACATCTAATATATTTGATCCAGGATATGAAAGATATAGTCCCCTCCATAAAATCTTCATTTATAATGATTGGTAATTAATGTAAAAGTGAATATCATGACAGGCTGTCATAGTTGAGCTTGTCTGAGTTGGACTTGCTTTGGAAAAAATCTGATGATCACCATATGAAATCCTAGTACTCCCATTATATTAAATAAACAAAATGTTTTGTTGCATTTCATTTATTTTTTTTTCTTTTGAAAGTGGTGTACGATATATCTGTTCCAATGCATAGATTCAAAAAAATGTCATCAAACATAATTACGGAGATGATTTAACAATAAATAAAAAGGTCCTTTTCAATCGTTTCGTATCTGTACTATTCTAAGGTGTTATTTTTGTGTTGTGAAAGATAGGTACATATGCACAGACAACATGCCGAAACTAATCAAAGTAGTTTCAGGGAGGATCAATGGATATTCCTGTTGAAATCTGATGACCGAAAATTTATGTGATTACAATACTTCCTTTACTTCGTACACTGCAATGTCGGTTACTATTAGAGTAAGTAAGACGGAAAATGGCCGTTTGGAATGAACTTCTTTGTTACAGTGTTTAGATAAGTGAGAAGAAGAGTTCACAGGTGGAAAAAATCTAGAAAGCCTATATTATAAGTGGAGCAGTAAATTAAAATTTACAGTTCACCTTTAATAAAATCTCTTTTATTATATGTTGCCCTACGAGTGTCATGGTCTCATATGCAACCTTTTCTGGGCCTCAAACTTCACACTAGAGAACTGTTCATCGAGCTTAACCTTTCGAGAATTTGAGTCTTTTAAAAAGTGTAAATTTAAAATATCATGAAATCATAATATCTGATTAACCAATGCTTCTTCTGTAAATAGTATACCAAAATAATAACAGAGGTGTATAATAAAAAAATATTGTTTAAATGCTCAACAAGTGAGTGCTGTCTTTCACATGAAAGTATTCCAGAATGGGCCTACCTGCTAGCCCAAGGTAACAGTGTGCAAAGGGTTAATTTGAGAAAAATCCAGGGGGATTTGAATCCAGTTAACAAATCAAAATCACTAAACCAATCGTTGCCAACAAATTGGTTGATTGTCATACATAGGGCAAAACATGGACAGTGTGTATCCGCCTTAAAATGTGCTGGAAATCCAACAAAAATATCTATAAATCTTACCTTATGGTGCGAAGATTGATGAGCTGCATGCTCTGCTTCTTTCTTTGAGTCCTCCTCCTCTTGTCTCCTTTCATAATGGATGAAGTCATCAAAAATAGATGTTGTGTGACGATAGGAATGCATAACCCTGAGGACCTGCTTACCCTTCTCAAAAGGTACTTCCTGAGTGTCTCTTGAATTTGTTACTGGTTTATTTTCATTGTTCTCGAGACGAATATGGCGTAACTGCACATTTGGAACATCTTTAACGTAAATCCACCTCACTCTAAATTGTCCTTTCCACTTGTCTTGCGACCACACTGAACTAGATGCATTGTAATCCACTGGGGAAGTCATTTTCGCCATCCCACAAAAATGTCCCGAACCATTAACTGAAAAAAAAAGATACACAACTCCATTTGGTTTTGATTCCTGCTCACGATAAGCCTGATCCAGACGTTTATTGCCATGTTCAGTTGAGCACCAAATCTCATATTTTATCGACCTGTGAATATCGTCCTCAGAATATGATTTTATCACAAAAAACCGAGCACCTTTGGCTGATATGTCAAAGTCCACTGGATTGTAATTATTTTTTATCCTAAGTTCATCTAAAACTGGGTGTGAAGGTATTGAAGACTGTGAAGGCATACTGGCTGGTTGCTGCTGTACAATTTGTTGCTGTGGCTGAGGCATTTGGGAAATTTGCTGTAAAAAAAATAATAATAAAGCAATCATAAACATAAAGGTGCAGCAATACAATAAATACATTTATTTAATTCAGTAATATTTATCTGTTTATTAATACAAAAATATTTATTTTACATGGAAAATATTACAGGTTTAGAGCTTGTCTTGGTTCCAACAATGTCATGTTGTCTTTCATCATTGTTCCAATTGGTTTCTTCAGGTAGTGGTTGAGTTGTTGGTATGGCTATAGGCAATCTTAAATGCATCTCAACCACCACCTGAAGATGCAGGTTGAAACATAGGGGAAGAGCACATAACACCAAGCCAGGTTCTAATCCTACAGCCAGTTATGAATTTACAGTGATAGGTGGACCAACAGACTTCCTTTCACAGGAGTCTGACCAAGGGTATGGAAAATATTGTTTAGAATCAAAATTTCAATGTTAAAGAAAATTTAACCGAATAAAATAATACTTGCAAAGAAGAAAAGATATATTACTTTTAGCAGGGCAATAACTACTTTGAAATAAAACAATCTGAATAAATTCTATAAAAAATATGTAAGAAACTATTTTCTTCTCTGAAATTTTGATGGCACCAAAATATTAAATGATAGACAAAATTAATATAATAAAAATAAGAAGATAAGATAAATTACTTAACTTCTGACATTGTCATCTATGACAATTTAACAAATGGAACTGCTATTAAATTTTGCACACGAATTTTTAAGTTGACATTTTATCATTTTTATGTAATATACTTAGTCTTTTTATGACCCCCTTTCCACGTTTTGTCTATTGCAGTTTTAGTACAAGTAACAATAATAAAAAAGTTAAAATAGATTGCTTGAAATGAAGACCAGCAGGAGTTTGGCAAACGATTTGCAATCTCAAACTTTTCCCTGACAATTTTGTTGTTGAGCATTGAAATACAAAATCATATATAAAAAAACATACTTCTAATTGATATAATGAGAATGGAATGAGTGGTGCGTGTCTGGCCCAACTAAAGAACCAGACAAGTGAAAGGAGACTGTAAGTACAAAAACTGAAGAGTGCAAAGCAGAATACATGACTAAAAAAGCCAAAAGTTTTCAGCTCTTCTGTCATCCAGCTCATTAAGTTATAATGATTAATTAATATGCCTACCATTAAAAGTTGTCAGCAATTGATCCTTGTAATAGTACTTACTAATTTGTCTTATATTTACAACAGTTCTTTAGAATTTGATGATGGTTGTAATGCAGTATTAGTGTGCTGGACTTCTAAATTTGGAGTATCATGTTTGAAGCCAGGTATTACTCACCATTTTAATTTATCTGTATGGTTACTGGACTTCAAAGTCAAAACTTCTTTTTGTTCATCTACCCCTACTAATCATAAAAAGTAACTGAGTATCAACTTTAAGAAGTAACGAACATCGTTAATGCCACAAATAGGAGAGAATCTCCTCAAGTGGGGCAATAAAACTTCCCAAGCCACGGTGGGGCCCTTCATGGGCTGTTGAACAACAAAAAATTTAAGATTTATTTTTTTATTATTTATAGATTTGATTAATTAAAAATAAGATATAAATGATCAGAATGAATTAATTAGTAAACTTACCTTAAGGCAGGCTAAATGATTGCTTTTATCATCTGTTTCAACATGTGATATGGAATGAGTTACATGCATGGGAAGTGGGTGTGGAGGGGGAGGGAGTATAACAGGTGGAGGAGGAGGATGCCTAAGGTGAGGGAAGGCAGGACGTGGAGTGCCGCTCCAAGCTCCTCCTGCAGGGCTGCTCTTTCCCATGGCACCACCCTTACCTTCCCATGTGCCAATGTCCATGTTATGCTTACCCGGAACCATAGGGGGAGGCGGCATACCTGACCAAAATAATCCATGTTTTATTAAAGTTAGAAATAAAATCTCATTTATGAATAAATACAAGGAGGACCTCCATTGCAAATAGAAATATGAAATATACATTAATACCAAAATTGCACAATAAAGAGGTAGAAAACACTGAATTACACGATTCCTAATTTACCTTTAATTTTTCAAGGACAGACTGACCGTAATAGTTGGTTCAAATATATCTGGCCTCAGGTAGATGAAACATTTTGATTTATAACTCTGAAAATTCAACATATTTAAATAATATGCCTAAGCTGACTTACTAGCAAATTGAAAATCAAATTCTGAAGCTTGGAGGCAGAATCTCCTTTAGTCAGTCTCTTAAATGATTCATTTAAGCTATGCTGTTTATTGACAATAAACCTTATCACCCTCCTGCCAATTCAAGATTTCTAAAGCATTAAAATATCCATACTAGATTTTTTAATACTTGCTAGATAATACAAAAGTAGTTTCTTGAGAGGTGGAAGAAAGAGCAAATCAGTCAATTGCTTTACAGATATGAGAATAAGGATACCACACTACCGAAGAAGCCAACATTTGAGACTGAAATCCGACTTGATTTTATTAGAATTGAAAATTTAAAAAAAGTCTGTAATGTAGGGCTTCTTAAATGAGTAGATTTTTCTTGCACTGGATTGAAAAATAGATGATGTCATATCTCTTTCTATTCCCTATTTATCCTTTAATAAGAGCTCTACAGAATCAAAACTTGAAATTTAAGCTACATATGAGATAAAAATGGAAGTAAAAATCAAGATATGAGAGTAAAAAATCATAAAAGTCTAAAATCTAAATCTGCCACAAAGGAATTTCTACATTCAAAATTATTGACATTTTTGGTGTACTTATCTAGTTTATTAGACTTTTCATCAGTAACACACATTTCAAAATTATAAACCCCAATCATATTTATAATATAAATTGCATAATATTATAATTTTACTTTATTGACTCATATGACCTATATTAGCAGATTTCCATTTTTATATAAAGAAGTATAAACAAGGTATACTCTAAAAATCCATCACCCAAGGGCTGTGTAAACTAAACAGTTTTAGCAGATTTCTCTTAAGGGAAATCAGCTATTGAGGTCGTACTCATGACACGATTTTCGAAAAATGTCTTCAAATGTCCATCGATCCTACCCAGGAGATGACGAAAATGAGGTCCGTCCATATATATATATATATATATATATATATATATATATATATATATATATGACTGTTAAAGCTCTAGCGGTCGCAATTTTTGGTTGATCGTTACTAAACTCGATATTTAACAGTTTTATGTAAAAAAGCAGATCAAGTTCGTTAATGGCTAAAATCCGACTAGAGGGAGGGGGGGTTTAAAGGGGGGATTTTCGAAAATTCAAAATATCTCCATTATTATGCATCGGATCGAAAAATTGTATAGAACCAATCTTATTGCAAATTAAATTTACTATAAATATTGTTATATACATTTATTCTCTATCTTGAATATTAATGGAGATATTTGCATTTTTATGAAGTCTGTGGTTGGGTATAGTTCGGATTAGTTCGGCCATTTCCGTCGGGTCAGGTGGAAGCTTCTTCTAACCTTACCTGTCGTTCCTAACCTTACCTTACCTTTGTGAGATTTATGCAAATACTTTCTGTTCATCCGCCCCCCCCCCTTCTTTAGTTCTTGGACTACTAAAATTTGAGTTATTAAAATATAAATTATTATTCCAATTCAGAAGCCGTTTCAGTTGGGAATTTATTTTAATTAACTGAAAGATTTCTCATTACCGTTTGTATTTAATCACGGTGGTATTGTGTTACCAGTATGCAGATGTCTCTATTGTAAAACTTCACATGGGAAATCTGCTTAGTTTATGCAGCCCCTGCGTGACGGACTTTTTAATTATTAAATGGGGGCACCCAATGCTAGTATAGGCAATGTACTTGTCCCAGAATATAGCCTCTAACTCTGTTGATCAATCTTTTGGGAAAGTAATTATTTTTTAACTTTTTCCCTTTTATAATTACGATAGTAATTTTATATTCCATTTTTAACCCTCCAGTGTTGCTCGTAACCCAGCCTTAGTTTTGAGGCTTGCAAATCTACAAAAGTGATCTGACGTCGTCATGGTGATTACAGGTATTTTTCCCACCTAACTCTTCTTCTCCTACCTCCATACCTTCCTCTGACCCTTGAAACTACAGCTAATTGGGACAGATTATCTACAGGTTACCACCCTTTTCTAGCGAGAATGTACTAAGGATATTATTAAATGAGTTCATCACTGAATAAAATCCTAATGTCCAGGCAGGAACCAAACACCACTCTAGGTTTAACATGTGAGATTAAGACCAACACATTAACTCACATGGCTAATCGGGCTCCTAGATAAGTATAGCTTCATTTTATTTGATTGTGATACTTTGTTAAACTGGAATGTAATCAAGTTGAAATACCTGCAAGACGTTTAAGAGTTTAACTGAAACTTTCTTATTTAAAATTGAAGCAACACTATTCAGTCTACATCACTTCCTCTGTAGGTCACTCCATCTGCACAAGAGTTCCCTCTTCTCAGGCTATCAATCCTCGCATAAACCTAGAATGTCCTTACTACCTGCTCTTTTACCTCTTCTAACTTGCCAACTTGCAACAGTGCCCTCATGTTTTTCCATGGTCAATAAATTAATCATTATTCTTTGGAACTTCCATGGTGCTAACGAGGCAAAACATTCCTCACAGTGGCTTCCCATTCCCTTCTGCCCTAGTCAGTGCTGCAAAATTTAGCTCTTGGGCCATGGATACAGCCAACCCCAGTTTCCCCAAGAGTACCTGTACCATTCCAACAAACCAGGATACCTGATCTAAGAACTCTAAGAGCAGGCCGAGAGAACAATGACCAAGTCCATCACTAGGAGGTGGAACACACCAGACTGACAGGTGATACCCAAGATATTAATGCACTGGTCGGGAAGCAAATCCGAGACGCAAAAATGGCAAACCTACAGGATACCACTATGCCAGCAGTGCAAATAGATATGCACTTATTTGTAATATCAATTTTTTTTTTTTATTTATATACTCCATTACATATCCTTTTCATTGTTCAACATTTTTATGTATTGTAATTTGTTTTTAACTTTTGTTAACCTGAATTAGGGCCAAGAATAAACACGCTTCTGTTTAAAATTGTGTCGTGCGTGTGTGTGTTTATGTATACTAGTAAAGGTGGGTACGAGCCGGGTGGCTCCGCTCAGGAAATCATGACTGCGTTGCTCGGGAAGTCTCAATAATGATTTTAATTTCTTTTGACTTTACTATGCACAATATTTTTATACTTCTCGTCTCAAGTTTTTAGCTTAATATTTATTCTACTGACTATAGCGAATTTATAGAATTGTTTAGTCTCAACGAATAAAAAAAAATGAGATATTGATCAATCCCTCTCCAATGTTCAAAATACTGTTTACAATATAAATCATAATAATGAATAGCAATCATTCAAGTACTATAGGCCAAATAATTCATAATTAGGACAGCATTGTTCATTATAAACTATGAAAGAATACATATTTATTTTCCCAAAAGATCAATAATTTTATCTATTTTATGTATTTAATAACTATTACTGAAAAAAAAACCCTAATGTATAACTGAAGAAGAAACTTTGTATTCATAGTTGTACTTATGCTCTGTTATGTGTAACCTATTAGCTGATCAATGTTAATAATTAGCAGACATAAATGGGTACACCTCCCCAGCACATTCAATCCCCTTTAACATTGCTTTGTTTAAATAATTTATGATATTTAACAAAATATTTCTGGGGGAGAACATAACATCACTAAAAGAGCAAATAATAAATGTTGTATAAGTCATGTAAAGTTTAATCAATACATACATTCCTTATTATGTAGGGCAGAAAACATTGTGTCCAATAAAATTGTTGACTCTCACTATAGTTATATATCTCATTCATACCATTTCGGTATACGTCAAAAGTTACTTTAAATAACAAAATAAACTACTTTCGCTATGTGCATCTTCGCCAAAAAAACAATAGGAAACGAAATATTGCAATTTTTCATGTCAGGCATCCTTATAACCCTCATTCATGTTCATCTCTCAGAATCTCTGAGCTGATATTAATGCAGCCTATATAGTCTAAGTCGGGTCAGTAGTAATATACATCCCAAGTTTAAAAAATTTGGTTCAGTAGTTTGGGTGTGAAAAGGTAAGAAACAGACACCAAAACCACAAATTGCAAATACGTGTCTATGGCATGTGAAACGATAAAGTATAATGAAATTTCGAGAAAAAAAAATCAAAATCAAACAGAGGTTACATTTTATATATACATATATATATATATATATATATATATATAAACATGAAATTTTGTTATAAATTTAATTTTCTACAATTATTGATTAATACATTTTTTTTGTATTTCAAATATTAGTCAAGATATTTAATTTTTATATCTTTAATCTTCAGTAACCTCCCAGTTTTAAGAGTCTGATTTGTTACTTTAATTAACTAAGTCATTAAAAATATTATATTGTGGGTACATTTCAATTTGTGTTTACGTATGCTTCTTATTATGGGAGAAATAAAAAATAGATAGTGAGATGAGATGACCAGTGTGTTATCCAGCACATGGGGAAACTGCTTAGTTTACGTATGATGGATTTTTTTAAATGTTTTAACCATTGATTTCAACTTTTTCTTCAATTTATTTTTTCTTAATAGACATAATTGTTACAGTAATTGTGTGTTAACAGGGCACTGGTGATGATGCACTGCGTCAAAGCACTTGGTCGCTGCAATAAATCATTATTGTGGAAATTAGCCCTTTTATTCAATCGCCTTGCAGAATAATCGCTTCTGCAAGGCAGAAACCAATTTTAACATTCTATACAAAAACTCAATTTGAAAACAATCTAATATAAGCTAAATCAAACGTATGCCAATCCTACAACTGTACTTTTGATTACACATATACTGAATCCAAAAATTAATAACATTCAGCTTTTAAGGAGCCGTCAAAACTCAGTGTGCTCGGCAATTTATGGTATTTTCAGAGCCAAAATATAACAGACTACAGTATTTGTGTGACTCCATTACCAAAACAAATTCTATTGTTTCATACTTGTATTACTATCAGGAAATCAGCCACTTTTACAGAACCAAGAATGGTACTCTGTTCACCTCTTTTAGATGGAGCAAAAACAAACAGAATTTTTGTCACCTTTTTTTTCCAAGAGCCCGAAATCTAGTGGAACAGTGGTAATTTGTTTTAATACCGTGGAATCTGAAGATGAAATTATGAAATACATGGAAAACTGTTGAAAAAAGAAATCATTTCCAAATATATTATATTGGTAGGTCAATTTTACTAGCAGACTTTCCAGTTCTTCTAATTTATTTACTCATACATAGAATTTTTTTGCAGAATTAATTAGAGAAAGGGAATGACAGATGAGTTCAATGCTAGTACAATACCTGACTATAAGCCTACATTTTCCTTCATGTATAACAAACAATATTTTCTCTGATTTAATATTTAAGAAACAGTTTTCCAATTTGCACAATCTTCATCATCATTTGCTCAGTTTTGTAATATTTTCTATTAAGACAGTTTTTGAAATTTTTTCATGGACTAATTTTAAATGGCTACTTGATGCATAAAAATAATATATTTGCAATAAAACTTGAAAATATTCAAAATGGGATAAGTGGCTTAGTGATGGAAACATCACAAAACATGGATAACTTTTGCAAACATTGGCACTAAAGCAAAACTATTTGAACAAAAAATTGATTTTGCTATGAAGAAAGAGAATAAATGTAAGAATGTTTAAAATGAGAAAAAAAAAAACAGCATTATTCCTTAACCATCAGTACCATCAAGCCCAGTTGTGCCAGATGTGAGGATGGACCATGCTAAGAAAGGTGAATGATCAAGATCAACTCCTGTACTCTTCAAATATTTATTATACAAAGTGCACTTCCAAAGCGCAAGCTCTTTCTTCAGTGCCTCCCTCTCTATCTTCATGCTACATGAATCGCCATCCGGCTGGGTTTGTATGAGACAACATAACACAAGCCAGAAACTGAAGATGGAGCTTGTAGATTGAAATTGCACATTGCATTATAAATATTTGTAAAGAACAAGGACTTTTTTTATAATATAATGACCAAATGGTTCCTTTACCCACCAAAATCGAAAGAGAAAAGGGAAATGAGTGTACAGTATTCCATTGCATAGCAATTAGACTATGGAATGTTGTTTTTTATTTAGTTATTAAAGAAGATGAATTTTATTTAAAATGTTAAGTTGTTATGTAAACTTATGTTAAATATCTAAATTATTACCTGGACCTTTTTTCTTAATTCCTCCTGGAGGAATCTGGGGCTGAGGTTTTGCAGGTTGACTGGCTATTGTTGCCCATGTCATTTTTTTGGGCTGAGAATCTTTTCCATCCTTCACATCTGACTTTGTTTCAGCTAAACCAAGAGTCTGCATTCCATGTTCAATTCCCTTAAGGGCTTCTCCCCCTGAAAAAAAAATATCAACTTCATATAGGGGAGGGGAGAGCCAAGAGAGAAGAGAGAGAGAGAGAGAGAGAGAGAGAGAGAGAGAGAGATTTAATTAAGCACGCACAGACAGAAGCAGGTGCACGCGCGCACACACAACACACACAAAATCTATCTGAATGAATATACTGTATTGATTTTACAAACAATTAGAAAATACTTATGGAATTTACTAATATTGTTACACTTATTACAAAAATAATTAGGGTTATTATTAGGGTTCTTTTGGATTGCAAAATTAAATACACAAATTTTAACATTTTTATCACAATTAATTTGGCTATGACTACTCACTTTTATAGACTGTTAACTTCATGTATACCACAATAACTCCCGATCACTCAAATCACTGATGTTCACTAAGAAAACTGCACTGCACTGATGTTGAACTAAAAACTACACTGAACTGATGTTCACTAAAAAACAAACTGTTGGGCAGACTTCATATTTCCAGTGACAGCTCTAATATGTTCGAGGCACCAACTCATGCGCTGATTAGTCGGAACCAGGTCATCGTCTAGAACAGGGGTCTCCAAACTACGGCCCGAGGGCCACATCCGGCCCGCAGACAGATTTTGTCCGGCCCGTGGAGAGCTAGCATACTTAAAACCCCTTTTAGACATACATATTTTTTATAGCAAATTAAATTTAGTTTACTGAAGTATTCTAATGTTATGTTGAATAATTATTATTATGACATCTACATTGATATGACCATGGGCTAACTACTCATAACATTGTTGTAGGCTTATTGTTATTGTTTTTGTGATAACTTGGATAAGGAAACAGAATTGTAATGAGTAAAGACATGTATAATATGCAGAAAATTTAACTTCAGTATATAATAACTAACAAATTATTGTGAAATGAATCCAAGTAACATTTTAAATAAAAACATAACTTATAACAAGCATAATGACATATGAAATACTAATGAGATTTATGTAATTGAGATTTTCCACTGACAATAGTTTGTAGTTGTGGACTAATTTTACTTGTACCAATTATTAAAAGAGATTTAAGATGCTCATCAGTTAATTTAGATCTGTAAACATTTTTTGTGTACTTCATTTTGGAGAAGATCTTCTCACACAAATAAGTAGTAGCAAAAACAGAAAACAGTCCACGAGCAAATTTATGCAAATTGTCAAATTGTGTCAGTGGAAGACTTATAAAATTCCAACAAAGATGAGTTTTGATATTTGTTCTTAATTATATCACTGCACTGTAGATCAATCATTTCCATTTCAAGTTCCGGGGCTAGGGTGTCAGTATCAAAAGGATTCTGAAAAATCTTAATTTGATTCGCAATGGCATCAAAGTCTGAGAAACGAGTATCAAAATTTATTTTCAAAGCACTCAAAGTTTCGATTGCAAAATCGATAGGAAACTCAGTCTCAGTGGTGTGGCCTTTTTTAGACATTGCGTACTTTTTCGGACTTTTTTTTTCATCAATGTTGTTTTTATCTGGACAATTTCACTTTTTACCACCGGCAACAATGATTATATAGTTTTGGCCCTCGGAACTTACTGGAGTAATCAGTATGGCCCTATGGCTGGAAAGTTTGGAGACCCCTGGTCTAGAAGGTTCTAAATCCAAGCACTGGCTCCATCTACTCCAATCTTTTGCAGGGATGCCTTCACTTTCATTGTACTTCTTAAATGAGTTATTAAATGTACGTAATTTTCAAGTAGCAACAAAATCTCTCAAGTAGACCAATGGATGAATTTTGGATTTTTTGTCAGTAAGAAAATAAATAAATTAATTACTAAATATTTATTATAATGTAGTATAATCATGCAATGAAGTCAATAAAAGATGCATAAATAAAGTAATACAAATAAAATATTCCAACTGTACCAGGATAGATAGGATCTCCATGTCTATAGTAATCATCATAATGGGGCTTCCTAGACATTGGTGCAGAGCTACCCCATGTTGAATAATCACCATTTCCTGGAAAATAGTTGAAACCGGTAGCAGGACCTCCTGCTTGCCCAAAAGCTCCACCAAACATTCCATCCATTCCTACCAAAATAATATATTTATTAAATAATATTTTAAAAATGAAACAATGAAAAATAAATTTATTTTAATATTATATCAAAAAATAAATAAAGGGAATGATTGCTGTTTCATTACTAGTATACAAAAAGAATATTACACACAAGACCTTGTAGTGTTACAAGGTAAGTGAATGTTGCCTAAAGATGTGCTGAGGTCTTACCATGTATCCACATTAAAACAAGGAGGGAAGGCAATAAATCCCTAAAATAAGAGAAATTGCAATTTTAGGCATTGCATATTGTATATTGCATTGCTCCAAGGAAAAGGAAGCTATTCAGGGCTAAAACCAGAGTTTCTTTGTATCTAGTCCAGTACTATACCAACTAAACTACAGGCATGGGCTGCTAGAGAATTGGCTAGTATAAAAAAATACTTCTTCCCACAAACTCCCTGCCATGTGTCCATCAATTAACCCAGTATGCCATGAGCTTGGATAGCAATGACAAATTTTAATGCGCCACAGGCCATGAGTATATATCGTTGTTGTTTACTTCTCTGCCCTTTCACTGCATAGTTGTGTTTAGCCATGTGACCTTCACAGCTATCTGGTGATTATAACTATAATGCTTGGTAATTTATCAGCCCATAGGATTCCGTAGCAATGTTTTTAAAATTGTCATTAATAGACTATGTTCCAGTTAAATAGCAATTACAGTAACGAATCATTCAAATAAAATATATAAGAATGCAGAGAATATATGTAATGCAATTTTTTTTCCTAAGTGATTCCAGTCTTAGTGAATTAACTTATGGGGCGAAAATTCATCTAGTTCTCTTGATTTCAGTAGACCAACAAACATGGTGGAATCATAAATAGATAAATTTATCATAAAAATAAGGCTTCAGTCGATTACACGACATATGACAAAACAAACAAATAACAAAATAGTTAAGCAATCACATTACCATAAGAATCATGGCTAATCTGTCCTCCATAGCCACCAAGAAAAGTCATAGGGTCACTGTTTGACCATGTTCCATCACCCACCCCAAATGCCTGGTAAGGAAATGATGTGCCATAATAATTAGAGAGATATGGATCTGAAGGCATAGTTGTTGAAATAGGAGTAGTATAACCCTGTAATCAGATGAAAAAAGAATTACTTTATTGACTATTTATGCTACCTTCTTGTAGTTATTCTTCCCTAAGGTAAGTCACATAAGTATCATTGTTATAGCATAAAAAAAGTAACCTAGCAAAATTGAGTAAGATAGTATGATGATTATTAAAAGAAAATGCATTTTGATTAAATGCCATTATTTCAATATAGAATACCCTACAGTGAATAATAAAGTATTCTTTAAAAATTTCATTGATGCTGAGCATTGGTGGAATTCATTTCAATGGGTGCTCTTCCACAGGAATGTTTATTTTGAAAGTATTTTTGTCCCATATAAGGGAACGACGGGAAAGGAACATCTTCAGACCTACACGAAAAGAAAAATGTAATTAATATATGTTTTACACTCACCTAATAAGTAAAAACAAATAAATAAATAAAGCAATATTTATAAAATAATATTTTCTGACAGTCACACACTGTCACAAAGTGTGTTCAAAAATAAGAGAGATGAAGTTTGAAAACTTGATTTGAGAGGTAATATAAAAGTTAGAACCTCAAAACAGAAAGAAAATATCGGAATTGGGGGAAAAAACAAAGGCTCAAAGCTTAGGATTAACTTGAATTACTGATACCAATACAAATAATAAAACTGGCTTGGTTAGTAAATATTTACTTTGGCAGTTCCAAACTTATTAAGGCATCATTTTCATTCCTCATTTCACCCGTTCATGTGCCAGTCTATGTGAATCATTCATTGACTATTTTTGATCAATATTGTACAAATGGGTAAGTTCTATTGTTTAAGATTAAACGAGAAATTCTCATCAATTTTTCAACTTTAGAAGTGATTAAAAAAAAAAAAAAAATAAATAAAGGGTTTTTCATACTTCAACCATAAATAAATAGTACACTGCTTCACAATTATTTTGATACCCAGTGTACCTGCTGTTGGCTGGTTATTACAGTGACTTTGTGGTTTTGGATTTCAATTAATGCACAACTGTATGACATCGGGTGCAGTAAGGAACCAAACACAAGATAAAATCTTTATTTGATAGAATCGTGCAAAAATATAATTTAACAGAATGTTGTGAAGAAGTTAAGGAGAATATAAGAAAATTCATACTATTGTTTTGCCTGGATATTCAAAAAGTCCGTCACGCAGGGGCTGTGTTAACTAAGCAGATTTCCCACGTGCGTGGTTTTGCATTTATCTCAAAAATTAAGAGTTCCATGAGTACAATATTTGGTATTTAAGCTTCAAATAAAGTGCTTCGTAACATAATAGAATATTGTTAATATGAGATGAGTAGGAGTGGGGCTTTACTGAAGACCGAAAACTAAAAAATGCAAATATCTCAGTTAATAATCAAGATAATGAAAAATTGTATATAACAACATTTATAGAACATTAAATTTGCAATAAGAAAGGTTACAACTTTGGCTAGACAACTTTTCAATCCGACGCATAATAACGGAGATATTATGAATTTTCAAAAATCCTCCTCTCTAAACCCCCCCCCTCCTCCTGGTTCGATTTCAGCCGTTAATGAATTTGATCTTTCTTTTTACATAAAACGACTAAATATCGAGTTTGGTAACAATTAAACAATAATTGCGACCGCTAGAGCGGTAACAGTCTCTCTCTCTCTCTCTCTCTCTCTCTCTCTCTCTCTCTCCCCCGCAGGAAATATTATACCAAACAAATCCAAGTCCATAGTTAAACTTACTGATGATTGTTTTAGTCAACCACTAACATTGATTAGTAAATGGGGATTTGACGGAAGTTCGGGACACAGCAGATACAAAGATTCAATGAACCACAGAACATAGACGAGTTCTCATTTTCTATTGTGTTGTACCAATGCATCTTATTGATGCAAATAACAAAGTTTTGTGGGAAAATAAAACTCCATCCTCTACATTATTTTGCCGGCTGCTAAAACTTATATTTGCAAAGGAATTGTCATTACTAGTTGAATCTGAGCGTGACAATATGATATCAAGTGAAGTGCAAGCCAACAGTAGTACTTGTGTAATAACATACCAAATGATTTTCATTATTTTTGATGGTAGTGTTTGTAACATTTGAAGTGGCACAAATTCTACACAAACATGTTACATTTGTGGTACAACTCCTAAGCTCACGAATAAAGAGTTAGTATATAGTTTAACACCTAAAACCGAGCATTATAAATATGGCCTGTCGACTCTACATTGCTAGATAAAAATATTTGAATGCTTACTCCACATCGCTTATGGGCTTTCGTTGCAAACATGGCAAGTCAGAGAAGAGGAAGCCAAAATATGTTTCAAGGAAAAAATGGGGTTAATAATCGTTACACCAAATCTCTGTATAGTTCCACAAAAATATTTAATATATCTTTATTCCCAGTCAGATTTAAAAATCTTGTAGAAGCAATCTTGGTAAACATTAAATTTTATATAATTGTTGTTCAACATATTATTTATTTCCAAGCAATGCACAATATCCCTGTTACAATACATCAGATTGAAAAATATAATTTATAAATGTTCTTATAATAATAAAAAAAAGGGTCCTATATAAATTTTTTGATTCTCTAATATTTACGGAGAATTTGAGTTTTTGATCAACTTTGATAAAAAGGGGAGGTGCACAACAGGGTGTTACAATAATCACAAAAATACAATTTACAGTCTTAAAACAAACCATTTTTAAGGTGTAAGACACGCAAATATGGATGTCACTGCAAAACTAGTCAAAATGGGTTGAGAGAGGATAAAAATGGATAATTCTGTTGGAATCTGAAAACCAAAAATTTTTACAAGTACAATACTTCCTTTAATTCGTACAAAAAAGCAAAAAACCTAGTTTGAGATTAATTTTTTTATTTCACCATTGTACCAAAAACCGTTCTGTCCTCTATTAGACAACCCAACTCATCTCTTGTCCCCTCATGGCCAACTCTCTTCCACTATAATGTTTATTGCATTTAACAGGGAGCCTCTTGGGTTGTAAGAGTAATTTCTACTCAATGTAAGTCAGCTTTCATATCAGTCGTGTTTTCAATATTATTTTCTACTTCAACTTCCTTATCTACAGTCAAATGTCAATATCCTATTTTGGATCAAAAATCTTGTGCTCAAAGCTTTTATTTAAAGAGTACTCTATAATGTCTATGTCTTCCTCAGGTTAAACAACCTCTTTAATAGCATTAGTAGATGTCAGTGAACCAGCATGATAATGTATATCCTCTTCTTATATATAAGGACCGTTTCAACGATTAATTATTATTATTACATTATATCATAGACAATAAAATTATCAAAATTATTAGATTCATATTGTAGTAAGTATTTTATCAAACTGTACCCCAATGAAGTTTCCCAGAGATAATTCATTGAAGAATTTGAAACAAAAGGGAATAAAATGTAAAATAGCTAGATTAAGCTAGGTTTCGAAAAATACGAGATCAAGTACAGATTATATTAGAAAAAAATGAAAGAGCATAAACAAGTTATGGGTTGGCAGGGTTTTAGCAGATTTCCCCAAGGGAAAATCAGCTATTGAGGTTGTACTCATGACGGAATTTTTCTTCAAATGTCCATCGATCCTACCTAGTAGATAACGAAAATGAGGTCCGTTCAAAACGGTATATATATATATATATATATATATATATATATATATTTGTCTGTTACCGCTCTAGCGGTCGCAATTTTTGTTTGATCCTTACCAAACTCGATATTTAGTCGTTTTATGTAAAAAGAAAGATCAAGTTCATTAACGTCTGAAATCGGACCAGTGAGAGGGGGGGGGGTTTAGAGGGGAGGATTTTCGAAAATTCGAAATATCTGTTACTATACGTCGGATCGAAAAAGTGTACAGAATCAATCTTATTACAAATTAAATTTACTTTAAATATCGTTATATACATTTATTCTCTATCTTGAATATTAACCGAGATATTTGCAGTTTTATTATATCTGGCCGGCTAACGGACAAAATGGCTTTCCCGCCAAAAGCTAGTTCGGCCGTTTCATTAACTGCTCAGCTCTCGTGAAATTTCTCTATTGTAAAACTTCACGTGGGAAATCTTCTTAGTTTATGCAGCCCCTGCGTGACGGACTTTTTTTTTTCACTTCAGGGAAATTTATTTATTATATATTAACGTCCACTTTTTGCAACTCAGGCTAATTGGGACGGGTTATCTACAGGTTACCACCCTTTTCTAGCCAGAGTGGGACTTAGGATGTTATTTAATGAATTTCGTCACTAAATAATTTCCTTTGCCCAGGCAAGAATCGAACTCGCCACTCTAGGTTTACCAGGGAAATTGGCTATTGAGGTTGTGCCCATGGCACAATTTTTTAAACTTTCTCAAAAGGCACACTCATCCACTCCCTACTAATCCTATCTAGTTAGTAGATAAACTAATTAAGGATTATTGGAGTCCATAATGGTCTGTTTCTTCTCACACTTTCAAAATATTTTAATGTTCAGGACATACGAGATTCTAGAGGGTCCATTGCTAAAGATACAAAGGATGAACTTATGTGATTCACAATAGGGGGGGGGGGAGGAAATTCACCATAACTAAAACTAAGACACTTTCAAAATATTTAAGTAACAATTTAAGGCTGTTCAACATTTGAACTAAAATGTTTAACAAAAAAAAAATCTATAAATAAAACTGACCTGATGCTGTTGTGCCCTCCATGAGTCAAAGTCTTCATGTTCATTCAAGTGTTCTTTAGGTCCATTCGTAACTAGAACATAGAAATTCATAGAATCAGAACAAACTTTTCTCAGTCATCCAATTATAAATATGGTGAAGAGTAATAGCATCAAAAAAGCCAAGGGCTGCGTAAACTAAGCAGATTTCCCACATGAAGTATTACAATAGAGAAATTTCACCAGAGCCAAACAGTTACGAAAACGGCCAAACTAGCTTTTGGCGGGAAACTCACTTTCGTCCGTTAACGGCCCACATTTAATAAAAGTGCAAATATCTCGGTTAATATTCAAGATAGAGAATAAATGTATATAACAATATTTATAGTAAATTTAATTTGTAATAAGATTGATTCAATACAATTTTTCGATCTGACGTATAGTAACGGAGATATTTCAAAAATCCTCCCCTCTAAACCCATGGCTGATCTAAAACATAATAGAACAAATACATCCGCCATTGCCAAACACGCAAGTATTTGTCCCCACCAAATTAAATTTGACGAAACAAAAGTTTTACACAGAGAGGACCACCTCGGTAAAAGATTAGTCCTGGAAGCCCTGGAAATAAATAAGAGGACAAATACTATAAACGGCGTGGACGGTGTTATACTTTCAGAAACGTGGAAAGCCATACTAAAATAAAATAAAAACTCCACAACATATGATTAATTTAAGTAGCCATTCAAATCAAATTTATGCCTGACGAAGATGGACGCAGTTCTATCGAAAATTTGCAGAACAAAAATTCCAACAGCTGGAGCAGATAGCCGAAATCCTCACTATATATATATATATATATATATATATATATATATATATAGTTTTGAACGGACCTCATTTTCGTCATCTCTTAGGTAGGATTGATGGACATTTGAAGAAAAATTTCGAAAATCGCATCATGAGTACAACCTCAATAGCTGATTTCCCTTAAGGGGAAATCTGCTAAAAGTGACAGAAGCTGGTAGAAATTTCAAAGAAAAGTGAGCTAGAACCTCAGAATCACTAGTTTTAAAATTTATCAATTTTTCTAGATTATCAATTATTTCAAGTTGATGTATTGGACTACAAAATCAGGTGGTAGTCCAAGTGGTACCTAGGTTCTGCCAAGAATACGAGTGGGGTACCAAATTTGCCAACTAAGTTGCCTTCATTTTTAATGTTGAATCTTTCTTGCACAGGTGAATGGTTTAAAGTTTGAAGGTAATATATAATTTTTCAATCATCAAAACCTGTTGTTCGCTAGCATCCTTAAACCATGTACATTCGAATCTATCGTTTTTCCTAGAGATAAGAGCTCATGAGTCAGCACACCACGATAATCCCATCATATGGACAGCAAAATCTTTTTTGGATGTAGGCCGGCCTTTTGCGGCTTACCAGCAGTTGTCCCACAATTTTTTGCGCACTACATTTTCATAAATAATCCACTTTTCACCGTCTCTTGCTAATCGTTTGAGAAACGGGTCTCTTCATGCCAGTTTAGGAGAGAGTTACAGACTGGTATGCAGTTTGCCAGGTTTGCCTCAATCAGTTTGTGTGACATCCAAACATTATGGCAGGGCACTTAGCTAAGTTGTTTTAATAAAAATGCCTATGAATGCTCCCTAAACCTATTCCTACTGTTCTATAGTTTCTTGTACCTGTAGCGACAGATTTTGCTGGAAATGCACTTTGTTCTCTGACATATTCACTACAATATAGCACAAACAAAACTAATTCCCACAAAACCAAACATAGTATGAATTAGAAAAGTGGACTTTGACCTTTTCGATAAGTATCATTAAGATCAGATAAGTTAAGGAGAGCCAGAGATATTTAAAAACAATTTGTATTACTGCCAACCGAACAAACTTATGGAGCCAGCCTATGAAGGCATTTTTAGTCATCCAGACACTCCAGATGATATTACATTTCTCATAATGAAGTTAAATATATAATTGAGGACCTGAAAAGAAACTTTAGGTTCTGGAATTTCCCCTTGCTTGAAACTTATTTGAGAATAATTTATTAAATCAAAAATTACCTCGAAACATGGAACTCGTAGTTGCAAAATGCATTGTAATACTTATAAAGCCAAAACAATTACTATAACTACAATTAATTGCTAATATGGTGTCAAGCATTACATGCAAATGGGCAAATGACCAGAAATTAACATTTAATACTGATAAATCAAGTTATGTTATTTTTACTGGAAGTCAACAAATAAAACTAAAAGGATATATGTAAAATAAAGTATTAACAATAGAGTAACTAGCGAAAGGCTTATATTTCATCAAAAACTAATTTGGCCTGCATCTATAGTCAGTCTACACGCTCTTAATCACAACTAATCAATTGCTGCACACGACACGACACCTTGGGAACAAAAAAAATGAACTTTACAAATACTCTAAAGGGACCCATTCATCATTCACTCACCTGGTACATTGGACTAAACAAACAATACAATCTTTAAAAGCAACAAGTATATAAATTGATAAATCTTAAAATAATAAAGGGTTACTGAACAGTAACTTAAAACGGAAAATCTTTATAATGAAATAACCAACTGATCAGAAAGCAAATCAATATGTACTGTAATACTCTCTCTAGAAGAAATGACAACAGCACTGGTAATCAGGGAATATTAAACACCCTGCACAATATAGTCAATGGATGCATCCTGTCCATTGTACAAAATTATCTTCAAAACGTCAGAAAATCTGAAGAAACTGTCTAAGCTGATGGCAGCTAGGTTGGGAAAAGTGCAGGTTCCACATATACAGTCTTTAGAAGAGAGGACCTATTTGATACAAAAAAATTAAACTCAGACAACTATGTACTAATATTCAGAAAACAAATGGAATAAACTTAAAAGCTGACCATACCTAAAACCATAATTCTACAACTTTCACAGACAGTCCAACAACATTGCAAGCACTGACAAATTGCTGGATACATAAAACAATCTCATTACTCGATTCCAATACAAAATGAAATAGCATAAAATGCCACAAAATCTGTTTCTAAGAATCTATAATTTCCAGAATGATACTTTAAAATTACAAAAATTAACTTAAATAACTTATAAAAACTATCACTTTAATAAATGGCGACACCAAAAGGATACTAATTAAAAAGTAGCCTTAGTAGTGACCTTAAAATGTATATTGGCATACAGAATACAATGACTTTTACACAAATCAAATGTTAACGGGAGATGGAACTGTACAGTCCTATTACAGATTCAAACTGATAGGTAACATTGTATCCAGTCACTTAATTTCTGAATACACATGACTGCAGATTGTTTACAGCAACATAAAAAAAAAAAAGCCAGGAAATATCTGACATGGATGAGAATTATACCGAACTACTCTGCTTACGTTTAGCATAATCCCAACAGGTTGCGTCATTTTTAAATATATATCTACGCCTATTGCTGATGGATTCAATCAATTCTTGCTATCCATCAGTGGAATTTGTACCAAATTATAAACCTTCATTTTTTTTTCTAATCTGTCTGAAATAATATCTTTGTTGCAATTAACTAGTAAGTAGTATGGTTCCATCTCTCTAGAATAGCTCATAAATATGACATTTAATCTAATTAACTATATGAAAGTATTCAAAGTGAAATACCTATGGCAGCATTTCAAATTCTAAACATTCTTATAAAATTATTTTCTCTGAAATAACTATTATCAGTATTTGCATCAATATTACAAAACATGCCCATGAATAATTAGATGCTTGTGGCTTTACTGTGATTTTTTATTTATTGATATGAAAGGTTTCTCCAAAACCAACAATTCAAATATATTTATATGAATGCAATCTCTTTGTCTGTACTGTGTTAGATAGTCTTTGTGCTTACGTTTTTCCAATTAGTTATTCTATGATTTCCTTCTACTTCATTGGAGATTCGGTCCTGGGAAAAATAACGATTTCAAACTGTTCCTAATTTACTTAGTTTCATCTCTGAGTAACTGGGATTTAGCTTCCCAATTACTCAGGGCAAAGGAAAAAAGTAAATATGTGCACAGAACTATTTAATAAGTGTATATTCATTACAGTCATAAATGTATCACAACATGGGAGTTTCTAATCTTAGGGCTTAAATTTAAGATTAGAAGCATCTATAAGCTTTAAGTGTTCTTTATTCGATGAATTCAAGTATTTTCACAGAGTTAATCAATTGTGTGAGATCAATGAGTTGCTTCTTCTTGCTGATTTTAGACATTTGCTTTCATGGAATGATTTTATTGGAATATAACTATTTTTACTAGATTTTTCGAGAAACTACTAACAATAAATGAATGTAGGCAAGTATTTAACAATAAAGCATTAGTATGGACTAGTGTGGAAGTTTGGATGAAAGACATCTATCAACGAATGACACATACACCACAGCTTCATTAGTAAAGTTTCTACAGAATATATGATGATCCTAGGATAAAAGAAAAGACCTTTATTTGAATAAGTCATGGTATGTTCACTCGTTTACATGTATACTATATCATGACAGTAGGATAGAATATAATAATAGTAGAAATTGTACAGGATTTCATAGTAAGAATCTAATAAATTTATATCATACCAACAAGTTTATAATGATCATTATGAAGATAAGAACTTGGCTGTTTTCTACTCATTATGACATATCTAAATACACTTTGATAACCACATCTCTCTAGAATGGTGATGTCTAATCAGTCCAAGGATAAAGAATAACTTATTATGGGGGTTTCTCCATAAATTTGTGAAATAACTTCTTTTCTTTCTTTCTTCTTTTTCTTTTTTGTAAAAAAAAAAATAATCTAAGTACAGTGCCTTCAGAAATTAAAAAAAAACCATTTAAATAATAATCATACTTTAACCAAAACATACAACTGAACTTCCAATAGAAACAAGTAAACTGATCTCCACCTCTGTTAACACCCACAATTTTGATTTTCATCTTTTAAATATAAAACAAAAAAACAAATCCTCTAAAGACCAGGAAAGGCATTAAAAGGGGGGAAACAAAACAAAAAATAACAGCTGTTATTTATGAATGGGATACAGTCACCTTTTCAGTAAATAAGGAAATATTTATCAGGTATATTAATACTGATATAATAACACAATTATTCTATCACCCTTAAATCAACTGCAAATTATCAAATTAATGTTAATAAAATGACAGCTAAAGGTAGAATGGAGAACAAAAATTTGACTAACTCAAAGAACCTAAGAAGTCATTAATAGTATTAGTGCTTTAATAATAATAGTTTCAAATATTCATAACACAATCTTGAAATTACTATACAAAAACAAGTGATCTTCTCGCAAGTAGTAAACCAGAAACTTCACATTATTTTCATTGTTATGATAGTAAGGTTTAAGTTAACCTGTTATCAGGAATGGAAATTGGGGTTAGCAATAGATTCAAAATTAAAACCTAAGGCAAAGAAATGGACATCAACGTCACCCTTGAGCATACTACATTCTATGCAGACAACAGGTGTTAAAGAATACCTTAACAAAGGAGGAGCAAAAACAATAAAATAGTAGAATGTGATGCTTACCTTGATTCCCTTGTCCTTTCATCCGCTAAAAAACAGATTCATGTAAATAAAAACTGGGCATTAATGAGATGAAACTAACACTCAATAATAATAACAATTTCTCTAAAGTTGATGTTCCTGAAAATTATGTACCTGATCTGTTACGCCTGCTGACATTACCTATCTCAAACAACTATTATTCAACAAGTAGTAAAACTTCCAACCAATGTCAATATCTTCTTCACAAAAAATAAAACACGAAAAAATAAGCCACCGGCTACGTTTTAAGTCCCTAAAAACACCACTCGACTGGCAGTATGGCGAATCTGGATAAAACTTAATTAGTTGCGCATGCTCCAGAAACGTCACTTTAAAAATAAGCCACTAACAGCTGTACGAATTGAAGGGGAAAAAAAATCTCATTAGTCTATTTTGTTACTTTAAACGTAACAAAATACAAAGTAGGACTAGATATTTTTTTCTATTAGAAAATTGTTATTTTATTAGGTAGGAAAAAATCCTAAAGATTATTAACAACATATCCACTGGAATATTTTGGCTGGATTTTGAAGGAACGAAGGATATTATGAACTTGATTTCAATAAACCAACTTTAAATCTAATAAAACATGTTTTTATCAGATATACTATTTTCTTTCAATAGAAACATTCTTTAAACAAAATAATCTTTACCCTGATGATGAGAAGAAAGTAGGTAACGCACAATTAAATAAAATGTAATCTATGTATATAAAATTGTATCCTCTGCCTGTATTTTGGCCTTTAGAGTAATTTTTTTTTATATAAAGAAGTATAAACAAGGTATACTCTAAAAGTCCGTCACCCAAGAGCTGTGTAAACTAAGCAGTTTTAGCAGATTTCCCTTAAGGTCGTACTCATGACGCGATTTTCGAAAAATTTCTTCAAATGTCCATCGATCCTACCCAGGAGATGACGAAAATGAGGCCCGTTCAAAATTATATATATATATATATATATATATATATATATTTGTCTGTTAACGCTCTAGCGGTCGCAATTGTTGTTTGCTCGTTACGAAACTCGATATTTAACCGTTTTATGTAAAAAGACAGATCAAGTTCGTTAATGCCTGAAATCGGACCAGAGGGAGGTAGGGTTTAGAAGGGGCGATTTTCGAAAATTCAAAATATCTCCGTTATTATACATCGGATCGAAAAATTGTATAGAACCAATCTTATTGAAAATTAAATGTACTATAAATATTGATATATACATTTATTCTCTATCTTGAATATTAACCGAGATATTTGCATTTTTATGAAGTCTGTGGTCGGGTATAGTTCGGCCATTTCCGTCATTTCTCGGCTCAGGTGGAAGCTTCTTCTAACCTTACCTGTCGTTTCTAACCGTACCTTACCTTCCTTACTTTGTGAGATTTAAGCAAATACGTTCTGTTCATCCACTCCCCCCCCTTCTTTAGTTCTTGGACTACTAAAATTTGAATTATTAAAATATAAGTTATTCTTACAATTCAGAAGCCGTTTCAGTTGGAAATTTATTTTAATTAACTGTAAGATTTCTCATTACCGTTTGTATTTAATCAGGGTGGTATTGTGTTACCAGTGTGCAGATTTCTCTATTGTAAAACTTCACATGGGAAATCTGCTTAGTTTACGCAGCCCCTGCGTGACGGACTTTCTTGTTTTCTACCTACAGTAACTCTTCTACCCATCGTTTTTAGCAGATTTCCCCTTAGGGAAATCAGCTATTGAGGTCGTACTCATGACGCGATTTTCGAAAACTTTCTTCAAATGTCCATCGATCCTACCCAGGAGATGACGAAAATGAGGTCCGTTCAAAATTATATATATATATATATATATATATATATATATATATTTGTCTGTTAACGCTCTAGCGGTCGCAATTTTTGTTTGATCGGTACCAAACTTCATATTTAAGCGTTTTACGTAAAAAGAGAGATCAAGTTCGTTAATGGCTGAAATCGGACCAGTGGGAGGGGGGGTTTAGAGGGGGGGATTTTTGAAAATTCAAAATATCTTCGTTATTATGCGTCGGATCGAAAAATTGTATAAAATCAATCTTATTGTAAATTACATTTACTATAAATATTGTTATATACATTTATTCTCTATCTTGAATATTAACCGGGATATTTGCATTTGTATTGTGTGTATGGTCGACGGAACCCCGCCATGTTCCGGACTCTCCGCCGAGAGCTCTGGTGGCCGTTTCCAGAACTATTCGTCCCTCGTGAATAGGTTTAGAGATCCCTTCCTACTACAGCTGTTATTAGGCAGATTTCTCTATTGTAAAACTTCTCGTGGGAAATCTGCTTAGTTTACGCAGCCCCTGCGTGACGGACTTTTTTTACATATGTTAAAATAGACAATACGTGGTGGTGAGACCAAAAGTGTTATACCAGCACTTGGGAAATCTGCTTAGTTTACGTAGACCCTGCGTGAGGGACTTTATTTCCTGTTGGAATGATAAACTGGTAATATCCAAATATTCTTAATTTCTTAAAGTAACAATTCGATATATAGTAGCAGTGGTTAACGCAACGCTGAAAACGAGAAGGTCAAATAACTCCCTAACTATTGGAGCTACAAAAAAAAATGTATAAAACGAAAATTGTAATGATGAATAGCTTAACAAAATTGGCTCAATAACATTCTTCGTGCTTATCGGTTAACTCAATTAAAGACGATTATTAGTTCATAATAATAAGAATTTAACTTTATTAATTAAAATAACATCACTAGGATTTATAATTAACGACGATTATTAAATCATAATAATTGGCGAGTACGATTCTCGTCTGGGCAAAGGAAATTATATGGAATAATTCCTTAGTTAACATCCTAAGTCCCACCCTGGCTAGAATAGGGTGTAACCTGTAGATAACCCGTCCCAATTAGCCTAAGTTGCAGAAAGTAGACGTTAATAAATCATAATAAAAAAAAAAAAAACTTTATTATTTAAAATAACCCAAATAGAATTTATAAATAACAAAATGTTATTGTGACTAAGCGATAACTCAGAGCTGGACGATGTCGCGGAGTAGCCGCATAAAGTGGTCGTCGCTGTCAGCGTCCACCACACCATCTCTGCAAGGTAGCTATTATTAGCAGATTTCCCTTAAGGGAAATCAGCTATTGAGGTCGTACTCATGACGCGAGTTTCGAAAAATTTCTTCAAATGTCCATCGATCCTACCCAGGAGATGACGAAAATGAGGTCCGTTCAAAATTTGATATATATATCTATCTCTCTATATATATATATATATATATATGTATGTATATATATATATATATCTATATATATACTAGCTCAGATACCCGGCTTCGCCCGGGAATTCATTTGAGGCTGAATGGTGATGGTATTTTTTAGCAGGCTTTACATTGCACAATATTTTGAAATTTACCTGTCCCAGTGTTTAGGATTGATACCCATCTTTGCCGTGGATTTGCTGATAATAGAATTATTTGTTCGATAAGGCTTCACAGTCTTCGATATTTTTATATTTCCCGTCTCTTATACATGTAAATATGGTGAATTTATATTTCAGGCCTCCCTTTTAACCCCCCTCCCGTTCGAACCTAAAAATTTTAATATAACTTATAATCATGAAAAAATTAATGCTAATTGACATACCGAGTTTTGTTAAGTTCGGTTTAGCCATTAGTGCCCGCTAAAGTTTTAACGTATAACTCATTTATACTTAGGTATACGACAAAAGCGTATATAAGAAAAGTTACTCCAAATAACAAAATAAACAACTTTCGTTATGTTTATATTTGCGGAAAAACCAATAAGAAACGAAATATCGCTATTTTTAATTTCAGGCTTCCCTTATAACCCCCACTCCTGCCCGTCCATAGAAATGTTGGTATGGCTTATTATAATGAAGGCCTCACTGCTAATACACATACCGAGTTTTATTTAGTTCGGTTGAGTTTTTTTTTGGCAAATAATATTGTTGACTCCCGCTATAATTTTTAGCGGAAAACGCATTTAAACTTCGGTATACGACAAAAGTGTATATAACAAAAGTTAACCTAAATAACAAAATAAACAACTTTTGTTATGTGCATATGTACCGAAAAACCAATAGAAAACGAAATATCGCTATTTTTAATTTCATGCTTCCCCTATAACCCCCACTTCTGTTCGTCTCACAGAAAATTAATATAGCCTAAAGTCTAAGTTGGGTTTGTAGTAATATACATACCAAGTTTAATAAAATTCGGTTCAGCCGTTTATGCGTGAAAAGGTAACAAACAAACAAACAAACATACACGAAAGAAACAAAATGCAGATATGGTGTCTATGACATGTGAAACGAAAAGTTATCGTGAAATTTCGCGAAAAAAATCAATGTACAGACAGAGGTTACAATTTTATATATATATATATCAGATATATATACTAGCTCAGATGCCCAGCTTCGCCCGGGAATTCATTTCATGCTGAATGGTGATGGTATTTTTTTGGCAAGGCTTTACTTTGCAAAATATTTTGACATTTACCCGTCCCAGTGTTTAGGGTCTATACCCGTCGTTGCTGTGGACTTGTTAATAATAAAATTAATTTTTAATTTTCTTTTTGAAGTCTTTATGTAAGACTTCACTTTCCTCCCTTATAACCCCCACTCCCGTTTGAACCTAAAAATTGTAATATAGCTTATAATCATGGAAGAATTAATGCTAATTCACATACCGAGTTTTGTTCAGTTCGGTTTAATCGTTAGTGCCCAATAAAATTGTTGGCTCCCGCTAAAGTTTTAGTGGATATCTCGTTTATACTTTGTTATAAGACAAACGTGAAATAACAAAAGTTACTTCAAATAAAAAAATAAACTACTTTTTTGCATATTAGCAGGAAAACGAATAGAAAATGAAAAATTATTAAATTCAGGACCCCCCCCCCCCCCGCCTTACAATCCCCACTCCTGCCCATCCCTAGAAATGTTGGTACAACTTATTATAATGAAAGCGTTAGTGCTAATACACATACCGAGTTTTATTTAGTTCGTTTGAGTATTTTGTACAAAATAAAGTTTTTCACTTCCGCTATAGGTTTTAGCGTATATGTCGTTTATAATTCGGTACACGAAAAAAGTGTATAGAACAAAAATTACAAAAAAAGTTAAATAACAAAATAAACAACTTTTGAAAAGTTCATATTTGCCGAAAGACCAATAAGAAACGAAATATCGCTATTTTTAATTTCATGCTTCCCTTACAACCCCCACTCCTGCCTGTCCCTAGACTCCTGTTCGTTTCAGAGAATATTAATGTAGCTTGAAGTCTAAGTTGGGCTAGAGGTAATATACATACAACGAACATACACGAAAGAAACAAAATGCCGTTATGGGGTCTATGACATGTGAAACGAAAAAGTGTCGTGAAATTTCGTGAAAAAAATCAATGTACAGACAGAGGTTACAATTTTATATATATATATATATATATATCACAACACACAAAGAATAATTACTCATCTAGGAGAATTTTAATTAATCAACAAAAACAAAATTCTATTTAAATTCCACTGGGACAAAAATTAATACGTATGTTGTCATGAGTTAAATATTTGGTAATTATAGTAGCCGCATGGAAATTCTTGTCCAGGTACTCCTTCCCTTGTATGATCTTCAATTTTTTCTCCTCTGGTCGACAAATAGAATTTTATTGGTGATACATGAGATTGTCAAAATGGATTTAGGTATTGTTCTGTATATGTTTAATAAGCAATAAATATTGTCATAACGCTTTAGTATAGCTAACAAAAGAGGTGGTGTATCTGTTTGATAATATCTGCCTCGGAATTTTGAATAAATTGTGTAAACAAATATTTTACAGTATTAAAAAGTATAAAGTCTTTTGGTTGAAAATTTGGCTTGCATGTATTGAAAAATGACCATTGAAATTGTTAAAGTTACCCCTACTATACCCTTTTTAAATAGAGCATGTGCATTTATATAATATATATATATATATATACTTGGTAGCAAATAGTAAAAAACAAAAAAAAAATATCTCTCTGTTTAAAATTCATTCACTGGGATAAAACTGCCAAGAACCACAAATCAAACTCTAGGATTCAAGATAAGAAACCACCCCAAACCACCTAAAGCTGTAAATATCAAGAATTTATGATATATATATACTAGCTCAGATACCCGGCTTCGCCCGGGAATTCATTTGAGGCTGAATGGTGATGATATTTTTTTGGCAAGGCTTGACTTTGCACAATATTTTGACATTTACCCGTCCCAGTGTTATACGGGTTAATACCCGTCGTTTCTGTGGATTTGTTAATAATAAAATTAATTTTTTATGTCAGACTTCACTGTCCTCCATATTGTCATATTTTCCGTTTCCTGTGCATTGTGCATAGATTTGAATTATTAAGGACAAAATATTAACATGCATTAAAATTAATTTTTCCAGGTGCTGTACCTGGTAGTTCATATTGAAAAGAATTGTTGAGCAAATTTCTCTAAATAACAAAATAAACAACTTTTGTTATGTTTATATTTGCGGAAAAACCAATAGGAAACGAAATATCGCTATTTTTAATTTCAGGCTTCCCTTATAACCCCCACTCCTGCCCGTCCATAGAAATGTTGGTATGGCTTATTATCATGAAGGAGTTAGTGTTAATTCACATACGGAATTTTATTTAATTCGGTTGGGTCGTTTGTACCAAATAAAATTGTTCACTTCCGCTATAGGTTTTAGCGTATATCTCGTTTATAATTCGGTATACGAAAAAAAGGTATATAACAAAAGTTACTCTAAATAACAAAATAAACAACTTTTGTTATGTGCATAATTGCCTAAAATTCTATAGTCAACGAAATATTGCTATTTTTAATTACAGGCCTCCCCTACAACCCCCACTCCTGCTCGTCTCTAGAAATAATGGTACAGCTTATTATCATGAAGGAGTTAGTGTTAATTCACATACGGAATTTTATTTAATTCGGTTGGGTCGTTTGTACCAAATAAAATTGTTCACTTCCGCTATAGGTTTTAGCGTATATCTCGTTTATAATTCGGTATACGAAAAAACTGTATATAACAAACGTTACTCTAAATAACAAAATAAACAACTTTTGTTATTTGCATAATTGCCGAAAAACCAATAGGAAACGAAATATCGCTATTTTTAATTTCAGGCTTCCCTAATAACCCCCACTCCTGTTCGTCTCAGAGGATATTAATATAGCCTAAAGTCTAAGTTGGGTTAGTAGTAATATACATACCAAGTTTCATAAAATTCGGTTCAGCCGTTTATGCGTGAAAATGTAACAAACAAACAGACACCAAAGAAACAAAATGCAGTTATAGTGTCTATGACATGTGAAACGAAAAGTTATCGTGAAATATCGCGGAAAAAAATCAATGTACAGACAGAGGTTACAATTTAATATATATATAGATATATCTATCTCTTTATATATATATATATATATATATATATATATATATATATATATATATATATATATATTTATATATATATATATATATATATATGGGGCTCAGGTTAGCCATGCGAGTTAAAGCGTTGACTTTTATCTCACATGGTAAACCTAGAGTGGCGAGTTCGATTCTTGCCTGGGGTAAGGAAATTATTTAGTGACGAAATTCATTAAATAACGTCCTAAAATCCCACCCTGGCTAGAAAGGGTGGTAACCTGTAGATAACCCGTCCCGATTAGCCTAAGTTGCAAAAAGTGGACGTTAATAAATAATAATAATATCTATATATATATATATATATATATATATATATATATATATATATATATATAAAATTGTAACCTCTGTCTGTACATTGATTTTTTTCGCGAAATTTCACGATAACCTTTCGTTTCACATGGCATAGATACCATAACTGCATTTTGTTTCTTTGGTGTCTGTTTGTTTGTTTGTTACCTTTTCACGCATAAACGGCTGAACCGAATTTTATGAAACTGGGTATGTATATTACAACTAACCCAACTTAGACTTTAGGCTTTATTAATATCCTCTGAGACAAACAGGAGTGGGGGTTATAAGGGAGGCCTGAAATTAAAAATAGCGATATTTCGTTTCCTATTGCTTTTTTAGCAAATATGCCCATAACAAAAGTTGTTTATTTTGTAATTTAGAGTAACGTTTGTTATATGCACTTTTGCCGTATACGGAAGTATAAATGAGTAATACGCTAAAAACTATAGCGGAAGTCAACAATTTTACTTGGCACAAAAGACTCAACCGAACTAAATCAAACTCGGTATATTTATGAGTGTTGACGCCTTGATTTTCATAAGCCATACCAACATTCCTAGGGACGAGCAGGAGTGGGGATTGTAAGGGAGGCCTGAAATTAACAGTAGTGATATTTCGTTTCCTATTGGTTTTTCGACAAACATGCACATGACAAAAGTTGTTTATTTTGTTATTTCAAGTAACTTTTGTTATATTCACTTTTGTCGTATAGAAAAGTATAAACGAGATATACACGAAAATCTAAAGCGGGAGCCAACAATTTTGTTGGACACTAACGATTGAACCGAACTTATCAAAACTCCGTTTGTGAATTAGCATTAATTCTTCCATGATTACAAGCTATATTAAAAATTTTAGGTTCAAAGGGGAGTGGGGATTATAAGAAAGGCTGAAATGAAAAACTCGCTTTTTATATATTCTATTTGTTTTTCGGCAAATAGTCTATTTGTTATATTTCCAATAGAAATATAAACTATAAGAGCATTTCCATTATTTAATTTGTATAATGTACCTCGATGTTATTGAAACAAATATGTAATATAATAACAATTAAACGTTAATGGTAATGTCATCATGACAAAAAACAATATGCGTTTAAACTCGATATAATATTTTCAGGGTACCACTATTATTTAATTCCATCCGGTAGATAAATTATAAAATAATGTTTTGCATCAATAATATAAGTAGAAGAATGTTGAGAAGTCTCATGCGGGAGCGAAGATGACGGGAGCCTTACCAGTTAATTGAGTTTACTTATTTCCCGTCTGGCATTACTGGAAGCAATTTCCAGTGAGATTCACTATTAAATATAATCTTACGTGCAAAACTTTGCCTATACTATGTGAGCTCGGATTGGCTTTTGAAAGGATATATGTTCATTATAGATGATATTTAATGGTAATAAATGCTACCCATGATTATGGTTAGAACTATTGAAAAACGGTGAGTCAAAAAGTGTAGAGGGATAGATTAGGAACACATTTTAATTTATGCTTCAAAAATAAAATTTCTATTCTATTAATCCCCAAAAGTTACCCTTCAGTGTTGGCGATTTCGGAAAATCATTACGTCGTGGAGGGAAGTGTAATTGTACACATTGAAGTCTTACTATCAAAATACCAGTCGAGAATGATTTCCCGGGCATCGCCGGGTACCTTAGCTTTTGTGATATTCATTTTTGTCTTTTAACAATGTATACACTATATATATGAGATATACACTATAAACTAAAGCGGGAGTCAACTATTTTATTGGGCGCTAACGATTGAACCGAACTTAACAAAACTCGGTATGTCAATTAGCATTAATACTTCCATGATTATAAGCTATATTAAAATGTTTAGGTTAGAACGGGAGTGGGGGTTATAAGGGAGGCCTGAAATAAAAATTCGTGATATTTCGTTGTCTATTTATTTTCGTCAAACGTGCACATAACAAAAGTTGTTTACTTTGTTATTTAGAGTAACTTATGTTTTATACATTTTTTCGGGAACAATGTATGAAGCAAATAATTTGCGTATAATATTGATATGCTCATCAATTCATTCCAATTTGAACTACCTCACCTGGAAAAATTAGTTCAAATCTACGTTAATATTTTGTCCTTAATAACTGAAATCTATGCATAATGCACAGGAGACGGAAAATATGACAATATGGACGACAGTGAAGTCTTACATAAAAAATTAATTTTCTTATTAACAAATGCCAACAACGGGTATAAACTCTAAATACTGGGACGGGTAAATGTCAAAATATTGCGCAAAGTAATGCCTTGCCAAAAAAATACGATCACCATTCAGCCTCAAATCAATTCCCGGGCGAAGCCGGGTATCTGAGCTAGTATATATATATATATATATATATATATATATATATATATATATATATATATATATATACTAGCTCAGATACCCGGCTTCGCCCGGGAATTCATTTGAGGCTGAATGGCGATGGTCTTTTTAGCAGGCTTTACATTGCACAATATTTTGACATTTACCCGTCCCAGTGTTTAGGATTGATACCCGTCGTTGCCGTGGATTTGCTAATAATAGAATTATTTGTTCGATAAGGCTTCACTGTCTTCAATATTTTTATATTTCCCGTCTCTTATACATGTAAATATGGTGAATTTTTACTTCAGGCCTCCCTTATAACCCCGTTCGAATCTAAAAATATTAATATAATTTATAATCATGGAAGAATTAAAGCTAATTGACATTCCGAGTTTTGTTAAGTTCGGTTCAGCCGTTAGTGCCCAATAAAATTGTTGGCTCCCGCTAAAGTTTTAACGTATAACTCATTTATATTTAGGTATATGACAAAAGTGAATATAACAAAAGTTACTCCAAATAACAAAATAAACAACTTTTGTTATGTTTATATTTGCGGAAAAACCAATAGGAAACGAAATATCGCTATTTTTAATTTCAGGCTTCCCTTATAACCCCCACTCCTGCCCGTCCATAGAAATGTTGGTATGGCTTATTATAATGAAGGCCTCACTGCTAATACACATACCGAGTTTTATTTAGTTCGGTTGAGTTTTTTTTGGCAAATAATATTGTTGACTCCCGCTATAATTTTTACCGTATAACGCATTTAAACTTTGATATACGAAAAAAGTGTATATAACAAAAGTTACTCTAAATAACAAAATAAACAACTTTTGTTATGTGCATATTTGCCGAAAAACCAATAGTAAACGAAATATCGCTATTTTTAATTTCAGGCTTCCCTTATAACCCCCACTCCTGTTCGTCTCAGAGAAAATTAATATAGCCTAAAGTCTAAGTTGGGTTAGTAGTAATATACATACCAAGTTTCATAAAATTCGGTTCAGCCGTTTATGCGTGAAAAGGTAACAAACAAACAAACAAACAAACAAACAAACAAACAAACAAACATACACGAAAGAAACAAAATGCAGTTATGGTGTCTATGACATGTGAAACGAAAAGTTATCGTGAAATTTCGCGAAAAAAATCAATGTACAGACAGAGGTTACAATTTTATATATATATATATAAAATTGTAACCTCTGTCTGTACATTGATTTTTTTCGCGAAATTTCACGATAACTTTTCGTTTCACATGTCATAGACACCATAACTGCATTTTGTTTCTTTGGTGTCTGTTTGTTTGTTTGTTTATTTGTTTGTTACCTTTTCACGCATAAACGGCTGAACCGAATTTTATGAAACTTGGTATGTATATTACTACTAGCCCAACTTAGACTTTAGGCTATATTAACATTCTCTAAGACGAACAGGAGTGGGGGTTATAAGGGAGGCCTGAAATTAAAAATAGCTATATTTCGTTTCCTATGGGTTTTTCGGCAAATATGCACATAACAAAAGTTATCCATTTTATTATTTAGAGTAACTTTTGTTATATACACTTTCGTCGTATACCTAAGTATAAATGAGTTATAAGCTAAAAATTATAGCGGGAGTCAAGAATTTTATTTGGCACAAAAGAACCAACCGAACTAAATAAAACTCGGTACGTGTATTAGAACAAACGCCTTCATTACAACAAGCCATACCAACATTTCTAGGGACGGGCAGGAGTGGGGGTTGTAAGGGAGCCCTGAAATTAAAAATAGCGATATTTCGCTTCCTATTGGTTTTTCCGCAAATATTAACATAACAAAAGTTGTTTATTTTGTTATTTGGAGTAACTTTTGTTATATACACTTTTGTCGTATACCTAAGTATAAATGAGTTATACGTTAAAACTTTAGCGGGAGCCAACAATTTTATTGGGCACTAACGGCTGAACCGAACTTAACAAAGCTCGGTATGTCAATTAGCATTAACTCTTCCATGATTATAAGTTATATTAAAATTTTTATGTTGGAACGGGAGGGGGGTTATAAGGGAGGCCTGAAATAAAAATTCACCACATTTACATGTATAAGAGACGGGAAATATAAAAATATCGAAGACAGTGAAGCCTCATCGAACAAATATTCTATTATTAGCAAATCCACGGCAACGACGGGTATCAATCCTAAACACTGGGACGGGTAAATATCAAAATATTGTGCAATGTAAAGCCTACTAAAAAATACCATCGCCATTCAGCCTCAAATGAATTCCCGGGCGAAGCCGGGTATCTGAGCTAGTATATATATAAAATTGTAACCTCTGTCTGTACATTGATTTTTTTCGCGAAATTTCACGATAACATTTCGTTTCACATGTCATAGACACCATAACTGCATTTTGTTTCTTTGGTGTCTGTTTGTTTGTTTGTTTGTTTGTTTATTTGTTTGTTTGTTTGTTACCTTTTCACGCATAAACGGCTGAACCTAATTTTATGAAACTTGGTATGTGTATTACTACTAACCCAACTTAGACTTTAGGCTATATTAATATTCTCTGACACGAACAGGAGTGGGGGTTATAAGGGAGGCCTGAAATTAAAAATAGTGATATTTCGTTTCCTATTGGTTTTTTGGCAAATATGCATATAACAAAAGTTGTTTATTTTGTTATTTAGAGTAACTTTTGTTATATACACTTTTTTCGTATACCGAACTATAAAGGTGTTATACGCTAAAAATTATAGCGGGAGTCAACAATTTTATTTGGCACAAAGACTCAACCGAACTAAATAAAACTCGGTATGTGTATTAGCACTAACGCCTTCCTTATAATAAGCCATACAAACATTTCTAGGGACGGGCAGGAGTGGGGGTTATAAGAGACGCCTGAAATTAAAAATAGTGATATTCCGTTTCCTATTGGTGTTTCGGCAAATATGCACATAACAAAAGTTGTTTATTTTGTTATTTAGAGAAACTTTTGTTATATACACTATCGTCGAATACCGAATTATAAAGGCGTTATACGCTGAAAATTATAGCGGGTGTCAAGAATATTATTTGGCACAAAAGAGTCCACCGAACTAAATAAACCTCGGTATGTTTATTATCTCTGACACCTTAATTATCATAAGTCATACCAATATTTCTAGGAACGGGCAGGAGTGGGGGTTATAAGGGAGGCCTGACATTAACAATAGCGATATTTCTTTTTCTACTGGTTTTTCTGCAAATATGCACATGACAAAAGTTTATTTTGTTATTCGGAGTAACTTTGGTTATATACACTTTTGCCGTATACCTAAGTATAAATGAGTTATACGTTAAAACTTTAGCGGGAGCCCCCAATTTTATTGGGCACTAACGGCTGAACCGAACTTAACAAAGCTCGGTATGTCAATTAGAATTAATTCTTCCAATATTATAAGTTATATTAAAATTTTTAGGTTCGAACGGGAGGGGGGTTATAAGGGAGGCCTGAAATAAAATTCACCATATTTACATGTATAAGAGACGGGAAATATAAAAATATCGAAGACAATGAAGCCTTATTGAACAAATATTCTATTATTGGCAAATCCACGGCAACGACGGGTATCAATCCTAAACACTGGGACGGGTAAATGTCAAAATATTGTGCAATGTAAAGCCTGCTAAAAAATACCATCACCATTCAGTCTCAAATGAATTCCCGGGCGAAGCCGGGTATCTGAGCTAGTATATATATAAAATTGTAACCTCTGTCTGTACATTGATTTTTTTCGCGAAATTTCACGATAACTTTTCGTTTCACATGTCATAGACACCATTTCTGCATTTTGTTTCTTTCGTGTATGTTTGTTTGTTTGTTTGTTTGTTTGTTACCTTTTCACGCTTAAACGGCTGAACCGAATTTTATGAAACTTGGTATGTATATTACTACTAACCCAACTTAGACTTTAGGCTATATTAATTTTCTCTGAGACGAACAGGAGTGGGGGTTATAAGGGAAGCCTGAAATTAAAAATAGCGATATTTCGTTTTCTATTGGTTTTTCGGCAAATATGCACATAACAAAAGTTGTTTATTTTGTTATTTAGAGTAACTTTTGTTATATACACTTTTGTCGTATACCGAATTTTAAATGCGTTATACGCTAAAAATTATAGCGGGAGTCAACCATATTATTTGCCAAAAAAGACTCAACCGAACTAAATGAAACTCGGTATGTGTATTAGCAGTGAGGCCTTCATTATAATAAGCCATACCAACATTTCTATGGACGGGCAGGAGTAGGGGTTATAAGGAAAGCATTAAATTAAAAATAGCGATATTTCGTTTCCTATTGGTTTTTCCGCAAATATAATCATATCAAAATTTGTTTATTTTGTTATTTAGAGTAACTTTTATTATATGCACTTTTGCCGTATACGGAAGAATAAATGAGATATACGCTAAAAACTATTGCGGGAGTCCACAATTTTATTTGGCACAAAAGACTCAACCGAACTAAATCAAACTCGCTATGTGAATTAATACTAACGTTTTCCTTATAATAAGCCATACTAACATTTCTAGTGACGGGCAGGAGTGGTGGTTATAAGGGAAGCCTGAAATTAAAAATAGCGATATTTCGTTTCCTATTGCTTTTTCAGCAAATATGCACATGACAAAAGTTGTTTATTTTTTTATTTAGAGTAACGTTTGTTATATGCACTTTTGCCGTATACCTAAGTATAAATGAGTTATACGTTAAAACTTTAGCGGGCACTAACGGCTGAACCGAACTTAACAAAACTCGATATGTCAATTAGCATTAATTCTTCCATGATTATAAGATATATTAAAGTTATTAGGTTCGAACGGGAGGGGGGTTATAAGGGAGGCCTGAAATAAAAATTCACCATATTTACATGTATGAAACGGGAAATATAAAAATATCGAAAACTGTGAAGAATTATCGAACAAATAATTCTATTATTAGCAAATCACCGGCAACGGCGGGTATCAATCCTAAACACTGGGACGGGTAAATGTCAAAATATTGTGCAATGTAAAGCCTGCTAAAAAATACCATCACCATTCAGCCTCAAATGAATTCCCGGGCGAAGCCGGGTATCTGAGCTAGTATATATATATATATATATATATATATATATATATATATATATATATATATATATATATATATATATTAAATTGTAACCTCTGTCTGTACATTGATTTTTGTTATATGTATAGATATATATAAAATTTTGAACGGACCTCATTTTCGTCATGGCACAAAAGACTCAACCGAACTAAACCAAACTCGCTATGTGAATTAATACTAACGATACTAACATTTCTAGGGACGGGCAGGAGTGGGGGTTATAAGGGAGGCCTGAAATTAAAAATAGTGAATAGTTTCCTATTGGGGTTTCGGCAAATATGCATATAACAAAAGTTGTTTATTTTTTATTTAGAGAAACTTTTGTATATACAATATCGTCATATACCGAAGTATAAAGGCGTTATAGGCTAAAAATTATAGCGTGAGTCAACAATTTTATTTGGCACAAAAGACTCAACCGAACTAAATAAAACACTCAGTATGTGTATTAGCACTAACGCCTTCATTATAATAAGCCATACTAACAGTTCTAGGGACGGACAGGAGTGGGGGTTATATGGGAGGCCTGAAATTAATAATAATGATTTCCTATTGGGGTTTCGGCAAATACGCACATAACAAAAGTTGTTATTTTGTTATTTAGAGAATTTTGCTCAACACTTCTTTTCAATATGAACTACCAGGTACCTCACCTGAAAAAATTAATTCAAATGTAGGTATGTCAATATTTTCTCCTTAATAATTCAAATCTATGCATAATGCACAGGAGACGGGAAATATGACAATATGCAGGACAGTGAAGTCTTACATAAAAAAAAATATATATATTATTAACAAATGCCAACAACGGGTATTAACCCTAAACACTGGAACGGGTAAATGTCAAAAAAATGTGCAAAGTAAAGCCTTGCCAAAAATATACCATCACCATTCAGCCTCAAATGAATTCCCGAGCGAAGCCGGGTATCTGAGCTAGTATATATATATTTGTTTGTTAACGCTCTAGCGGTCGCAATTTTTCTTTGATCGTTACCAAACTCGATATTTAAACGTTTTATGCAAAAAGACTGATCAACTTCGTCAATTGCTGAAATCGGACCAGTGGGAGGGGGGGGGGTTAGAGGGGAGGATTTTCGAAAATTTGAAATATCTCCGTTACCATACGTCGGATCAAAATATTGTATAGAACCAATCTTATAGCAAATTAAATTTACTATAAATATTCCACTATACATTTATTCTCTATCTTGAATACTAACCGAGATATATTTTTTATTAATTGTGGGGTTTATAATGGATGACTGAATTTCCCGCCAAAAGCTAGTTCGGCCATTTGCCGTTACTGTTCGGCTGTCGTATAGAGATTTCTCTATTGTATAACTTCCCGTGGGAAATCTGCTTAGTTTACGCAGCTCCTGCGTGACAGACTTTTGTCTTTTAGCAGATTTCTTTTGAGGGAAATCAGCTAATGAGGTCGTACTCATGACGCGAGTTTCGAAAAATGTCTTCAAATGTCCATCGATTCTAGCCAGGAGATGACGAAAATGAGGTCGGTTCAAAATTATATATATATATATATATATATTTGTCTGCTAACGCTCTAGCGGTCACAATCTTTGTTTGATCTTTACGAAACTCGATATTTGACCGTTTTATGTAAAAAGACAGATCAAGTTCGTTAATGTCTGAACTCGTACCGGAGGGAGGGGGGGGGTTTAGAGGGGGGATTTTCGAAAAATCGAAATATCTCCGTTATTATGCATCGGATCGAAAAATTGTATAGAATCAATCTTATTGCAAATTACATTTATTATAAATATATTTATATACGCTTATTCTCTATCTTGAATATTAAGCGAGATATTTGCATTTTTATGAAGTCTGTGGTCGGGTGTTGTACGGGTTAGTTCGGCCGTCTTCGGTTCTGTCGGAAGCTTCTAACCTAACCTGTCGTTTCTAACCTTCTTTACTTTGTGAGATTTATGCAAATACGTTAGGTTCATCCGCCCCCCCCCTTCTTTAGTTCTTGGACTACTAAAATTTGAGTTATTAAAATATAAATTATTCTTACAATTCAGAAGCCGTTTCAGTTGGGAGTTTATTAAAATTAACTGAACGATTTCTCATTACCGTTTGTATTTACTTATGGTGGTGTTGTGTTACCAGTATGCAGATTTCTCTATTGCTAAACTTCACATAGAAAATCTGCTTAGTTTACGCAGCCCCTGCGGGACGGACTTTTCTTATTTGTCTTGTCAGTGAGTGCAGCATAGGATACTTAGTTGTGCAATGCCCCTATCTATTGAATTCTTTAATAACTGAAATAGATTTATTACACAGCAAACAAATAAGCTTATCATTGTTCAAGATAAAAAAGAATTCTTCGGTGCATTTCCATTGTAACTGGCGGCCCTCTGTATCTACTTTTCGTTTCTTTCCACCAGACATCATTATCGTTTACATTTCGTTCGATAAACTTAATAACAAAACTTAATGTCCATTTATCTGTTCAGCTCTGAGTGGTTGGCAAACCTATTTGTTTACAATCCAGAAGCCGTTTTCGTTTGGACCTTAAAATTAACTGAACGATTTTTCATTACCGTTTGTATTAACTCACGGTGGTGTTAAGCGTTAGCAGTATGAAGATGTCTCTATTGTAAAAATTCGCGTGGGACATCTGCTTAGTTTACGCAGCCCCTGCGTGACGGACTTTTTTTAAAATGAGATAAGTAATAGTGGAGTTTAATGAAGACAAAATGCTAAAATATGAATTATTTACGTTATTACTGTATATACAAAAACATTTATATTAAATTAAATTTGCAACAAGATTGGTTGCACTCGATATTTCGATCTATCTCATAACTAAGATAGTTTGAATATTCGACCCCCTCCCCTCTAGGGAAGGGCTCCAGCCCTATTTCAGCCATTAGTGGACCTGATCTACAGTTTTACATAAAACGTCGAAATTCGTCTTTGGTAATGGTCAAACTAAAGTTGTGATCGCTAGAGCTCATACCCATATTGAAACCAGTATGAAGTCTGGCGTATTATGCCAGCGGCCATCGTAGATTTGAAATTTGTCATAGTGTACAGTACTCTACTAGTCATGCCCTTTCATTCGAAACCTATATTGAGGTAGTTGTGAAGAAAAAAAAAATTTAATCCGCTATTTTGTTGATGTCCATATTTAATTTGAATTTTTTTCAGTGTAATCTAATCTACTAGTCAACCCTTTCACTTCATAATGAGGGAGTTGTGAAGAAAAAGCATGACCAATCTTAGATTAGCAAAGATACTGAATATATTAAATTGTATTGTTATCTGAACTATGTGTACCAAATATCAGATAAATAGGTCACATGGAAAGGGGTCAAATTTCAACTACTAAATTTGACCTAAATAAAATAATAAGTAAACAGGTAAATAAAACGTTTAAAAATGAAATTTAAACACTGATGTATAAACTGGGAGTGATAAATGCAGTGGGTAAAAAAATTATACACTTAATTTATTGGCCACAAATATTTTTTATACATTTTTTTACTATATAACGACAGATGGTGATAAGCAACAGCATTTCCCATTAATTTTATTCCAAACCAAAATTAGAAACAAATACCATTTTTTAAATAATTTAAATTTTAGTTTTATAAAGAAATATAACTAACTACATAACGATTATTAGTTCTTCTACAATTATAGACTTAATCACAAACAGGGGTTAAAAAAAAGATTTAATAAGTAACTGCACGCAGATAAAAGATGTTACATAGTCATGAGCTGGGATACATCTGACTTGGAATAGGAAGGGGCGGAGGTTTGTATGGATGGAATGACAGAATAGCTGAGTCCACGACTCGGTAGTTCCTGGGGGTACCAAATTTATTTTCTAAACTCAACCATCTACTCTTAAAGAAGCCCAAGAGCTCATCAGAAATCTCAGAGTATAACTATCACTAGTCTTAATTTCCACACTTTGAGTCATTATTGACCTCTTTGGAAAAATACCATGGATGATACTTTTTAAGTCAAGTACAATTTTATCTATTTTATAATTTCTATTTGCATTAATTAAATATTTTAAAATTCATTTAGTATTATTAAAATTACTAATATTCGATTAGTTCATGTTTGTAAGACCAGCACTTGTGTATTTCTAATGAAGATTCACTATTCACTAGGCAGAGCCCTCGGCTAGAATTTCGTGGAGTTCCCTCACATCTTTCGGAGATTGTACTTCTCGAGGTGCGTTTCATTCTGTGATAGTTTACAATACTTAAGGCTATTTTTTAGTATATTTGCTTTTCTTTGTTTCATTATCACCTTATTCAATAATATTTCATTCTGTTTTAGGACGAGAACGGTTTAAAATGGTTGCACAAAAGAAACAGGTAAGACCCACGTGGTTGTCTGTCCTTATACCTTAAATATTATTAACATAGTTTTGATTTTGTATTAATATTAGCTGTACTTAGCATATTATCCGTAAAATTCTTTTATCCTACAAGATTTAAGTTCTTAATAAAATGATTCGTATTGGTTAAACTTGATCTTCAAAAATCACACTCAATTTTCGTAAAAGTGTTTTACCTAAATTATCGTATATTTCTAATGGGTTAATTAAAAAAAATTAGTTTTATCAGTCTTTCAGTATTTGTCTGCGTGATTCGAATCTATGAATCACATCGCATACTGTTACCAAATCTATATCATTTTCTAGATTTCGATTTTATTTAAAACGTATACCTTAATCCTTGCATCTAGAGTAAATGGGACCACAGACTTTATTGGCCAGAATGAAAACTTAGCCAACTATAATGGCTAGGTTATAATTAATTGGTAATAATCATTTAAACTTTCTGCTATCCCAATTGCAGCCACATGGTTTAGATAGAGAAGTGGTGTTGTTTAGTTACATGACCTCAGATTGGGTACTTGTGATTGCTTTGCTTTCCCCTACAAGTATAAGTAATATGTTATATCCCACAATGAATGATTATGGTTAAATGATGTTCATCATATATATATATATATATATATATATATGTATATATTTACACCTATTCAATTTTACTTTGTCTCATCATGGTATCTATAGTTCACAACTCATTTTCGAGCCAGGGTGAGCATGAAGGCTTTGTTTAGTGTTGGTCACACAATACATTTCTATTCCAGAGTATTTGATTTTTCTATCTAATTTTTTAAGCTACTAATATTTTTTTTTTCTTGTTTTTCAGAAAAAGGCTCTTGAGAGTATCAACTCAAGACTTGCCTTAGTCATGAAGTCTGGAAAGTATGTGCTAGGATTTAAGCAGACTTTGAAAACTCTTAGGCAAGGAAAGGCTAAATTGATCATCATTGCCAAGAACACACCATCTCTGAGGTGAGACTGAGAAGTAGGGCTGGCTGTAGGTTTATTGCCCTATGGAGTAGTCTCTTAAGGCTCATATGAATCATTATCCTCAATAGTTTATTTTTCTTTCACCATTTCAGATGTTTTAGTCTCTCACTTATTATTTAGACAAGACTTCATAGGTTGGTTCAGTAAAAGGGATCATTTATTCTTGCAGTAATTGATATAGTTTTCTTATATTTCACTTTTCCTTCCCTTGTTTATATTTTTAGTACTATAACATCTGGCATTGTGGTGACGAGGATTTTGATTCAAAAACAAATATTTTAAATGCTACGAATATTAACTCTAGTAAGTATTAGAAGTTTCTTATGCAGATACCATTAGTTTCTAATGTTCTGTGGTGTTATGCTGTATATCGAGCTTTATACATAAGTAATACTTCCTCCAGCAGTTTTCTGGCATCTCGAAGGTTAAAACTTTCTTTGAATATACATTCATGTTTCAAAAAGCTTTTATAGTAACTTTCAAGTCTTTATTCTTATAGATAAAGATGGCTTCTATTTTTTTTTTCTTTCTGAAGTTTTGAAACATAGACCTTTTGAGTTCTGATGTCTTATAATCTATGAGACTACTTTAGGCTTGTATACTAATACTCTCCATAACCCCCACTGCTAGATTGTGCTGGAGTGAGTACTTATACAAAAGCCAGCTAAAATTATCCTTCCCGATGTAATAATTAATTAAACTAATTCTTCCTAAAACCCAATTAAAATTTATAGTAATGAAATAAAGGCTAAGGCAAGTTGAAGTAATCATTATAACCGATGGCAAAGGAATGAATGAATTTATATGTAGGTGTTTATCAGTGTTCATGTTCTAGTGACTAAATTTTCATTAACCACCATTATCACCATTAAACTAAAAATTCATATTAAAACTTATAATCAAAGTTTGTTAATGCCATGAAATTGGACCAGGAGAAAAGGTTTAGGGAAGGACTGAAATATACTATTTCGCAAAGGGGTTGAAAAAGTTATATATATACATATAAAATTGTAACCTGTCTGTACATTGAATTTTTTTTTTTTTTTTTCAAAATTTTACGACACTTTTTCGTTTCACATGTCATAGACACGATATCTGCAATTTGTTTGTTTGTTACCTTTTCACGCATAAATGGCTGAACCGAATTTTATGAAACTTGGTATGTATATTACTACTAACCCAACATAAGACTTTAGGCTATATTAATATTCTCTGAGATGAATGGGAGTGGGGGGTTATAAGGGAAGCCTGGCATTAAAAATAGCGATATTTCGTTTCATATTGCTTTTTCGGCACACATTCACATAACAAAAGTTGTTTATTTTGTTATATACACTTTTGTCATTTACTAAAGTATAAATGAGCTATACGCTAAAAACTATAGTGGGAGTCAACAATTTTATTTGGCACAAATACTCAACCGAACTAAACAAAACTCTGTATGTGTATTATTAGCTCTAATTCCTCCAATAATAAGCTGTACCAGCATTTCTAGAGACGAGCAGGAGAGTGTAAGGGAGACCTGAAATTAAAAATAGCAGTATTTCGTTTTCTATTGGTTTTTCGGCAAATGTGCATATGATAATAGTAGTTTATTTTGTTATTTATAGTAACTTTTGTTATATTCAATTTTGTCGTATAACAAAGTATAAACGAGATATACACTAAAAACTAAAGCGGAAGCCAACAATTTTATTAGGCACTAACGATTGAATCGAACAAAACTCTGCATGTGAATTAGCATTAATTCTTCCATGATTATGAGCTATATTACAGTTTTTAGGTTCGAACGGGAGTGGGGGTTATAAGGGAGGCCTGAAATAGAAATTTGTGTTATTTTCTATTTGTTTTTCGCAGACGTGCACCTAACAATGACGGGTATAAACCCTAAACACTGGGACGGGGAAAGGTCAAAATGACGTGCAAAGTAAAGCCTTTTAAAACAAATGCCATCATCATTCAGCCTTAAATGAATTCCTGGGCGAAGCCCGGTAACTTAGCTAGTATATACGTGTATATATACAATTACATATAATTTGTATATAATACTTAAATGATTTATTTCCTTTTTTGTACTCTATCTATGAAAGGTTTGTAAATATTATTTATAGTAGACTTGCAATACTTCACAGTGAACTGTTGGTTGTATGGGGAGGGGGTGCAAGCAAACATGGGTAGATAGATTGAAAGAGCTGAGAAATAAATTACTTCATGCTAATAATCTTTATTTTATGGGAATTGGCACCTGATGGTTATGTTTTATAATATAATTTCAGATGAATGCATTAAGATTAACTGAGTTTTGAACATAAAAGTAGTAAATATGATTTAAAAATTTGCTGTGATAGAGATAATTAAGTACATATTCTATTTTATAAAAATGAGTGGCTCAACAGCCTATTAAGGACCAAAGGCCCTGACATGGGGTGTCAGGTTGACTGATATGTTAAGATAGAATTATCCAGATCATTTTTTTTTTGTTTTGTTATGATGGCTATTCAAATACCTCAGTGGGTACCAGCAAACAGATAGAAATCCAACTTCAAACCTTAGGGTCTGTACAGCTAATAATTATTAGCAGATTTCCCTTAAAGGAAATCAGCTATTGAGGTTGTACTCATGATGGATTTTTCAAAAATTTTCTTCAAATGTCCATTGATCCTACCTAGTAGATGACGAAAATGAGGTCCGTTCAAAACTATATATATATATATATATATATATATATATATATATATATATATATATATATATATATATTTGTCTGTTACCGCTCTAGCGGTCGCAATTTTTGTTTGATTGTTACCAAACTTGATATTTAGTCGTTTTATGTAAAAAGAAAGATCAAGTTCGTTAACGGCAGAAATCGGACCACTGGGAGGGGGGGTTTAGAGGGGAGGATTTTCGAAATATCTCCGTTACTATACTTCGGATCAAAAAATGTACAGAATCAATCTTATTTCAAATTAAATTTACTATAAATATTGTTATATACACTTATTCTCTATCTTGAATATTAACCGAGGTATTTGCATTTTTATGAAGTCTGTGTTCAGGTTAGTTTGGCCGTTTTCGTAAGTCTCGGCTCTGGTGGAAGCTTCTAACCTAACATGTCGTTTCTAACCTTCTTACTTTGTGAGATTTATGCAAATACGTTCTGTTCATCTGCCGCCCCCCACTTCTTTAGTTCTTGGACTACTAAAATTTGAGTTATTAAAATATAAATTATTCTTACAATTCAGAAGCCGTTTCAGTTGGGAGTTTCTTAAAATTAACTGAAAGATTTCTCATTACCATTTGTATTTACTTATGGTAGTGTTGTGTTACCAGTATGTAGATTTCTCTATTGCTAAACTTCACATAGGAAATCTGCTTAGTTTACGCAGCTCCTGCGTGACGGACTTTTTTTGGGAGTAATGTTGGGGTTTGAACTACTACTGATGTGTAGAATAAATTGAATTTACGAAGCAAAATTATAGTCCATGTTGCCTCAGATGATGAACCTTTGTTTTATAGGAATTGCCGTCTGATACCTCTGATGCATAATGCATTCTCTGATGAGGACATGAAGATAAACTGAATTTAATTTATAATAGTGGTAAATACAGTACGTATTTCACTTAGTATGAACATTTGCTGGGATAGAGATGTTTTAACGAGTCTTGTATTTTTGCTCCTGGTAATGTGTAAAATTGATTGAACTAGCAAAGATTTGAAAATATCTTGTTACCTCAGATGATGAACCTTTGTTTTATAGGAATTGCCGTCTGATGTCTATGATGCATAAAACATTCTCTGATGAGGACAAGACATTTTTAAAAGTTTATATATATATATATATATATAGCGGCTGCAACATTTGTATGATCATTACCAAACTCCTCGATATTTAAAGGTTTTATGTAGAAACAAAACTATTCAAGAAATAATGGGCTTTGTGTTATACACTTTTTACCCCAGTTTAGGTTTTAGGGATGAAATTGGAGGCTATGTTTTCATATTTCTAATCCTTTTATTCAGTTTTTAAGTGAGTTGATTCTTGAGAAGGATTAGAATATACAAGACATGTTTTTTAAGAACAAAATTGTTAGGAAGTATGTTTACTTGTAAACCAAAATTCATGGCTTTGGCTTACACCCTATTTCTTGAGAAAAAAAAAATCAGAAATTGTCCTTTAATAATAATAAATTAGAATAATTTTTTTTTGGGTGTTAGTGTAAACGCTTTGATATAGCAATTCACCGAACAAATAAGGCCGCCATTCAAAAAGCTTGGTAGTAAAAATTTTAAAATGATTATTTTAAAATTCCAACATGTTTGCCTATTATAATAAAAAAAAAAAAAAAAAAAAAAATCGGATTTATTAAAAATAGTGAAGCAACCAAGTTAATATTTTCAGGATGACTTGAAATGGGTTGACCCATAATTGACAGTAAAAAAAAGGTCCACAGACATTTTTTTTGGTCAGATTTTAGCTGGTAACTAACTTGATCTTCATTTTTACATAAAACCTTTAAATATCGAGTTTGGTAATGATCAGACAAATCTTGTAGCCGCTCTATATATATATATATCTATATATATATAAAATTGTAACCTCTGTCTGTACATTGATTTTTTTCGCGAAATTTCACGATAACTTTTCGTTTCACATGTCATTGACACCATATCTGCATTTTGTTTCTTTCGTGTATGTTTGTTTGTTTGTTTGTTTGTTTGTTACCTTTTCACGCATAAACGGCTGAACCGAATTTTATGAAACTTGATATGTATATTACTACTAACCCAACTTAGACTTTAGGCTATATTAATTTTCTCTGAGATGAACAGGAGTGGGGGTTATAAGGGAAGCCTGAAATTAAAAATAGCGATATTTCGTTTTCTATTGGTTTTTCGGCAAATATGTTCATAACAAAAGTTGTTTATTTTGTTAATTAGAGTAACTATTGTTATATACACTTTTGTCGTATACCGAAGTTTAAAAGCGTTATACGCTAAATATTATAGCGGGAGTCAACAATATTATTTGCCAAAAAAGACTCAACCGAACTAAATAAAACTCGGTATGTGTATTAGCAGTGAGGCCTTCATTATAATAAGCCATACCAACATTTCTATGGACGGGCAGGAGTGGGGGTTATAAGGGAAGCTTGAAATTAAAAATAGCGATATTTCGTTTCCTATTGGTTTTTCCGCAAATATAAACATAACAAAAGTTGTTTATTTTGTTATTTGGAGTAACTGTTGTTATATACACTTTTGTCGTATACCTAAGTATAAATGAGTTATACGTTAAAACTTTAGCGGGCACTAACGGCTGAACCGAACTTAACAAAACTCGGTATGTCAATTAGCATTAATTCTTCCATGATTATAAGTTATATTAAAATTTTTAGGTTCGAACGGGAGGAGGATTAAAAGGGAGGCCTGAAATAAAAATTCATTATATTTACATGTATAAAAGACGGGAAATATAAAAATATCGAAGACTGTGAAGCCTTATCGAACAAATAATTCTATTATTAGCAAATCCACGGCAAAGACGTGTATCAATCCTAAACACTGGGACGGGTAAATGTCAAATTAGTGTGCAAAGTAAAGCCTTGCCAAAAAAATACCATCACCATTCAGCCTCAAATCAATTCCCGGGCGAAGCCGGGTATCTGAGCTAGTATATATATATATATATATATATATATATATATATAAACTTTTGAACAGACCTCATTTTCATTAAGTCCTGGGTAGGATCGGTGGACATTTCAAGAAATTGTTCAAAATTCTCATTGTGGCTACAACTTAAAAAGTTGATTTCCCTTAGGGGAAATCTGATCCCCCCCCCCCCTCCTGTTCTCGCTTAAGGTAGGGATAGTAGGTCCTTAGTCGGCTTTGCTGTTCCGGGCCAGTGACCATTCCTGGCCTCCGGGGTGAGACTGGAAACAGCTCACTCATTAATGGTACTACGGGCAAGCCACTTCGGTGGTGGGTGGTGGTCAGAGGCAGGAAATTGTTCCTGTCGTCTGATCCTTGATGTAGTGGTCGTGCATTGGAAGCATGGGGACAACAGGCCAGTAACCTGTTCTGGTACTTGTCGTCTGTGCCAAAGCTAGTTGCCCCTTTCCGGGGAGTGGCCTTCTGGCCACTTCACAGCAGTGAGCTTTAGGTCGGATTGGAAGGAAGTAGGTTAAGGTCACACGGCTAGCCACAACTTCCATCCTTCCTTGTTCGCAATGTACACACTGTCACATGGGGCTACAAAATCTAAGCAGATTTCCTACATGTTGGAATGTCACACTGGTAGTCTCATTTCTCCATCTTTTCTCTATTTATCCTGTAGGAAGAAGCATATGTACTCATGACTTAACTTATAAGCTGGTCATGTGATGTTCAGTGACTCAGTTACTCAAAGTAAAAATTTCATTTGTAGAAGTGTGTTTACTGAAGGCTGAAAACAACAAAATGCAAATACCACTGACGGACTTTTTTAATTTGTGACTGATTTATATTGTTTTGGTTTCAGCCTTTACTAAAGCCCCCTCCCCTCCTATTGACTTCAAAGTTACAATAAACTGATATATCATGAAATATCTTATTCCAAGCTGAAATGAGTAATATTGTTTTCATTGTAGTTTTACTATGAGTGATATAAGCAAATATGTTCAATGTGATTATATCAATTAAGCTTTACGTTGTAGGCTACATTATTTTTATTTGATCAATAGTGCATTTGATATGTAACCTTTCAATGCAAAAATAAGGACCATTTTCAGTAATGGCTATAGGAAGGGGGAGGCCACAAATATCTCTGTTATTATGAGCCTGATTAAAAAATGTTGTATAATTAACTTTGTTATAAATTTAATTTTCTACAATTATTTATGTCTGAAGATTTGTTCAAATTAAACAGTTTTAAATACTTTCTTGACATGTTGAGCACCACGTGCCCACCGGTGGGCATTATTGAATCTCACCTGTGTTCACACTAAGTACTACATTTCGAGACGGGTTACTCACCTGTGGGATTGTTTTACATAAAATTAGTACTGATAAACCCTTGGTCCCAGAATGCAACCTTTTTTTTTAATGTACTTGGTAATTTTGTGTCACGAAATGCCCTCCTGTGAGCATGAGGTCTACCTGAATAATTCCATCTTCTGTGTGGTGTCTGACTATGACAAAGATGTATTTTATAAAAGTCTTTGGCTGAACAGCCCGTCACACACTGCCACAGGGGTTTATGGTAAGTCAAATGATCAGCTTGGCACATTCCCTAATAAGAATTGAAGATTCCTTGTTACCTCAGATGATGAACCTTTGTTTTATAGGAATTGCCGTCTGATGCCTATGATGCATAAAACATTCTCTGATGAGGACAAGAAGTTTTCATTATTGAATAGTTATTGATAAAAATGTTTATCACTGCCAAACATAAATAGAAAATCACACATCCGTCAGAGTTTTATTTATATTTATGCAAGGAAACTATTAAAAGGAATAAGAAAGTCGGTCACACATTGGACTGTGTCAAATAAGCATATTTTCTCTTCTTCTGAAACAAATTAGTCATCTTACATATTCTTTGTTTCTCTATAATAACATTCTGTAAAAAGTTTGTCATGCGGGCCTGCAAAAACTAAGCATTTCTTATATGTTGGTATCTCTCACTGGCAGTCTCATTTGGAAGCTTCTGGTAGACTCACAGTGGAAGCTTCTTCTAACCTTACCTTCTTTACTTTGTGAGATTTATGCAAATACGTTCTGTTCAACCGCCCCCCCCCCTTCTTTAGTTCTTGGACTACTAAAATTTGAGTTATAAAATATAAATTATTCTTACAATTCAGAAGCCGTTTCAGTTGGGAATTTATTTATTATTATTTATTAACGTCCACTTTTTGCAACTTAGGCTAATCGGGGAATTTATTTTAATTAACTGAAAGATTTCTCATTACCGCTTGTATTTAATCACGGTGGTGTTGTGTTACCAGTATGCAGATTTCTCTATTGTAAAACATCACATGGGAAATCTGCTTAGTTTACGCAGCCCCTCTGTGACAGACTTTTTCTCTATTTACCCAATATGTTTAAATATCAATTTTGATTATTATTAAACAATGTTTTGGCTACTAGATTTAAACTGCAAAATGATTCTGTCATTTTCATCATTTAACACAAACTGTTCTGTAACTATATAGTCGTTATTTCCATTAATTAAGTAGTGGAAATTATGTTGAAAATAGCTATTATCTGTAAATGAAATGATAGTTTTCCTTTTGAATGTAAATGATAGTTTTTCTATTAAAATATCAAAATTAGATTTATGAAGCAATGAACAATCCCTATATTTAAATCATATTCAGTCATTGTTGTTTTAAGGATAATGCTTTGAATTACTATTGGGCGAATATTAAATGTATTGATTTGTTTTTCATCAAGTGAATTGCAGCGCCTTAGAATTAATAGATAGGAATTTGATATTATTCTGGGAATGTTCCAAGAATCTGTTGTAATACCCAGAGAGGTATGATGTGGTGACTGAGACCTTAAAGTAATTAGCTAGGCGTGTCTTCCGGCATTGATGGATTTATATATAAGTGGGACAGGGAGTCTGAAGTAAAAATTTCAGAATTCATAATTGTAAACAACATGTTAGGAGTGATAAAAGTCCGTTATGCGGGGGCTGCATAAACTAAGCTAATTTCCCACGTGAAGTTTTACAATAGAGAAATCTGCATACTGCTAACACAACACCACCGTGAGTAAATACAGACGGTAATGAGAAATCTTTCAGTTAATTTTAATAAGCTCTCAACGGAAACGACTTCTGAATTGTAAACAAATAGGTCTGCCAACCACTCAGAGCTGAACAGATAGACAGACATATTCTTCACCGGAAATAAATACAATTACTGATATACGAGGTGTGACAGTTAAATAATGGGTCTGATCTGAAAAACCTACTTTATTGAACACTTATTACAAATATCTATTAATCCCCTTCAACATACTCCCCATCCCTATCTATACACCGCTGCATACGAGTTTTCCACTGCTCAAAGCAGTGCTGCATGTCATGAAGTGTCAGCCTCTTCAGCAAGTCTGCCGTTTTTTGCGTGACATCTTCAACTGACTCAAAGCATGTTCCCTTCAATGAACTTTTTATTTTGGGAAAAAGGTAGAAGTCACAGGGAGCCAGATATTGTGAATACGGCGGATGTTCAAGCACTGAAATTGACTTTCGCTAAAAACCGCTTTACCGAAAGCCCATTGTCCTAGTGCAAAATCCATGAATTGTTTTTCCACATGTCTGGTCTTTTCTTTCTCTCAGTTTCTCCAGGACCTCAATGTAATATTTTTGGTTTACAGTTTGACCCTCTGGCACCCATTCAACCATAATGACACCCCTCACACTATCAACATGGCCTTCAGTTTTGATTTGCTCATTCGAGCTTTTTTCATTCTTGGTGATGATTGAGTCTTCCAGTGCATGGACTGTCTCTTTGTTTTGGGATCGTATTGGAAAATCCATGTTTCGTCACATGTGACTACTTTTTCCAGCAGCCCTGGATCTGCTGCCAATTGCTGCATGATGTCAATGCAGATGTTTTTTCGGTTCTCCTTTAGTTCAGGCGTCAGATTTTTTGGCACAAACTTTAGTCATTTTCAGATCCTCATGTAAAAATTTTCTCACATTCTCTCTGTCAATGTTTGATAAATCTGAAATCATTCGAAGACTCAAATGCCTGTCTTTCCACACAATTTCATTAACCTTCTTAATGTTTTCTTCAATTCTTGACGTCACAGGTCGTCCAGTCCGTTCGTCATCTTCAACTTCTTCCCGGCCTTCAGAAAATCTCTTGTGCCATTCAATAACTGAAAACATTCACTTGGAGGTTTTCTCAATTTCACCAGAAATTTCAAATTAATACGCTGCTCGATTTTTAAACTGATCATTTTTCCGGCATGCCAATAACAACACCCCTTACTCAAACGAGATTTAAAACCAAACTAGATTAGATAGAGAGACGGGATCAAGTGGACTCTGTGCAGTAATAAACAGGATCAATCATGATCCATCCCTGCTCCCCACACACAAGCCTGACATCTGCCGTACGCACAGTCCCGTTACTTAATTGTCACACCTCGTATATCTGAATACAACATGTTAACTTTATTGCAAACTATTTACTATATCAATTTATAATGAATCAGAATATTTTATATTTTAATGACTAGAATTTTAGTAGTCCAAGAACTAAAGAAGGTTGGAGGGATCAACAGAACATATTTGCATATCTCACAAAGTAAAAGCTTATACACGTCTGAATCAATTTCATGTGAGCCGAACTAGTTTTCGGCTGTTTCGGTCGTCATACCAACTATGGCTGATCTCATCTCGCCCATAATCCACACACACTTAATAAAAATGCAAATATCTCGGTTGTATTCAAAATAGAGAATAAATGTATATAACAATAATTATAATAAATTTAAATTGCAATAAGATTGGTTTTATACAAGTTTTCGATCCGACGTGTAGTAGCAAAGATATTTCGAATTTTTGAAAATCCTCCCCTCTAAACCCTCCTCCCGCTGGTCCGATTCCAGCCATTAAAACTTGATCTTTCTTTTTACATAAAACGATTAACTATCAAGATCAAACAAAAATTGCGACTGCTAGTGCGTTAACAGACATATATACATACATACAATTTTGGATGGGCTTCATTTTCATCATCTCCTAGGTAGGATCGATGGGCATTTGAAGAAATTTTTTGAAAATCGTGTCATGAGTAAGACTTCAATAGCTGATTTCCCTTAAGGGAATCTGCTAAAATATATTCCAAGCATAATTTGTTCATTATATTTTTTGATAAAATCATTGTTGACGAGTATTATGAAGAATTAGTGTTTTGACTTCTAAATAAACCCCCTCCCCTGCACCTGCATCAGTAGTAATAAATATTGTTTTCCATAAAAAATAAAAAAATAAAATGATCTCATCTTCTAATGATTAATTTTAAAAAGTGGTAAATACAGTAGTTAGTTCACTTATTATGCAAATTTTCTGGGATACAATTTTTTTTAGTGAATGTTGTATTTTATACTCCTGATAATATGTCAAATAGATTGAACTAGCAGAGAATTTGAAGATTCCTTGTTACCTCAGATGATGAACCTTTATTTTATAGGAATTGCCGTCTGATGCCTATGATGCATAAAACTTTCTCTGATGAGGACAAGAAGTGTACACTATTCTGTAAATATGTTTGGTGGAAGTAGGGAAGTAATTAGATAGTTAAAAGTGGAAATAAAAATTGTTTCCGTCATAATTCTATTATTTATATAATTCTACAGAGGTACTCCTGTAGACCTCTAATAAAGACTATTTAGAAGTTAGAAGTAAACATTGGAATACCTAAATCTGGTGTGTGGATTGTAACATGAATTTTAAATACAATTCATTCTTTATATTTTTTCATTTTATATATATATATATATATATATATATATATATATATATATATATGGGAGATAATGATAAATGTCTTTTTATGTCTAACTAAATCCCCCCCCCCCACTCTTTAGTGTGGTATTAAAGTATAAATTAGCACATGCCAACAATATTCCATAACTTTAATTCATATACAAAAAATTGCTCAATGGAGGCATTTTTCTACGTTACAAATCAAGTCTTTCGTCTGTAAATTGGATGTCAAAACTTTGAAATTTATAAAACTAATTTATGTTTTAGGGCCATAATTACTATTCTAAACACAATATCTTATATATATTTTCTCAGTGTTAATGAAGATTTTGATGTCTTAAGTAAACCCCACTTGTAGTTGATAACCTGAATTCTCATATAGCCTATGTTCTACCTTGGGATAGATGGCTCAGAAATATAAAAGTGTATAGAAACCTTCCCATACTTCATCCTGATGGGGTGTCATCAAACTTTATACTTGTTAGACTTCAACTGATCCATAAGCACTAACACCAGCTCACTTTGGATGAACTTGTGAACTAAAGTTGTCTCTTGGCGGGGATCGGACCTTCATATATTTTTTACAGAAATTTAATTTAGTAGGCATTGCCCTTGAATACATATTGCTTAACCCAGTATAGCCCATCCAGACACCTAAGAGGCCCAATAATCTCTCTGCACCCTTGCTTTTCATCCTTTTATTGCGTTTATTGGTAACTGGTCGTATTTATATAAAGTAATTAATGGCCTAAAAATGGATTTCTTTAACTTGTAACTAAATGCAAAATATTTTAATTTTTTGTTTATTGAAAACAATTTACTGGATTGTCAGACTTTGCAGGACTAGCAAAATTAAGTACTCCTTCTGCATTCTTGTATGTTTAATTTGAGTAATTGTCAATTATAATTGTGTAATATACCATTAGTTCAAAGATGGCCACACAAATAATAATAGTTTTCAGAAAAATCAGATTGATATGAGTCCAGTGTAAATACTAAAAGGGTGGGAAATAACAGTGTCTGGGTGTATGGAAAAAGAATTAGTGTTAGTAACAGATAACTGTGAAGGTCATGGGCTAAACGCTACTGGGCACTGACAGCAAAGAAGGAGAACATGTACATATGGTCATAGTACAAGAAGGTTGCTCTTTGTATAGTTAAATAATAAATGTTTATTTTCCAACTTTTTTGTTATACTCAATGATAGGTGATACCTTATAAATAATGTCTTTTAAGACATGGCAGTTGTGTGAAGACTTAACCCTAGTATTACCGACCTCTCCCAGGTCGCATGGATTACCAAGGGGGGGGGGGCTCCTCGAGCCCACAACCTTAAAAACCTTTTATTTTGGTTCTATAATCTTTTTAAAATTTTTATTTCTATTGGATTATGTTTAATGAACGTTTCTTATGACACCTGTGAAAAAAAAAATTAAATGCAAAAATAAAAATAAATTAAAAAAAAAAGTTCGAATGGGGAAAAAAGGATGACTTTAAATTAAATGTTATTTTATTCTACTGGAGGAACATATCTAAACATTGTTGGAATAAAAAGTTATCTATATCTAAGTTATTATAACATTATAATAGAATAATAATTTAAGAAAATATAATTATCAGATTCGTAATGCAATTATCGGTGCTTTTGCACAATAATTTTTTTTCCGAGTGTTTATCCAGGATGCAGCATGGACTAACTGTTCCCCTAGTTGGGAACAACCTAGAAAATCTCTTATCTAAAAAAGTACCTATCAGGAGCAATACTTATAACCATCTCAGTAATATATTTTTATATGAAAAAAAATTATATGGGGAGAATATATATATTTTTTTTTGAGAAAAAAAAAACTTGAGAAGGTTTGTGTATGTTAAAATTACATCAAAGTAATTATTATTTGAGCAAAATAATTAATAACACTTGAATTACTAGTTAAAAGTAGTATTAAATATCAGTGGGCTCGAGGAGCCCCCCCCCTTGGTACTTAAGTGTATAACTACCCCTTGCATTACCAAGGGGGGGGCTCCTCGAGCCCATACGTCAAAAAAAATTTTTTTTCTCAACATAGAAATTTTTTTATTTAATTTTATTGTTATGCCCTCACTCTAGGATGTTTTTCTGAGGAATACATAAAATATCAAAAATATCCCATTATAATTTTGTATTTGATGCAGCCACACTCCTGGTCCAGATATGCCCATTAAATTTTAATTATATGTGATTAAGTATGGCATGGAAAAATGTAGTCCTCTGCGCCAAATTATATACATGCATGTATCCACACAGTAAAGGTTCTGATAAAGACAGTAATTGGTCAGGCTTGGAGTATTAACCCTTCACAGACAAGGAATATGAAAATTACATTGCAGGCAAGCTGGGTCACGGGTGACCCAGTCATATTTATAGCACATTTTTTTCATTTTAACAAAAATATTCCAGTTGTTTTTTTTTTTATATAAAAAAAGAAAGTATAGTTTGAAAAATTTATTTTATTTAGCAATATACATAATATGATAAAAATAAAAAACTTACATTAGTAGGAACGTAGAGTTCCAGACCTTTGGTATCCGTATAGGATAAAAGATTAGGTGCTAGATAAAAAAATCAATTAACCCTAGAACTACCAAGGGGGGGGGGCTCCTCGAGCCCATACGTCAAAAAAAATTTTTTTTCTCAACATAGAAATTTTTTTATTTAATTTTATTGTTATGCCCTCACTCTAGGATGTTTTTCTGAGGAATACATAAAATATCAAAAATATCCCATTAAAATTGGGTGATAGGGAACAAAAACAAAAAGTTGTGGGCTCGAGGAGCCCCCCCCCCCCGGGGGAGTTCTAGGGTTAATTGATTTTTTTATCTAGCACCTAACTAAAATATTATAACTAACCATCGAGAGGCTCTGCGTTTGTATAGGTTGTAACACCCATATTATTAAATATATTTTTGAAACCGTTTCTCAATAAATCTAACGATTACCCCATCATTTTCTGAAATAGATATTTTACGTTTTAAGCCAATCATTGAATTCATCTTTTTCAGGAGATCAGAGATTGAATATTATGCCATGTTGGCCAAGACAGGTGTTCATCATTACTCTGGTAATAACACGGAACTTGGAACAGCTTGTGGTAAATACTTCAGGGTGTGCACTCTATCAATAACTGACCCTGGTGATTCAGATATCATAAGGTCGATACCTTCATCAGAGGGAGCTCAATGATGTATTTTAATTTTTTTTTTAAATAAATGGTTTTAATTTAAATTGATTTTACTATTTGTACCCTAGCCCCCTTTTTCCATGACCTATAAAAAATATGCTTTCCTCTTTTGAACGAGGTTAAAATGAGTAAATATATGGATGCTGAAACGTTCAATACACCTTGAGATAAATTGTGTTTTTTATATACATTTGGAATTAAGAAATTTGTTTATACTGTGTAGGTTTTGTAATAACAGAACACATTGTTTCTTAAATGAAGAAATGCTTGAATTAAATACTATTTAATGGAACTTCTAAAGTTGTGTCCCTTATTAGAGAGCCCATTCCTGATTCTATTTTGGCCAATAAAGAAAAATGTCTGTGTGCAAACACATCTCAGCTATTGAATTCTGTAAGTGAAGGAATATATACACACAACTATAAACATGAACACTTATTTAGTCTAATGCCATTAAACTCCAGTAACCAAGAGGTAAAGACACAATTAGGCAGGTGGACCAGAAAATAAGTAAAGAATTTCTCGATCCTAATAAAGTGACCCAATGTCATAAGAATGCAGCCCAGCAAGATCTGACAAGAGTAGTTGACAGATAAGAAGCGAGAGGGGTTAAAAAGTACATTTGCACCTAATGAGCTCTATTTATTACTTCAATGTTATAATTGCTCCAATACCACTGCATCATAAGTTCATATATTACTGCTGTAGACTTAAGTTTTCAAAACATTTATTAAATTTTGACATGGGACATTTATAGATACAGTTACTTTAATTGAAAATCACGGGAGTGGGGGTTAACTGGAAATAAAAATATATGAAGTAGATATTATATTTGATGGTTTGATAATCATTTTCTGTTCATTACTTATTTAATCATTTTGATTGTCTAACAGTTTTTGATCCACCACATAAAAGAAATTTATATAATTTTGTATTTGACGCAGCCACACTCCTGGTCCAGATATGCCCATTAAATTTTAATTATATGTGATTAAGTATGGCATGGAAAAATGTAGTCCTCTGCGCCAAATTATATACATGCATGTATCCACACAGTAAAGGTTCTGATAAAGACAGTAATTGGTCAGGCTTGGAGTATTAACCCTTCACAGACAAGGAATATGAAAATTACATTGCAGGCAAGCTGGGTCACGGGTGACCCAGTCATATTTATAGCACATTTTTTTCATTTTAACAAAAATATTCCAGTTGTTTTTTTTTTTATATAAAAAAAGAAAGTATAGTTTGAAAAATTTATTTTATTTAGCAATATACATAATATGATAAAAATAAAAACTTACATTAGTAGGAACGTAGAGTTCCAGACCTTTGGTATCCGTATAGGATAAAAGATAAAAATTAAACGAGTAAACTCCTAGAAGGGAAAAAATAAAAAATTTCCAGCTATAAAAGACGAGAAAATTTAATAAAATCTTAGTGATTAAATAATTTTCAGTAAGTTATCAGTCTTCCATTTCATCCGGCAGTCCAGCAATAATTTTTCCTACTCTGAACAGTCAAAAACTCCAGATCAAAATAAATAGTTTAAGTTCTTACAGAAAAAAATACTCTACAGAAAAAAGAATAAGAAAATATAAGGGATAAAAAATCAAAAAAAGGGAATAAACTCTTAGTAATGAAAGTTCACTAATACTTCAAACTCAGAACAATCTTCTATTTCTTCATCTTCTTCAGGTGAGACTCTGGTAATGCATCGAGAACAAATACTTAGCCTATGCTCAGCAAATAGGATGCGATTACAATGAGCGCAGTTTGATGTACCCTTATAATCTCTTGATTTTTCACAAAAAGAACACCAACGTCTTGAAGTGCTGGGTCCAGGCTGATTCTCCATTTCTTTTTCATCAACTCTCGGAAGGAGGGGAGGGGTACCGTGCACTCCCCCTCCCCTTACTTTACTCAGAATATTATTTTTACCAACGTCTGGGTCACCGGCGACCTAGCCTTGCCTGTGAAGGGTTAATATTGAACAATTTAGTATTTTAATTTTCGAGTCAGAAAGCCATAGCTAGATATCAATTAGAGTCTCAGTTGCTCAAAGTGAAAATCATTTTTGCAAGAGTAGGTGTTTACTGATACTGATTACAAAAAAATCAAATATAGGTTTAGGTTGATGTTCGAAGTGCATAGAACAACATTTACAGGAAATTAGGCTTGTTTCTGTCATTGAAGGGTGGAAGTAGAAGTGGTTTCCCATCTAAATATAAAGACTGGATTAACCAACTTCCCGTTATTGTCATCATTACAGAAAGGTCCTGTAACATGTACAATAACACTACAGTCACAGCTACTGGTTGGTTTCCCCTCGAAATATAAAAATTTGGTTAAGTAAGCTCTGAGTAATCTCTTTATTTTCGTCAAATTGCTTTGATAATGTTTTACACATGAAAAATGGAATGGTTTGACGAACTTATTATCTTTCAAGAGGTCAAAAATAAATCTAATTTCTTGTCAAATAATAACGGCTGCATCAACCTAGCATTCAAATAAAACTCTTAATGTTTGTCTGATTTCCTATTTAAATTCAGCAGGGATCAATTTTCTTTACATTTCAGACCGTTCTGAATTGAAAATCATATCTTTCCTCCCGTTTGTTACTCAATCACTCGAAAACGGTTAGGAAGATTTCTGTGTATTCTTATATTTGTGAGTCAACCATCCCAAAGTCCGACATAGGCTATATGAGAATACAAGTAGTAAAGGGAGAGGGGATTACTTCAAAGTGAAAACACATATTCCTGAATATCTTTATTATATGTTTCATCGATAAAATGTAAAGAACGAATTGTGTTTAGAATATCAATTTTAGTCCTAAAAAGTTATTTCCATTTATGAATTTAGAAACTTTGATTTCCGGGCGCCAGTTTTTTGTGATTCCCACGTGAAGTTATAGAGAAATCTCCATACGAGAGCCGAACAGTTACGGAAACGGCCGAACTAGCTTTAGGCGGGGAAACTCACTCGTCCGTTATCCGCCCACATTTAATAAAACTGCAAATATCTCGGCTAATATTCAAGACAGAGAATAAATGTATGGAACAATATTTATAGTAAATTTAATTTGCAATACGATTGGTTCTATAAAATATTTTGATCCGACGTATGGTAACGGAGATATTTCGAAAATCCCCTCTCCCACTGGTCCGATTTCGCCATTAACGAACTTGATCTGTCTTTTTGCATAAAACGATTAAATATCGAGTTTGGTAACGATCAAACAAAAATTGCGACCGCTAGAGCGTTAACTCACATATATATATATATATATATATATATATATATATATATATATATATATATATATATAATTTTGAACGGACCTCATTTTCGTCATCTCCTGGGTAGGATCGATGGACATTTGAAGACATTTTTCGAAAATCGCGTCATGAGTACGACCTCAATAGCTCATTTCCCTTAAGGGAATTCTGCTAATATATTAATAATAATCGAAAAGGAGTTTACAGCTCAGACCCCCATAACAAAGGCTCTGTGCGTATCCAAACTATCCCTATTAAGCTAAGTTCATTAGTAACCATCATGCAAGGAAGGATGGCCCTTTATGCACGGGAAGTTGCCAAATAATTGGGCCCGCTATAAAAAGGTTTAGCCCTGAATGTGACCGACAGAAACAGGCTGGAGCTTCCCTCGCAAGATTCATTGTTTTCTATTGTTCAAAGAGTTGACCCTTCTTCAATTTCAAGGCTATATGAACTTCCTACTGTATCATATTGTAGTATGAATCTGCAGCTGATTTACCAGTTAATATTTTCCATATGACTGCCAAAGAAATCAAAATAAACCCGGCGGTGAACCCAATTTCTCACAGAGCAAAACTTCTTGCTTCGCCGTTCAATAGAAAACCGTGGATGAATTTGTCCAAAGACTGGCCTCATTCAAAAAAGTCCGTCACGCAGGGGCTGCGTAAACTAAGCAGATTTCCCTCGTGAAGTTTAGTAATAGATAAATCTACATACTGGTAACACAACACCACCGTGAATAAATACAAACGGAAATAGAAATGTTTCATCCAATTTCAATAACATACCGACAGGAAGCGTTAGGTTAGAAATGTAAATAAACGGGTCTGCCCGCCTCACACCGGAAAGAAAAACAATTACTGAAATATATCAGAGTATAACATATTAATTTTATTGAGAACTATTTACTATATCTAGTACTGCAATTATTAATGGGTCAGAATAATTGTTATCTGAATCAATCAAATTTTAGTAGTCCAAAACCTTAAGGGAGGGTCACCAGGACGTATTTGTATGTATCTCGTATAATAAAGGTCTCATAAATACAATTTTTGGCATTTAAACTTCAAATAATGTGTTTTATTATGTAGCAGAGTATTGTTTGTGTAACATGAGTAGAAGTGGCGGTTTGCTGATGGCTGAGAACTGAAAAATGCAAATATCTCGGTTAATATTCAAGATAGTGAATTAATGTATATAACAATATTTATAGTACATTCAATTTGCAATAAGATTAGTTCGGTAATTCTGAGCTATTATCCGGTTAACTTCAATTCCCTCCATACTGTAATATTACATTAGTGTAGTGCTGAATATTAATATTCAGTCCTAATTATGAGTCGGAAAACGAAAATATATTAATAAACTTAATTTAGTAGTCGTCTGGCTCACTATCGGTATCTGGCTCATGAACGACGCGAGATAAATTTTGTAACACTAAAATTTCCAAAATACGCCATCGGTGGTTAAAACCGAGGGTGGGGGTTTTCTTGTTCTAACTTTAATATAAAACAAGAGTACATCACATTTTTAGGGCGATTGGTCAGATCTACAATGGCGAGGACGAGCAACCTCGCGTCGTTCATGAGCCAGATACCGATAGTGCCAATCTGACCAATCGCCCTAAAAATTTTTTTTTTTTTTTTTTTTTTTTTTTTTTTTTTTTTTTTTTTTTAGCCGATACCCAGCTAATTCTATTCTTAGGTACTAGTGTAGTCAGATGGCTACAGGTTGAGAAGAAGAATAGGCCCTTATGCTAAAACCAAGGCTTTATTTGAAGGGGGGATTTGTCAGACTTATAGTAGGGTGAAAATGTTGGGTTGAAATTTAGCTGACGGCGGGTATGGGTCGCCAGCTGGGGTGTGGGATAGTAGGAAAAGGAAAGAAGAGGAAAGGAGGATAGGAGGAGGAAGAAAGAAAAGATGAAAGAACACACTCACGCAGTATATACAAATAAATCTAAAACTTACCTAAAACTATCCTAATTTAACCTAAGGGGAGAGGGGGGCTCGCTCGACCGGAAAAGGACATCCAGGGGGGGGCTCTTCCTAAAACTAAACTAACCTAATCTACTAAACTAATGCTTAAAACTACTTAATTATGTTGTGAGATTTTATTTACAAAATATGTACAAATATGGGGGAGAGAAATTTGCCTCTAAGTCCTACGGAGGTAGATCTGCAATCCGGACGACGTCGAGGAGTGGGGTATTATCGTCCATCTGCCATCTCGTCGGTTGCATGAGGGGTGGGAGGTTGTTGTATAATGGGTTGTCCAAGTGCTGTAGTGAGTCATGAAATTTTATGTGTCGTCGTGCAATCGTGTCTGAGATTGGTTCGAGGTTTAGTGTAGAGTGTATTATGTCGTTCTTTTGTCTCTGTAGGGATGTGTGTTGTACAGCCCTAAAAATGTGATGTACTCTTGTTTTATACTAAAGTTAGAACAAGAAAACCCCCACCCTCGGTTTTAACCACCGATGGCGTATTTTGGAAATTTTAGTGTTACAAAATTTATCTCGCGTCGTTCATGAGCCAGATACCGATAGTGAGCCAGACGACTACTAAATTAAGTTTATTAATATATTTTCGTTTTCCGACACATAATTAGGACTGAATATTAATATTCAGCACTACACTAATGTAATATTACAGTATGGAGGGAATTGAAGTTAACCGGATAATAGCTCAGAATTACCTATTTTCGTTTTCCGACACATAATTAGGACTGAATATTAATATTCAGCACTACACTAATGTAATATTACAGTATGGAGGGAATTGAAGTTAACCGGATAATAGCTCAGAATTACCGATTAGTTCTATACAAGTTTTCGATCCGACCTATAGTAACGGAGATATTTCGAATTTTCGAAAATCCTCCCCTCTAAACACCCCTCCCCCTTGCCCGATTTCAGCCGTTAACGAACTTGATCTTTCTTTTTACATAAAACGACTAAAGTTTAATAACGATTAAACAATAATTGTGACTGCTATAGCGGTAACAGACAAATATATATATATATATATATATATATATATATATATATATATATATATATATATACATACAGTTTTGAACGGACCTCATTTTCGTCATGTGGGTAGGATCGATGGACATTTGAAGACATTTTTCGAAAATCGCGTCAAGAGTAAGACCTCAATAGCTCATTTTCCTTAAGGGAAATCTGCTAAGAATTTAAGAAGATGAAGTGGAAGCCCTGGTGTTTGAAATGGCCTTTGATCTGTTTGGTAATTTACAGTCATCACATTATGTACACAAACCATGTTTTGACCTGTGAATAAGTATAAACTCAAAGTTTGTTTTCAATTGTCAGGAGTATTAAAGGATTATTATCACCTCAGTTTTTTCTCAACTTCTGAAGGGAGAGTAGGTGTGTTGGGTTTTATTCTGTGCCGACTCGTTTTAATTAGTATTTTTTGTTTAAAATAATCCCGCGCGGAACTCATCTCTCAGAAATTGAGCAGCAACGAATTGTCGACTTAAGAAGAGGTGGTTTGACCCAACGACAAATTGCTCGTGAATTAAACCGATCCCAGGGAGTGTTCAACAACTTTTTAAATAGTGGCATGGACAATTATAGAAAAAATAAAAGAAGTGGACGACCTCCAAAATTTTCCAAGCACTTGAAACGAGCGGTTTTGAGAGAAATCTCAAAGACAGGAGCATCCCCCACACAGATTGTGAGACGGTTCAATCTAGGGTGTGATGCCAGCCTTGATCAGGAAGTGGATAATGGAGTCGGCGACGTTGAAATATTGCAAGGTAATGAAAAAACCACAACTTAAAAAACACCATATGCAGCGACCATCCATAACAGCCAAAAATGGTCAAATGTTATTTTCAGTGAAGAAAAAACAATTAACATTGATGGTCCAGATGGGTTAAATTATTACTGGCATGATCTAAGACATGAAAAATTTTTTTATCAAGGTCGCATTGGGGTGGCGGAGTCATGGTGTGGGCTGCATTTAATGAAAGAGGAAAATCAAAAATCGCTTTTATTTCAGGCAAAAAAGGATGCAGTAAAATATCAAAATGTTTTAGGAGAGTATTTATTGCCATTTATCACGTTTTTGGAAGACGTAACAAATTATTTTTCAACAGGATAACACGCCGATTCATACTGCACGCTCTACAAAAAAATGGTTTGAAGGTTTCGGCATCAACATTTTGGATTGGTCAGCCCTTAAGCGGCCCTTACACGGTCATTAATAATGACATTACTTTATCAGAATGACATTAATACTGATCGTGTAACGTCGACAAAGTTGGAATGATGCGAATCCGGATTTTCTGATCTTGGCACATCATTACTGTAGACGGGAGAGGGTACTGTCATTAATAATGATAGTGTAAAGTGTGCAGCATCATTACTCAGTCTACCACACGAAATTGCGAAGATTGGTAAACTTTTTGAATGAGAATATTGTTCACGTTTTTTTAACCACTCCTTCATCCAACGTTTACGTTTTACTCGCCGTTTTGTAGCTAAAGCCAAAATTATAGCAATACAAGCGGTTTTGTGTGGATCCATTTTATTTTATACGTCTTGCTTTGACAGAGACCACCACTGTACTGAAGGAAAGTAATGACAATAAAAATGATTGTGTAAAGTTTTTACAGTAATGACAATCTGGAATGAAGTGCATTCGCAAAAAATGTCATTACTGGTAATGTCATTATTAATGACCGTGTAAGGGCCGCTTTAGTCCGGATCTCAACCCAATAGATCATTTGTGGAGAATAGTGGCAAGAGAAGTCTACGACCTTTAGAAGTCAGAAATCCAAAATATTAATGAACTCAAAGAACGCATAACTTTAGCTTGGGAAAACATACCAGAGAGCACATTAATTAATTTAGTAAGAATTGCCCGCAAAAGACTGTTGGAGGTGATAAAAAAAATGGCAGAAGCACTCATTATTAAAGTAAATTTACTTATTAATGAAATAAAATAACTTTTGAGTTTATACTTTTTCACAGATTTTTTTTGTTATTTTGTGGAGCTAATCTCAACATTATTATTAAATATTTTAGAAAAATTGTTACTTGTCATTTAATTAAAGATGAAATAATATCTTTTGTCATTCAAATTCCAAAATAAATGACTTAAACTAATTGAAACAGTTTTTTCCCCCTTAAGTTTATATTTTTTCACAGGGCTGTATATACACTTCCAGAAAGTTTCAGTCCTGCGGAAATCAAAGATATAAGAAGCTACAAATTTACAGGTAAGCGATAAAGGTGTGGTGACTGAATTTAAAGAAAGCCGGATGGATCACCTCAAGAGAGTCAAATATTACTACTCAGAGGATAAAACTGAGAAAAGACTCATGGCTATCGATGAGTATTCAAAGTGTGTCAAGAGGGCTTGTGCTTGCTTCAAAAGATTATCTATTCAGATTCAGCCATGGATTCAATGTTTTAAAGAATTCTCTGAAATACCGATCAAGTTGGATATTAACACAAATTATGTGTTCTTAGAGCATTAAAAAAAAAAAAGCCGTCACGCAAGGGCTGCGTTAACTAAGCAGATTTCCCACGTGCATCACGTATTTGCATTTATCTCAGAACTTAAAAGTTCAATGAGAACAATATTCGGTATTTAGGCTTCCAATAAAGTGTTTCATATTATAACAGCTTTTTGTTAATATAACATTAGTAGGAGTGGAGGTTTACTGCAGGCCAAAAACTAAAAGATGCAAATATCTCGGTTAATAATCATGATATTGAAAAACCGCACATAACGACAATTATAGAACATTAAATTTGCAATAACATTGGTTCTATATAATTTTCGATCCAACGCATAATAACGGAGAATTAAGAATTTTCAAAATTTATCTCTCCCCTGGTTTTATTTATAACGGGGGGGGGGGGAGAGAACCTATATTATAGCCTTAGTTGCAAAAAGTGGGCGTTAATAAATAATTTAATATTACCCTCATGAAGTCTTGCTAATAGTCTCGCCAAATCCATTTTTTTTTTTTTTTTTTTTTTTTTTTTTTTTTTTTTTTTTTTTTTTTTTTTTTTTTTTTATAAATTTCCTTGGGGGCTCAGATTGGCCATGCGAGTTAAAGCGTTGACCTTTATCTCACATGGTAAACCTAGAGTGGCAAGTTCGATTCTTGCCTGGGGAAAGGAAATTATTTAGTGACGAAATTCATTAAATAACGTCCTAAAATCCCACCCTGGCTAGAAAAGGGTGGTAACCTGTAGATAACCCGTCCCAATTAGCCTAAGTTACAAAAAGTGGACGTTAATAAATAATAATAATAAAATTTCCTCAGAAATGTTTCTTGTTTTGGTGTAATTTGGCCACATTTCCTGCGCGGCGGATTTTTTTTTGGTATTTGTTAATTTCATGATTAGAATTTTGGAATATGTGCATCGAATAGTAATTGTAAAGTGTAGTCCAAATAAGTTGCTAATGAAATTAAATCAACTAGTAATTACAATTTGTTCTTAGAAATATAAAATGTCTTTAGTTTGTTTAAAAATAATGAACTGAAAATTGAAATAATTTTTTACAAATTCTGATGTAACAAGATCTTTCTTGTTTTAGAATTCACTTAATGCGATGCGGTTAGTATCTAATTAGTTTATTGGCCGCTGAACTGTCATAAACTTTTATAGGATAAAAGTTGCTTGTCCATGTAATTGAATAAATGCCATCAAATTTTGTTAAGATTTGCTTTTCGGTTTTGATAATAGTTATGTTGTCGCTCTGAGGTTTAACTACAAACAACAAAACCTGCCTTTAGAACCTTCCTGCGGCTTCTATAAGTTTGTTATTCGTGTGTGGTAGCCTTTAGTTTTATTTATATTTGTTTGTGGTAAATGGCTGATGCAGAAGATTCTCGAGATGAAGAACAGTGGCTTTATGGAGATTCCAGTACTGACAATTTACCAACAGTTGACGTGAAAAAAGAAGTGGACGCTAATGTCAAAGAAGAAACCAGTGCTCCCACTGGAGAAATAGCTCCTCCTGGAGAAGCATCAAATGGGAATATCGAGGTATTGTAACTATTTATATTTAGATGGATCGGTTGGCATTTAGTTATGTCAATTATTTGTTGTTTCTTGTAGGATTCACAGAATGAGGGCACTGAACCAGGGGAAGTGAGAGATGATGAACCAACACCCCAAGATAATGGTATTACAGAAAAAGCAAGTAAGAATTTTTTCCAACTTAAATGCTAAACAAATTCATAGTTGGTAACCTTTGTAATTAAATTATAAAATAACCTATTTTAGTTTTCATTATTGATTCTATAGGTTAGCTAAATCTCCTGTGAAATGTATTCACTATTCCACTGTGAAAACTGACACCCTTCCTTTATTCTACAAGGAAATCCCTTTCTATTATATCAAATAGTATGTTGATTTGACGGTTTATGTAATCATACCAGTGAATATTCATTGGCAAGCTATTTATCAACCTTAATAAGATAATTAATGATATGATTTATTTTTTATTTTTTAAATTGATTGTTAAATTGAATTCCTTAGTAGTTGAAACCATGTAAAGAATTAGTTTTAATTATTAATGAATATAATTCCGACTCTTTTGTCTCTATTACTGTTGGTTACTCAAAAACCATTAATCCATTATATATATTTTTATTTATGGAAGCTTTGTAATCACAAAAAAAAATTGGTTCTCAGATTTCAACATAATAGTACATTTTGACCCTCCCTGAATCCATCTTGGTTAGTTAAGGCATGATATGTGTATAATTTTCCATACTGAAAAATGATTAAAACTAGAATGTTGAAATGCCATATTAGGATAGTTGTTAATCTACTTGTATATCTCTCCTTTCAATTGAATTCGACTAAGGGGGGGGGGTGGATGTTTAACAAGAGGGGAAAAAGTATAATATTTATTCACTATTAGATCTATAGATTTGAATAGGATCTTTTTAGAAGATTTCCCTTCAAATAATGAAAATTCAAGATATCTGTTATTATACGTTGTATCAAAAAATTGTATATAACCAATCTTATTGCAAATCTAATGCCATATAAATGTTTTTGTATACAGTTTTGCTTTATCTTGAATAATAACTGAGATAGTTGGATTTTTACTTTTCAATCTTCAACGAAACCCTACTCCTACTCATGCCATATTAACAATAAGCTGTTATTTCGTAAAATACCTAGTATGTCTTCATTGAACTTTTATTGTGCGAAAATACATGGAAATATGTAGTGTAATGATGCCATCAATTAAGATTTTCCTGTCTTGACTCGAAAATGTTTATTTGATCTACCATTCACAACATTTAACAGTTTAATTCAACTCTAAGGTTAACTGCTGAATTAATGGCTGAAACTGAACCAGGGATGGGGTGGGGGTTCAAATTTCAAGTATCCTTTATTTTGAGTCATATCAACAGATTTTATAGAACCTATCTTGTTAAATTATTGATGTCCTACAATTGTTGCAATATATACATTTATTTGTAACTCAAATATTAAGAGAGTTATTCGTACTTTGTTGTTTGAGTTGTTTTTTGGAAACCCCCACTCCTACTCATTGGTTTTATACTTAGAAATAGAGAATAGTAGTGTGTCATACCAGCACGTGGGAAATCTGCTTAGTTTATGCAGTCCTTGCATGGCAGATTGTTTTGCTTTGATGCATTGGATCATTTACATTACAATTACCACAACTCCGGCCTATATTCAAGCATGACTATCGAATTTCTTCTTTGAAATTTTGTTAACCAAATTTAAATCAGGGCAAAGACTTGGCCCTGATACTTTATTAGTAACGATCAACCTAGTATTCGTATTTTAATTTGGGATGATTCCAGAGTTAGAGTTTAAAAAATTGTTTAGGGTGTCCGCAGTTGGAATGTCACTGAACCTACCCAGTGAGATTCCAATAAGTGTTAAAATAATAATCATAATTATATATTATTTAACTAAAGCTTAAAACAGTATTATTTAATTTAACATTGAAATATTCTATTACAGTTTTCATTTTGTCTTATTAACCCTTTAATTTCGCAAAGCCACTATAATAAAATCAGCTATTGAGGTCGTACTCGTGACATGATTTTCAACATTTTTCTTTATTTCATTCTAATTATGTTTATTAAATAAATTTTTTATTTTTTTATTTATAAAATTCTAACTTTTTCTTCTTCGAACATTCTAGAAGAAGGGGAAGATGCTATAGAAGAAGATGAAGATGAGGAGGATGATGACAGTGAAGATGATGTTCATGTTACTATAGGAGATATTAAAACAGCTCCGCAATATTCCAACCTAAATATAAAAAGAGGAGCACAGTTATCTTCTGGAATAGAAAAACTAAATAAGGTAACTATTATTATTATTATTTTTTTTTTTATTCATATGCTTATAATTTCATGCAGTATTGATTAATTAATGTTATAAGTATTTTATAAGATGATTTTTCTAATAGAAATTTGTTAATAGAAATCAGCTATTCAGGGTGTAGACGTGAGTTATTTTTGAAAACTTTTTATAATGTCCATACACTTCTGCCTAGATGTTGAAAACAAGTGATTCATTTGGAGTATAAATAAGTTTTGTCAGTCTTTTCTTTTGTAACGTTGAAGCTTGATTGGCAGAAATAGGTAAAATTTATTTTATTCAAAGTATCGTCCATCATTAGCTATAACTGTTTCCCATCTTTCTAGCAATGTATGGATACTGTGTTAAAAAAAGTTATTGAACCGAATTTTATGAAATTTGGTATGTATATTGCTACTAACCCAACTTAGGCTAATATTCTCTGAGATAAACTGGAGTGGGGGTTATAAAGGAGGCCTGAAATTAAAAACAGCCATATTACGTTTCCTATTGTTTTTTTTTGGCAGATATACACATAGCAAAAGTTGTTTATTTTGATATTTAGAGTAAATTTTAATGTATACACTTTTGTCATATACCGAAGTATAAACGAGATATATGCTAAAAACGATAGCAGGAGTCAACAATTTTAAAGGGCACATAAGACTAAACCGACCTTAAAGGAACTCCTTATGTGGGTTAGTATTAATGCTTCTTTGATTATAAGCTATATAAATATTTTTAGGAACAAACAGGAGTGGAGGTTATAAGGGAGGCCTGAAATGAAAAATTGTGATATTTTATTTACTATTGGTTTTTAGACAAAGATACACATATCAAAAGTTGTTTACTTTCTTATTTAAACTAAATTTTGTTATATAAACTTTTGTTGTTTACCGAAGTATAAATGAGATATACACTAAAAACTATAGAGTGTGTCAACAATTTTATTATTAACCATTAATGTGTTTTTAAAATAGGCATATTATGACAATTGATGTTATATTTTTAGACATAGAAAATAGCCTCATTATTCATTTCCAATAAAAATTTATTCTATAAAAGCATTTCGATTATTTATTTTATATAATGTTTTATTTAAACTAAGTCGTGATGAATTTGCACAACATGTGACAGTAAGTTGATTTCTTTTATTGCGGTATGTATTACCTATTTCCTCCAATATGATGATGTTATTTAAATGACTATGTACTATCTATAACTATTAAGCATTACTTAGTAATGCTATTATAACAAAAGACAATACGTGTTTAATCTCAATATGATATGAGGTTCCAGGGAGGGCTACAATCTCTTTTCCTCACCTCACTTTTAGAATATAAATTAAATTATTTTTAGGGTACCACAGTTATTTACACCAGGTATATATATATGATTGGAAAATTCAATTTTTTAAATGTTTTGAATACATAATTTAAGTAAAGCAATGTTGATAACATTCAAGCGGGTGCAGAAGTTGTTGGGCGGCTAACACTGTTAATTGTGTTAAATTATTTTCTGTGATTTGATGGAATTGCATTCTACCCTAATTTATTATTATGTATATAACTAAGCTCACAAAATTAGTTTCTGACGGGAAATATGTACATTATAGATAATATTTAATTATAATAAGTGCTATCCATGATTTGAATTATTCATGGTGTGTCAAATAGTGGAGGGGGATTGATTAGGGACTTATTAGCAGATTTCCCTTAAGGGAAATCAGCTATTGAAGTCATACTCATGACGCGATTTTCAAAATTTTTCTTCAAATGTCCATCGATCCTACCCAGGAGATGACGAAAAACTGTGTGTGTGTGTATATATATATATATATATATATATATATATATATATATATATATATATAGTGGTCTGTTACCGCTCTAGCAGTCGCAAATTTTGTCTTATCATTACCAAACTTGATATATAATCGCTTTATGTAAATAGAAAAATCAAGTTCATTACCAGCTGAAATCGGAGCAGGGGAGGGGGGGGATTTAGAGGGGGAGTATTTCTAAAATTCTCAATATCTCTGTTAATATGTGCCGGATCGAAAAATTGTATAAAACCAACCTTATTGCAAATGTAATGTTCTATGAATGTTGTTATGTACATTTCTTCACTATCTTGATTATTAACTGAGATATTTGCATTTTTTAGTTTTCGATGTTCAGTAAACCCCCACTCCTACACATCTCATATTAACAATATTCTATTATTTTATGAAGCACTTTATTTGAAGCTTAAATACCAAATATTTTTCTCATTGAACTTTTAAGTTTTGAAATAAATGCAAATACATGGCGCACATGGGAAATCTGCTTAGTTAACGCAGCCTGCGTGACAGACGTTTTTCATTTATTCTTCAAAACTGAAATTTCTATTCTATAGGTCGTCTACAATTATTTGGCCCTTATGGGAAAACGATGCGCCCAGGCGGGAAGTGTATTTGTACACATTGAAGCCTCATCAGTCAGCCTCAAATGATTTCCCCTAGCAAAGCTGGGTACCTTAGCTAGTGTATGTATGTACCCATGTTTCTATGTGTGTGTGTGTGTGTATAGGGTGAATCAGGTTCAGCAGACCATAGGCCAGATGATTTAACAGTTTATTTGCCACATTTCTATTTGTACATGAATGGATTTCATAATTTCCATTCGTTACCAGAAATGTGAAAATAACTTAATAAATTGTTCATTAGTTGTCTATTTCTTGTTTTTTTTCTTTCCCTCATCTTCTTTTTTTCCCTTCCAATGAACATTCTTCAGTAACCTTGTAATTCAAATCTAAAATAGTGTTGCTAAAACTACGTACATGAAAAATTAAATAGAGTTAATCACATATTTAAGAAGTACGAAGTAGATGAAAGGAGCCGACCGATAGAAGGACCATTGGTGCTGGAAGTGTCTACACTACGTCTAGCCCATTCTTGGCCTTCTCTTTGGTCTTTGCTGTCCAGCTATAAAAGGGGCCTAGCTCGCCCCTTTCAAGTGAATAACAGTATGGTCAGTGCAGCTTTAGTGATCAGTGTTTTATGTAAATAACAGTGTAGTGCCATGTTTATGTAAAGAACAGTGCAGTGCCGTGTTCTTTGTCAAGATCAGTGCAGTGTCGTGTTTTTTTTGAACTTCAGTGATCGTGAGTTATTGTACTGTGCAATAAGAAGTGAAGTTATCAGTGCACACTGTGAGTAATAGCTAAGAATAATTTTCCAAGTGTATAGTGCATTGTCAAGTAAATTGTGGAGTGGTATAAACTCTAAAGCTTGGGTGTTTAATTTTGTACTCCAAAAACAAAAACAGCGTTATTATTCTTGTAATAAACGTAACAATATTGTCATCGGACTTTTGACCCTTTTCCAATTGTTTATTTTGAATTATCTAATATTCTTCATACTTTAATGGCTAGGGTCATCAACCAAAAGTTCTTTTGTCCATGCAGTAATACTGCCTGTGTATACTCATTATTTATGCTTTTATAGATATGTTTTTTATTAGCTAAGGCTTCTACCAGGAAATCTTTAGAGACTGAATAACAAATTGTTTTTTTTGTGCAAGGATGCACATTTACATTGTTTTTATATTGTATTTTCCATCTCTGTGTTTACGTGTTTTGCCAATGTTCTGGTAACTTTTACAAACTTATGGAATTTTGTAGAAATCAGAAATAAAATAAATGATTTTGAATTCCTAATCAACCCCTATTCTCTGTTGAAACACCATCGACATTATGAATGTAAACATCATATGGTCCAAGACAAGATGGCTGACAGGATTGAGTTGCTGGAACAAGTGGTGAAACTATTGCGACCCATATAAATATTCAGCATTGGAAAGAGGCTTTAAAACAGACTTAAATCGGGCATTAACATTAATACAAGAAGTGCAGTGCTCATTAGGGGAGAAAAATGAATACTTACCCCAAAAAATGTCTGCTAAACAAGACAAGGTTAGTAACCATCCTATTCTTACATTATGACATTTAAAATACCCGCAAATAAATCTACTTTCAAACTAATAGTTAAAAATAACAAACCAGGCACAAATTTAGAGGAAACTAGGATTGCTTTAAAAAAAAAAAATTACTCCTGAAGAAAAAAAGTTGAAAGACACCAAGAAAGGTTTTCTTATTATTAATGAGATTAACAACAAAGATTGGAATCCGTTAATTCTTGCTTAATTCAAGCTCTATAAAAAAATTAAATCCATGTGTTTTGATAAAAAGTAAAGCAGACGAAGACACCAAAGATAACCTCTCCCATAACATTTCAACCCAAAATGAAGATCTAGATTTAAGTATGAATGAAGTCTCCCCACTTTTTATCACGAAAACAATAATAAGAAGACTTTTAAATCATCCTGTACTTCGAGTATTCACAAAAGCAAGGAGTATTTTGTTGAAGATACGAATAAAACTTTTCTACAAAATGTGTTATTCTGAGGACTTCCTTTTGGTTAGATGCTGTGGGAAGTGCTCAAGATTTATGCACAGCAAGGCGACTGCACTGTTCTGCAACATCCTTAACCTTTTTATGGAATATTACTATTATTATCTTATGTTTAAAACCACCTGTAGGTGTTTAGCACATTTTGTACTGCACAGAATTTTGAATCATGCCAGTATATATTGACTTTGGATATTAAATAAGATGATATTATTGATGAGTTCTCCCATATGGTTTGTAAAATTTCCAATCTATTAATTAGTAAAATTTAAATATATGAGAACTTGTAACTCATTGGTAATTCTGGTTTTATTAGAGTTTTGTTGTTGAAATATGATCTAATTTAGATTACTTTAAAACACCTTTTATGCATTTTACAGCAAGCTGGAAAATTTTCAATTGAGGAGTTTGAAAGTATAGGTACTATCAATGGGGTACCTGCTCATGAATTCAGTATCGATGCACTTGAAGATAAACCGTGGAGAAAACCTGGTGCAGATATCACGGGTAATATTAATTGATTTACCTTCTTGTCAAATTTCCCTTATCGGAAGTCAATTATTGAGGTTGTTCTCGTGATTTTTATTTCATTGTATTTCTGTTCCAATATATATGTATATGTATATATATATATATATATATATATATGTAAGAATAAGTATGATAACTCTTTAGAGGTATTAATTTTTGTTTTATCTAATTTGGTATTTAAGCATTTCATATAAAACTTTATATTGAGTTTGTTAATGACTAGAACCAGACCTTTTGTAATGAGGGTTTATAGATGGTGTAAAATATAAATTTTGTAATTTCTCCTTTATCATGAGATTATAGCTCAACCCGTGGAGGGAAGAATTTTCCTCTTTTAATTTTTACATTACAGTTAGTGACGGTTTATCGCATTTTAGCAGATTTCCTGTAAGGAAAATCGCCTATTGAGGTTGTAATTGGACACGATTTTTGGAAATTTCTTCATAATATGTGAATGTGTATTATTATTTGAGAGGGTGAAAATCTAAAATAACTCTTGTACTATGATTTGGATTGAAAAGCCGTATAAAACCAATCTTGTAAATTTAATTTTCTATAAATGTTGTTTACACACTTTTTTCTATTTTGAATATTAATTAACCAAGGTTTGTGCCACCCTTGTTTAATTTTCAGCCTTTCAGTAAACCCCAGTTTTAGTCATCTCACTTTAACAATAAACAATTGTATCATGAAATATCTTATTCCAAGCTTAAACACCGAATATTGTTTTCAATAGATCTTTACTAAATGGGGTAAATGCAAATGTGTTGAGTGATGATATCAATTAAGATTTTATTTCTTGACTCAAAAATGTTAATTTGATTTATACCTTACTTGATATTTAATCAAAATTGGCTAATGGTTGAAATTGGATCAGGAATAGGGGGGATGAGTATGACCGAAAGATGTTATAGAATTAATCTTGTTGAACTATTGATGCTCTCTCTACAATTGATGTTCTATACATTTTTTCGTAACTCAAATAGTAAGTGAATTATTCGTAATTTCTCACCTTCTACTCATTGGATTTTTATTTAGAAAAAGAGAATATATGGTGAGATGAAGTCAATAGTGTGCCATTCATGCACATGGGAAATGTGCTTAGTTTATATAGCCCCTGCATGACAGACTTTTTATGTTATTAACACTAAATAATAATAATGAATTTTTGGAATTATTTTGAGTTTTAAAGGATAAATGAAAATGAGTTTCTAATCAATCTCTCTTCACTGTGTGAAACACTGTAGACATTGTAAATCTAAATGGTATTTATAACTATACGGATCTATTTACATTTCCTGTCTCAGCATTTCCTTTTATGTTTATAGCTTTCTGGGAACTACCAAAAATCAATGTACTATTGTAGAATATTGATGAGTAAACATTCTGGAGTTTCTAATCAATCCAAGCTCACTTTTCAAATCCTCATATGCCTTACAAATCATAATCACTCATTATACACTTTATTGAAAATAATGTAAGAATGGCATATATTTTCCCAAAAGTGATTTTATGTTTAGAATAATTAATTTGCATCATTTGAAAAATTAAGTATTTAGAAAAAATTCATACCCACTAAAAGTTGTTCCAAGCAAATATATTATATGAACAGGAAATCCTAATTTCCTATGGAAGAGCAATACAAACAAGTACATAACAATTCCAAGAATGCCAATATATCACAGGAAATAAGTTAAAAAAAATATCATTATTAACTGTGTTCACATCCCTATTATTTATTCTTAAAATTAAAGAATCTGTGTGTATTAATAATTCTCATATCTGGGAAAAATAAATTCGATTTTTCAATGATTTTGTAAAAATGAATGATTTAATTTAATTTTAAAAAGTTGGGAAGGGGGGAGTAAGATTTATAACCCTCCCAGCCACCGGGATCCCACTTTGAACACTCATATTTTGTCAGAAAAAATAACCTCTTTTGCCATAATATGACATATATAATTAAGTTTAATTAGTACTTCTATTTGACCTTAAGTATTAATTTGTTAGAAAATGAAGAGGAACGGATTTTTTTTTAAGTTTGCCTGAAAAAATGTGAATATAGTTTAAAGCATTATCTGGCTATTCTAGAGTAAAAATAGGTTCTGGTCATTCATAAGAATAATAATATTACATATAATCTGAAAGTTAGTTTTAATTGGTTAGTGCTAGTGATTCAGTCGTTTGTACTCCATAAAATTGTTGGCTCCTACTTTAGGTTTTATGTATATCTTATTTATGCTTTTGGAAAGGAACTTTTGTAAAAAAAAAAAAAAACAAAGTCCGTCACGCAGGGGCTGCGTAAACTAAGCAGATTTCCCACGTGATGTTTAGTAATAGATAAATATACATACTGCTAACACAACAACATCGTGAATAAATACATATGGAAATAAGAAATGTTTCATCCAATTTCAATAACTTGCCGACAGGAAGCATTAGGTTAGAAATGTAAACAAACGGGGGCCGACCCGTTAGTTTACATTTCTAACCTAACCTCTGCCTCACACCGGAAAGAAAAACAATTACTGAAATATATCAAAATATAACACATTATTTTATTGAGAAATATTTACTATATCTAGTACTGTAATTAATAATGAGTCTGAATAATTGTTATCTCAATCAATAAAATTTTAGTAGTCCAAAAGTTTAAGATGGGGGGGGGGGGGAGTCTGCAGGGCATATTTGCATGTATCTCGTATAATAAAGGTCTCTTGAATACAATTTTTGGTTTTTAAACTTCCAATAATGTGATTTATTATGTAGCAGAGTATTAGCAGATTTCCCTTAAGGGAAATCAGCTATTGAGGTTGTACTCATGACGGAATTTTCGACATTTTTCTTCAAATGTCCATCGATCCTACCTAGTAGATGACGAAAATGAGGTCCGTTCAAAACTGTATATATATATATATCTATATATATATATATATATATATATATATATATATATATATATATATATATTTGTGTGTTAGCGCTCTAGCGGTCGCCATTTTTGTTTGATCCTTACCAAACTTCATATTTAAGCGTTTTATGTAAAAAGAAAGATCAAGTTCGTTAACGGCTGAAATCGGACAAGTGGGAGGGGGGGTTTAGAGGGGAGGATTTTCGAAAATTCGAAATATCTCCGTTACTATACGTCGGATCAACAGATTGTGTAGAACCAATCTTATTGCAAATTAAATTTACTATAAATATTATTCTATACATTAATTCTCTATCTTGAATATTAACCGAGATATTTGCATTTGTATTCTGCGTGCTATTGGTGACAATAGGCTATGTTCGGAGTTTCCGACGAGAGCTCTGGCGGCCGTTTCCATAACTATCGTCCCTCGTGAATAGGTTTAGAGGTTAGGTTAACTGTTTTTTGGGCTAGAAACTACTGGGTTATTACGCCCTAAATAATGTTTTTAGGTTAGAGGTTTCTTACTACTACAGTTGTTATTAGGCAGATTTCTCTATTGTAAAACTTCACGTGGGAAATCTGCTTAGTTTAGCAGCCCCTGCGTGACGGACTTTTGTTTACGTAACATGAGTAGAAGTGGCGGTTTGCTGAAAACTGAAAAATGCAAATATCTCGGTTAATATTCAAAATAGAGAATAAACGTATATAACAATATTTATAGTAAATTTAATTTGCAATAAGATTGGTTAAATACAATTTTTCGATCCGACCTATGGTAACGGAGATATTTCGAAATTTCAAAAATCCTCCCCTCGAAAACCCCCCGCCCCGGGGCCCGCTATAAGCGGGTACAGAACTTGATCTTTCTTTTGACATAAAACGACTAAATATCGAGTTTGGTAACGATTAAACAAAAATTGCGACCGCTAGAGCGGTAACAGACAAATATATATATAGATAGATAGATATATATATATATAGATATATATATACAGTTTTGAACGGACCTCATTTTCGTCATCTCCTGGGTAGGATCGATGGACATTTGAAGAAAAATGTCAAAAATCGCGTCATGAGTACAACCTCAATAGCTGATTTCCCTTAAGGGAAATCTGCTAAAAAAAAAACAAAAAAAAAAAAAAAAAAAAAAAAAAACTGCACGTTTGGAAAAAACAATTAAGATGCGAAATATCATTATTTTTCATTTCAGACCACCCTTATAGCCCCCCACTCTTTCCGATTTGTTTTTAAGAATATTAATTAATATAGCTGAAATTCTTAGCTGGTTAACGAGTAATACACATAAGTTTCATCAAATTCAGATCAGTTCTTTAGGTAGCAAGAGGAGAAACAAACAGACATCAAAGGCAACAATTATTGATATCTTTTCAATTCCATGTGAAATGAAAAAGAAACAAAATTTTGAGTGTCCTGATATGTGAGAAGTAATGTAATCTAGGAATTTGAAGGTCCATTGCCTTAACTCAACCAATACAACCTTGTCATACATTTAGTAACAATTTGGTATTATTTTGTTCCACAAGTTACTTAAAGAGAAATTAACTAATTAGAACTATTAAGGTCTTCGGGTATTGACCGTGTCTTCATGATGTTTGCCGGCATTTCACTTTACATGCTTCTAGCTTCCTCATGGCTTTCTCTGAGACTGAAGAGTTCTATTCCGTCTCGGGTATATATTGGTGTCTTGTCCAGTCGTCTTGGGTGGAGTCATCCCTTGCAGGTGGTGTCTTCGTCGGGTACTTGGTCCAGTGCTGGCGCACTAGTGACTTCCGTTTTGTTAGTCGGACGATTCTTTCTGGGCTGAATTACTGGTTTCCATAGCTTACTCAGTCTGTAGCCATCTTCTCTGTTTATGTTGTTTAGACACTTTGCTATTTCTATTGCTTCTCGGACTATTCTTTCCTGGTAGTGGTTAACCTTCGCCAATATTTTTACTTTATCAAACTTTATCTGGTGGTTCGTTTCCCAAAAATGTTTAACTATTGCTGAGTCTTCTGTCCGGAACTTTTTCACACTTTTTATATGTTCTGCCACCCTGGTGCTTATCAACCTGCCTCAATTCTATTAGCCAGACTGGCCTATGTATTCTGTACCACAGGGACAGGGTATGCTGTATATCCCTGGGCATTTAGTGTGGAGTTTGCCTTTGCTGTTTGGTATTATTTGTCCTATTTTCCTGTCCGTGCTGAATGTTGAAGCTATTTCATGTTTCTTTAGTACTCTTGAAATTCTCTCTGTTGTCCCTTTGACAAAGGGTGTTACAGCTGTATGTTTGTGTTCTTTTTCACTTTGTATCGTCTTCTTATTCTTCTTCTTTAACAGCCGTTTGATCTCATCTTTCTCATAGCCGTTTTTTCTCAGAGCTGACATGAGATGCCTTTTCTCCTTGGGCAAGTTTTGTGCCTCAGATATTCTTTCCACTCTAGAGTCCAGTGTACGAATGATTCCACTCTTCTGTGCGACTTTTGGAAACCAGTAATTCAACCCCGAAAGAATCGTCCGACAAACAAAACGGAAGTTACTAGTGGGCCGGCACCGGACCAAGTATCCGAAGACACCACCTGGAAGGGAAGACTCCGCACAAGACACCAATATATACCTGAGAAGGAATATAACTCTTCCGTCTCAGAGAAATCACTGAGGAAGCTAGAAGCATATCTAGCAAAACGTCGGCAAACATCATGAAGACATGGTCAATACCCGAAGACCTTAATAGTTCTAATGACAAGGACCGTGGAAGTCTAAGAGTACACTTGAAATTAACTAATGTTTTTTTATTTAATATTAATTATATGAATTTTTGTTCCAGAATTTTATTGAATGTAATAATTTTCATGAATATTTTTTTAGATTATTTTAACTATGGATTTAATGAAGAAACCTGGAGAGCTTATTGTGAAAGACAAAAGCAAATGCGCATTCATGAATCAGGTGTTGGACTTGGAGGACTAGGTGTGTCTCGTGTGAATCCCGCACTTACAGTTGTAAATGAAAATTCAAAATATTCAAGTACTGGTAGTACAATTCTTGTTGGAGGTGCAGCTCCAGGAGTAGGTGGTCCAAGGAAAGCTGGCCCTCCACCTACATCCCGGCGTTCTGGAATTATTGATGTCATTAGCACTGTTAGTTCAAGAAGGCCTGACGTATCACCGCCAAAAGAAAGCCCAATACAGGTATGAAAATTTCAATAGCCTTCTCATTTCAATATAAAATTCAACCTTCATTCCCACTAACAAACCTTTAGCTTAAATTAATAGGTATCTTGAGTTTTAAACCATTTTTTTTGTCTATAATTATTCAGATACATTTTTTTTTCCTAAGTAAAGGGCTTTTGACGTATAAATGAGATACCTATATGCTAAAAAGTATAGCAGGAGACAACAATTTTATTGGGCGCTTAAGACTAAACTGAACTAAACAAAATTCGGAATGTGAATTAGTAATAGCTCCCCATGCTTATTGTGTCTACAATTTTATTATTACTCATTAAAGTGTTTTTAATATAGGCATATTATGACAATTGATGTTATGTTTTTAGACTTATATGATAGGTTTAGATGATGATATGATAGATGATTTGGATTAGGGAGGTTATAAATCTCTGTCCCTCCCCTCCTCAATTGTTATTTATTTTACTTAGAAAATAACCTCATTATTCATTTCCAACAAAATTTATACTATAAGTGCATTTCGATTATTTAATTTATATAATGTTTTATTTAAACTAAGTCATGCTGAATTTGCACAACGTGTGATAGTGAAGTTGATTTCTTTAATTGCGGTATGTATTATCTATTTCCTCCAATATGTTGATGTTATTGAAATGACTATGTACTATCTATAACTATTAAACATTACTTAGTAATGTCATTATAACAAAAGACAATACACGTTTAATCTCAATATGATATGAGGTTGCAGGAAGGGCTACTATCTCTTTTCCTCACCTCACTTTTAGAATATAAATTAAATTATTTTTAGGGTACCACAGTTATTTATTTACACCAGGTATATATATATATATATATATATATATATATATATATATATATATATATATATAAAATTAACGCCTGTGTGTCCATTGATTTTTTTTTTGAAATTTCAAGATACTTTTTTCTTTTATATGTCATACACTTGGTATCTGCAATTTGTGGCTTTAGTGTCTGTTTGTTTCTTTGTTACCTTTTTCCCTTACAATCAGACCACCACAGTCCATTAATCATTTATCAAACTTTGAAACACACTTTTTTTCTTTCTTTTTGTACAATTAAGTATCTGTCGAGTCCCAAGTAATAACAAATCTCAATTACATCTAATATTAGTAAAACGTATATTTTTTTCAGGTTATGACTGGAGAAAATAGGAGAGATTACAATAGGAAAAGCTTTGACATGTCAGTTCCACCTCCTGGGTTTGATGCTCCACCTCCCATGTCAGTTGTTCTATTATTTGTAATTGCTTTTCATTTATAAGATTAGTTATTAAAAAACAAATTTCATTATTAAATAAATACTTTAGCTGGAATTATATAATTGAGATTCTATATTTTAATATGAGAATATTTATTTTCTTCTTTTTCCTTCATTAATTAAGTTATATATTAACATTCTCCTTTTTCCTTCATTTATTAAGTTATACATTAAAATTCTTCCTATTCCTTCATTTATTAAGTTATAAAAATTCTCCCTTTTTCTTCATTTATTGTTATATATTAAAATTCTCCCCTTTCCATTACTTATTAAGTTGTATAATGAAATTCTCCCTTTTCCATTACTTATTAAGTTGTATAATAAAATTCTCCCTTTTCCATTACTTATTAAGTTGTATAATAAAATTCTCCCTTTTCCATTACTTATTAAGTTGTATAATAAAATTCTCCCTTTTCCATTACTTATTAAGTTGTATAATAAAATTCTCCCTTTTCCATTACTAATTAAGTTGTATAATGAAATTCTCCCCTTTCCATTACTTATTAAGTTGTATAATGAAATTCTCCCTTTTCCATTACTTATTAAGTTGTATAATAAAATTCTCCCTTTTCCTTCATTTATTAAGTTATATATTAAAATTTTCCCTTTTCCTTTATTTATTAAGTTATACATTAAAATTCTCCCTTGTCATCTTTTATTACGTTATATATTAATATTCTCCCTTTACCTTAATTTATTAAGTTATACATTAAAATACTTCCTATTCCTCTATTTATTAAGTTATAAAAATTATCCCATTTCTTTTATTTATAAGTTATATTTTAAGATTTGCCCTTTATAAATTAGTTATTCATCTTTTTGTGAAAATCAAAATTAAATAATTCATTAAATATTCTGTTATGAAAACATACTTTTTTTATATATGTAAAGCTCTATTTTGTATTTGTTTTAGCTACCCAACTCATGGTAATTACAATCAAGATTACTACACTCCTGAGATGGACCCATATTACCAATCTTATGAGCCATCAGCGGACATGCAGTGGGGAGGCCAGATGATTAATCAGGTTTGTTAGTGTTCCTATACCTTGCACTTTTGTCCTTTCCATATTTCCTGTTTCCTAAATCCTAAATCCCACTTCCTTTTCTTGATTAATGAGAGTATTTTAAACTACAGGTTTGGAGTTCAAGACACCGTGATAAAAAGCCCCACAGCTCTCATTCCCTTGATTCTAAACGATCTAAGTACCTGCATGTTAGTAAGAATCTTTTATTTATTTATGAGTTGTCTTTCAGCTAGATATTACTGTACCTTCCATTATTGATTAAAGTGGCCCTAAATCTAAAATGAGTAAATGAGAAACAATGTGTGATAAAAATTCTTTTCAATGTTTCAAAATTAGTTTAAATAATATATATTTATGTTTGCAAAAATATTCCGCCAGCAGTTTTTTTATTTAGATGTTTTCAACTTGCCTATTACAAATTGATATATTCATATAAATTTAACTCATGTAAGTCCATGGAGTAAATCTCAAACAGCTAGCAGAGAAACAATAACTTTGGCTATAGTAATTTTAACTTGAAGCAAATATAAATTTGATTGGGAACTCTGTTGACAGACTATACTTTTTAATATCAAGAAATCAATACTTTCTTATGTAAAAACTCACATGTTTTATATAAATTGCTCTTGAGATTGTTTCCCATATTTTGCGTTTAAATATCTAGATTTTTATTAGTTTTGAAGCAGGCCAAATACTGTGAGATTTCCAGTTGAAAGACAACTCATGTGGAGTTTTAGTTGTGACATTACCGAGTTTAATATTTTAATTAAATAAGGATTTTCTTTAGTTTATTTATTTATCTTATGTAGTTACTTCTTAGTATTTAGGAATAGATGCTGGCTGCAAGTCATAAAGTAAAACACCATACTATCTTCTTTCGTTCCACTTTATTACAAATCTGATGTAAGCATCACATGACTTCCTTTTACTTCTATTAAATTAGAATAACAAAATGTTTTGATGCACTTCATTTAAGATAATTTCGTTTGGCAGTGATATTCGATACTATTCCAATATATCGGAACAAAAAGTGTCATAGAATATTTTTTTTGCAGCTATTGAGATTGTATTCATGACATGAATTTCGAAAAATTTCTTCAAATGTCCATCAATCCTACCCAGGAGATGTCGAAAATGTGGTCCACTCAAAATTTATACATATATATATATATATATATATATATATATATATGTATGTGTTACTGTAAAACCCCGAAGTGTGGTAAATATCAGGACTTGCCAGTAAATCCTAGGATTTACCAAGAGCACTGGTTAAAGTCCGAAATCTAGATGAAATTCGAGCTTTTACCGCTTGGCAATTGGTCAATCCCCAGATTTACCGTCTGGCTTGGTAAATGCCCGAAAAACGTTAAATAAATGTGAGATTTCGTAGTATTACCAATACTGTTTGGTAAATGTGCGGATTTCACAAGGCTCATTGGTAAATGTCCAGTGAAGAGGAGTTGGGACAGGGATGGATAAAAACCAATGATACTTCAAAGCGGTCTGAGGGGATTAGGATTATTTAGGCCATGAAAAACAGACCCTACCACGAAGGAATCAAATGCTCTTTCTATAAAGTCATGTTGTGAGTCCCCGTGAAAATGGGCTTGACTATCTCGAAACTCCCTCGTGATATGATAACCAATCTCGCTTCTGAAGAACAGCTTGAGCAAATTCTTGATGATACTTTGAGGTTCAAACGTTGGCTCTTGAGGAAGATATGACAAAAATGTAGGAAGTAAAACATCCTGATAGCGGCAAACTTCAGCAAGACAGTGCCAATAATAAGTTATCTGTCACCAAACAGAAGATGTGCTCTGTCAAAGAAATTTGCCAAGCAGCAAGGGAAGGTATTGAACCACAGGCCAAGAAAATGGGAAAAACGACGAAAGGAAAATTCCCAGATCCCGAAATTGGCCAGAACGTGAGGATGAAAATTCCTGATGTCGACCGATCTAAAATCGACCCCAAAAGCATTGCAGTGATCGTCAAAAAAGAAGATGGGTTCTACCAACTCGGCACTTCTACAGAAAAATTGAATACACTATATTCGCGTAATCAGTTTACAATTTGCACTGAGAATTTCATGTCTCCTGATGAAGTGCCCGACGAAGAGATGAGCCTTCGCACCGCAGTTCGTCAACAGTCATTGGTTGGTGGCCAGGGTTTCAAAAAATGCAACTGCTTAAAACAAATGTTCAAATAAGAAATGTTTGTGCAAGTTAGCTAATATGAAGTGCAATTCAAAGTTCCACAATTCTCTCCCATGCTTTAACAAATAATAATAAAGCTTATTCTAAAATTTTCATTTCAAATAACCTTTATTCCAACTTTTACCGGCAGACGCTGGGAAATGTTAGGATTTACCAAAATCTGTTGGTAAAAGTCCGAAAGACGCATCCTGATTGAGATAATTCTAGCTTTTACCGAGCCCCTTGGTAAATCCCAAGATTTACTTGCAAAAGTCCGATTTGAAAGATAAAATCGGACATTTACCAACGCTTCTGGTAAATCCTAAGATTTACTGGTAAATCTTAGGATTTACCACACTTCGGGGTTTTACAGTAACATATATATAATTGAGGAGGTAACATTCAAACCGTGCTTTGTCCGGATGAATGTACTTTTTAGGAAACCATGAAATTGAATATAAAACATATATATATATTTGTTTTTTGTAATGAAAAATACTCCTATATGGTTTAAATAAATGTTTTATCAATGAGATACATTGTTAAAATAGTTTAGCGTAATAAGTATAATAAATTGGACCAAGCACACTTTGCATGAAACAAATGGACAAAGCACGGTTTGAATGTTACCTCCTCAATTATCTTTGTGTATAATGATACTCAAATCTATGCTTGGCAACTTTAATTATCATCAGATTATTTAATTAATGTAATAAAGATTTATTTAACAGGAACATTGAGAACTCTTAATGCAGATAAATTGGTATTTATTTATAATCAAAAATTATTTATATAATGTAATAACATTCAAAATATATCAGGTTAACAAGTGGGGGTCAGATGGTGATTAAACATACATTAACATTTAAATTTTCAATAATTTTATAACAAAAAAAAATATACATTGAAATATCTCACTCTAAAACTTTAGAGCATTCTATTACTAAGTATGCCAGATTTGGTTTTATATCTATGGCTTTAGTAACAAAATGGCAAACAGGATTTTCAATGGTGATTTATGCTTCTTTTTCATCCTCCTGCTGCATATAAGAGATGAGGAGTTTTTAATCATAAAAAAATAAAAGAAGAGAAACAGAGACCGTGTGTTCCAGTTCAGGTCCCAGCACCAAGAGAGTTCTGACCATAGCTTGCTTTGACCTTGGTACTACCACTTCCTCAAAAAGAACGTATTTTGTAGATTTTTGATTTTCTTGGAAATAGATGTGTTCATTACATCAAAAATAATTTTCTGTAGTTGACATAGCATTTTTCTTCTTCATATCATCCATTTTACATTTAATATGTATAAATAAGCCGTGCTGTTGATGAAGCACACCTAACGGCAACTCTTGCAGCTTCTTTAGCTAAATGTCTAACATAACTTTTAAAAACATTTCACATATTTGCCCTTTTCTCTGAATACTTTACCTCTGGAAATTGTACATGTTACAATATATATATATATATATATATATATATATATTTATTTATTTATGCATGCTTACATTCATATTCTTGTATTCTTTACTGTTACATTAATCATTTTAAAAGTTGTGTACCATTCCAAACATTTATGAATTAGTTATTTATGTAGAAATCTTTTTTTACTCTGGGGTGGGGTTGTTTCCTCTACCCTGGTGTGATATTTATTCGTTCCTGATTTTCCAGTTTTCACTCAACAAAACCATTCTCATTCCCAGACAGTTGATTTATTAAGTATTACATATTTTTATTTTACAATATTAATTGACACTAATTATCTAATAGAGTTATTAATTAATAATGGTGAAATGAAAAATGAATTCTCATGGCTATTCTAAAAATTTGTTGTTTTCTGATTTTTTTTTGGTTTTTGTTTATAGGGTAATCCAATGAATAAGGATGTTGAACTACCTGGAGGTGTACCGATCAAGCAAGAACCTATAGAAAAGAGTTCAAAGGAAAGAGAACGTGACAGAGAACGCCACAAAGAGAGGTATTAATGTTTACAACTCTTTGTAAATATTAAATCCTGATATAGAAACATTTTCTTAATGATTGTTTACATGGTTTACATAACAAGCATATTTAGGATATGTCAACGTTTGAAAATGGATAGATAATGGGTTCATAGGCAACAATTATTTTAAATCTGAGTGGTTTTAAAAATTGATAGTCTTTATGTAGTATCTTACATGATACAATAAGCACTTGATCTAGTTAGTAAGTAAAAATGTCACTTGTTGCTTCACATTGCCTGTGTGCTTTTCATAGTCACTTCCAATGTCCTTCCAGTAGGAGTTGTAGAATCAACTTTGCAGAGTACATTCATTAATGATATCTGTAGCACTTATAGCTTCCTCGAATATGAAAATGAAGCTGCTGGCCCAGGAGGGAGTAAAAATTTTACTTTTAATTCATCATCTTCATTCTTCTCCAAAACAAATGCAACCTAATAATTGTCATCGTGTTCAGTTGTAATATATCCATTCATTTCTGTAATTTGCAGTTTGTCTGGGGAATTTTAAACTAGTGTCATATTCCCTGCTTGGAATTCTGAAAAAAACATTAACACTGACTTTTGTGACACTCAACTGTTCTGGTACGAACGCATGGAATTGTTGAGTTCCCTTAACAGTTATGGCCTGGTTGAATATCATTCCTTCAAAAAATTTTCGGACTGAACAGTCTTCCCTTGTAGATAAGGTAAAATGGATTCGGGTTATATTTTGCCTTGTTCATTCATAAAATTGAATGGGTTTCAGAATTTTACTTTCGAATGGCTGCTAGAGACATGCCTTTTCCATGATATGTAGCTGAAAAATGCCATTCGGCCTCAACTTCAAAATCCTCCTTGTGATAGCACAAGTTTAAGAAGTTTTATTTGTTTTTGTACTGGGCAACACATCCATCAGACTTAAAACGAATCTTCTTTAGTACTTTCTGGAAATGTTTTGTTAAAAAGTTTCTTTTGAAAGCCGTAAGCAGACACAGTATTGTGCTCCAAACATTCGTATATCACAACAAAACTGGTGTGGTTGACCTTATCACAGACACTCAGCCAATTTCAAACAACAGGTAACATTTTTTCTTATTCAGTAGATCAAGTGCTTTTTGTATTTTGTAAAATACTATATAAAGGCCACAGATTTTGTAAAACCACCCAGATTAATAATAATTTTTACCTACGAACCCATTATCTGCCCATTTTCAAACTTTGACATATCCTAAATATAAGTACAACCTAGGAATTTTTTGAGGCTCACTTTTCAAAATAAAATCAAAATTTTTATTTTGAGTTTGAAAAAATCATTGTATTATAACCTATATTGTGTTACATGTAAAATTTTAATTCAAAGTGTGTTGAACTGACATGGAATGATCAATAAATCGTGAATGTTATTTAAACAAATATGAAATTCTTTAAAAAAAAAAATTGTCCTTCATTATGAAAGACATTCATTTTCTTCTAAATTAGTTTCATGAAGATGCACTGGGTTTATTTGTTCCTTGATCAAATAGTACTCAAGTGGTAGTGGTTTAGTATTCCAGCCAGTATGTTTTTTTTCAGGGATGGGGTGAATCAGATAAAGATTTGAAGAATGAATTCTATTCATCATACTCCTCCAAAAAATTTTACATGTGACAGCAAAATTATTAGTGACTTTTATTCCTCTTCTGTTTTAATGACATTTTCTTATTTCCAGGCATAGACATAGGTCAAGAAGCAGGAGTGGAGAACGCTCAGAGCGAAGAAGAAAACATAAAAGCCGCAGTCGTAGTCCTGGGCATCGTAGTCACAAAAAGAAAAAGTCCAAAAAGTCAGATAGAAGTAAGGAAGGAAGTGATTAAATTTGGAGAGGAGTGTGTTTCCACTAAATTTAAGAATGATTTAAGGGTTCTTTTTTTCTTATTTTAACTAGTCCTGTAAATAAATCAATTATTGGTTTTGCATTATCAATAAAAGACTTATATAACCTTTATAATATGATTTTATTTGTTTAAATTTAATCCTGACAAATCCCGACATTTTTAGAAAATAGTAATTCAAGAACATTTTACTAATAAAACACATAGCTTAATTGCCATGGAAAAGGTTTTCCATAGTGAGTCTTGATGTTTATCTTTTGTGATAGTGAGAAAGGCGATACTCATTTTTAGAACTGCTGTCCCACATTATTTTTAGATGAATTACGAAACAGACATTAGATTCTAAGGCAGTATACTGAGTTATATTTATAGCTTATCCAGGTTTCATTTTTATACTTTTTTATAAATTAACGTCCACTTTAAACAGCTCGGGTGTTGTGACAGTTTACCATTCTTTCCTAGCCATGGTACTACCAGGGATTTTTTATTACAGCTGAAAAAAGAAGTCTGTTTCCCTCATATAAGCTTTATGCAATTAGAATCAATAAATAGGCCTTGTCCTCTACAAAGTACTTTAATATACAGGCTTCACTTTCATCATCATCTCGGGAGAAATCTTTATGTGATTGTTTAGTGTTTTTTATTAGTGTGTCCATAACTAAATAAATTACTTTTGTCCATATGGGAATCGAATCATTCAAATTCATTGGATTGTGATTTAAGTTTTTCTAAGAGCATTAAGAGTAATGCCTTAACATATGTAGCTAACATGATCCCCAGGATTTTACATTTTTCAATAATCAGTTGGTACCTTCAAGCCACTAAATCAAATACAAGAAAAAGTAATCATTTATTTTTTGGACTTAATGAACACACTTGATATTATTGAGCCCCAATAATATGTAGCATGAAGTATATTTCTTCAAACACTCTTGTTATTACCAAAGGACATAATAATATTTGGAAAGTTTGGACTGAAGTTCATCACAATCTCTATTGCATTTTAATACTACAATTGACTTCATTTTGAAGGAACTTTCAGAATGTGGATATAATTGTTGCCTGCTGCCTCCTAATAGTGGCTTTGGCAAACCTAAATCATATTTCAGCAGATGAGTTAGGGAAGGAGAGGATATTGCATTAATAACCAGTATTACCAAGAAAAAACTGAGCTTTTATTGCACCCTTGTTTATATGCTGACTAGTGCCAAACCAACTAACTGCTGTTTTCCATTTAAAAGCCATTTCATAAGAAAGACCATCTCAATACTTTGATTGGGAAGTGCACTCACCAACTCAATTTAAGTACCATATGTATCCAGACCTTTAGTATTTCTGTTTGCTAAATGAAAAATAAAGCCTAGACAACAATTTCACAATGTTTTTGTACATGCCATGTACAAAAACATTGTGGCTCAGTAGACTTCCTAAATGTTCCCTTGCTCCAACGGACTTTTCATCACATTTAAAATTAGGCCACATATTACTGCTCTCTCTCTCTCATATATATATATATATATGTAGCCTGAAGAAGTTAGTGAAATTTCAAGAAAAAAATTAATGTCTGAAGCCTTGCCAAAAAAAAATACCAACATCAGCATTGTTATATGTATGTGTGTGTGTGTGTATATATATATATATATATATATATATATATATATATATATATATATATATATATAGTTTTGAATGTACCTCATTTTCGACATCTTCTGGGTAGGATCAATGGCAATTTAAGGAAATTTTTCGAAAATGGCGTCATGACGTCGACCTCAATAGCTGATTTCCTTTAGAGGAAATCTGCTAAAACTAAAGATAAATTTCGTTAACAATCGGACTTGGAGGGAGGGGGAATCGTAAATTTAAAAAAAAAAAAATCTGATCGAAAAATCACAAACCAATTTTTTGCATTTATAATTTTTTATAAATGTTGTCATATGTATATCATTTTTTACTATCTTGAATTTTGTAAAATGAAGCTGTCAGTAAACCCCTACTTCTATTCACATCATATTAATATAAGTTGTTATATCATGAACCACTTCATTCTAAGCGTAAACACCAAATATTGTTCTCAACGTTCATTGATTGTGTTAGAGGGATTCAAATACATTGGTCTGATGAAGCCAACAATTAAGATTGGCGCTCCTGACTCGAAAATGTTTATTTGATCAGTTCCATACTTAATATTAAACATTTTCATTCAATACTAATGATCACACTCGTTAATGGCTGAAATTGGACCAGAAATAGAGGGAAGGGGGACGGTGTCGAAAATTCAAAATACTTTCGTTATTATGATTCGGGTCAAAAAAATTGTAGGACCAATCTTGTTAAAATATGTGTAATCTACAATTGTTGTTCTATACATTTTTTCGTAACTGAAATATTGAGAGAGTTATTTGTACTTTCTTGTGTTCAGCCTTAAGTAAACCCCCATTCTTACTCATCAGATTTTTACTTAGAATTAGAGAATATGAGATTACTAGTTGTGCTAGAATGTGGGAAATCTGCTTAGTTTACGCATCCCTTGTGTAACGGGTGTTCACGAAATGCATTTTATCTCACTAATTACATATACCATGTAATAATTTCAGACTCTTTCATTTTACTACATTTCTTATTCATAAATAATTCTAAGAACAGTATTATCAAAGACAAAATAACTGCGGATAAATACAGATATACAAGATACTGTATATGATCAAAATGAACTATTTCTATTGAGTTTAATTTCTTCTTTTCTTGGAAATAATTTGTTGGTAACCATTTTTCCTGAAGCCTCTTAATAATTCCATTTGTATGGAATCGTAATAAACTGAAATAAAAATAAAACAAAACAGAATCTGTATTTTATTTCTCAAAAACTGATTTACATTTTACTCAAAATATTGATAGGTTTACTTTGAGTCATTACTTACTAAACACTTATTAGATTCCGGTACTTGAATTTCTTTGGTGTCAAGAGTGATATGAATGAGACATTGTATCTCTTATTAAAAGTGTGAATCAAGCAATCTTTAAGTTTCTCCTTTTGTAATAAGTAAGTAGTACTTTTTTTCGCTTCATACACTATAACATTGTCATTACAATAGTCTTCCATTGGTACAATATCGGCTTTTCCAACTGTACACGGGGGGCTAAAATATTCATTATTTCATTAGGAAAATATCACAAATAAGTTGTTCATTAATTAATATCAGTAAAATGATTAAAGGAAAATACTCGCAATTGATGAATTAAAGTCATCAATACCAGGATCGGAGGAAATTCACAACTTAATGATAAAAAATCTTCTTCCAAGAATAAAAGATATCCTACTATACACTTTTAACAAAATTTGGGAAACTTCAATATAACCTCGAAAGGGGAGGGGGTCCATAATCATTCCACTGTTAAAACCAAAGAAAAATAAGCACTGCGTTGAAAGTTGCTATTCCTCACTAGTTGTCTCTCAAAATTTTAGAAAAAATGGTTAACAAACGACTGATGTGGCCAAGGAACATCAGGCTCATTGATGTAAAACTCTGCACGTTTTGGAATAAGAGTAAACGTTTTAATCAATGAAATTCATAAAATACAAGTAGTCAACTCAACACTAGAGAATCCACCTTGGAAACGGAAGCCACCGAAAATTGACTTCACTTTAATGAAAGAAGACCCAATTTATTTCAGTTCGGGCAAAAGCTCTCGAAATTCTAGAGCATTACTGACACTATGCCACAATGTATACTGATGGTTTAAAGGAGAAGACGTTGGTTTGGCAGTTATCAATGACAGAATAATAAAAAAATATAAACTATCTCCATACACATCTATATACTCAGCTGAACTCCAGGCAATACCTTTAGCATTGAAATTAGCCATTGAATGCAATAATTCTAAATGCTCTCACTCATTCTCTGCTCTGAAAAGCATAGAAAATTTAAAGAAATCGGGGTATACACTCAACCGAATTAGAAATTACTTGGACACATTATATTCTCGTAATAAACCAGTAAAATTCCTTTGGACTCTGGGATACCAGGAAATGAGAAAGCAGATTAGGGAGCCAAGGAAGCAGTAAATATGAAAAGATCCTATCGGTCAATTTACAAGTCTTATGACAATCAAGACATAGTTAAAAACCCTACTTCGGAGCAATTGGGAATCCATGTGGAAAGAAGTCCCATTAAACAACAAATTAAGGAGTATAAAAGATATAAACAAGTCATGATTAAGTGTATACGAGGGAAGAGACGGGAGGAAGTGGTATTAGCGAGGATGCGCATAGGACACACACACATGGCCCATATCCATCCTATTACCAACGAGCCTCCTCCTCTCTACTCCACTATCAATATATCACATCATAGAAGAATGCTCAGCACTCTACAGATTTTAAGAAGCTGAATATAATAAGAAATATGGCCTTCGCACTTAAAGAGTCTTCCTTATCTGCTAATAATATTTTAAATTTATTAAGGAATATCTGTATATTCAATAATATAAAATTTGTCTCATTATAATGAAATTTTAGTCCATGATACGTTTAATAATATAAGTATCTAATTAGCTTTATGTTGTGCATGTTCTTTACACAATAGTAAAAAAATAAAATAAAAGAAAACCATTATATCAAAAATAAAAAAGTCCGTCATGCAGGGGCTGCGTAAACTAAGCAGATTTCCCACGTGAAGTTTTACAATAGAGAAATCTGCCTAATAACAACTGTAGTAGTAAGGAACCTCTAAACCTAAAACATTATTTAGGGCGTAATAACCCAGTAGTTTCTAGCCCCAAAAAACAGTTAACCTAACCTCTAAACCTATTCACGAGGACGAATAGTTATGGAAATGGCCGCCAGAGCTCTCGGCGGAAAGTCCGAACATAGCCTACGTGACCACACGTAGAATACAAATGCAAATATCTCGGTTAATATTCAAGATAGAGAATAAATGTATATAACAATATTTATAGTAACTTTAATTTGCAATAAGATTGATTCTGTACAATTTTTCGGTCTGACGTATAGTAACGGAGATAGTTCGAATTTTCGAAAATCCTCCCCTCTAACCCCCCCCCCTCCCACTGGTCCGATTTCAGCCGTTAACGAACTTGATCTTTCTTTTTACATAAAACGACTAAATATCGAGTTTGGTAACGATCAAACAAAAATTGCGACCTCTAGAGCGGTAACAGACAAATATATATATATATATATATATATATATATAAAACACTTGGTAATTATTCTTAATTACTACTCACAGTATACACTGATAGCGTCACTGTTCTTCAGATTACACAGTCCAATAATTCACTCACGGTCACTGAAATTCACAGAAAGACGGCACTGCACTGTCTTAAACACGGCACTAAACTGTTACTTACAGTCACGGCACAACACTGTTCTTCTTATAAAAACACTTTACCGCACTGCACTAAGTCGCACTGTAGCACCGAACGAACATATGAGCACTTGAGAAGAAAACTGACTCGCTCGCGGCTGGCCGGTTCTTCATATAGATCGTCGGCATACATCAAAAGGGAATTGTCTGGACCCTTCAACGCTGGGCTGGACGGGTCTAGTAGAAGCTAGACCTTCTGTCGGCTTCTTTGATCTACATCACACTTTCCAAATACGCGACTCTCTCTCTGAAGGATTATTCATGTATTTAATTTTCGCAACATTATATATATATATATATATATATATATATATATATTTATAATAAAATATGAATATATGCACAATTACAAACAATATATAGACATCAAGAAATAAATAAGAATGTGTATGCATGTAATATAAGCAGTATGTATGTAAGTAAATATTATCATTAATTAACTAGGATATAATAGAACCTGCAAGGATGAAGAAGTAATTTCGTAAACTACATAAGTTGTTTGAGCACTACATTTTCAAGTAGAATCACAAACATACACACACACACACACACACACACACTCTCACACACACACACCGCACGCATGCACACACACACACACACACACCGCACGCATGCACACACACACACACCGCACGCATGCACACACACACACACACACACACACACACACCGCACGCATGCACACACACACATACACCACACGCATGCACACACACATACACCACGCACACGCACACACACATACACCACGCACACGCACACACAAAACACGCACCAAACCTTATTTAGGGCGTAATAACCCAGTAATTTCTCTCCCAAAAAAAAAAAACAATTAGCCTAACAAACAGACACCAAAGCTAAAGTTTCGTGTCTATGGCATGTGAAAGGACAAAATACCGTGAAAGTTCGAAAAAAAAAAAAAAAAAATCACTGTATCAATGAGAGGAAACAAATTTAAATATATATTTAAATTTGTGTGTCTGTTAATCCACTAGCGGGCGCAATTCTTGTTTGATCATTACCAAACTCGATATTTAATCGTTTTATGTAAAAATAAAGATCAAGTTCGTTAATGGCTGAAATCGCACCAGTGGGAGGGGGGATTTTCAAAAACTCCGTTACTATACGTCGGATCGAAATATTGTATAGAACCAATCTTATTTCAAATTAAATGTATTATAAATATTGTTATATACATTTATTCTCTGTCCCGAATATTAATCGGGATATTTGCATTTTTAAGTTTTCAGACTTCAGCAAACCCCACTTTTGCACATGTTACATACAATACTCTCTGTTATATAATAAACTACATTATTCGCAGCTTAAATACCAAATATTGCTTTCAAGAGACCTTTATTATACGAGCTACATGCAAATATAATCCGGGGATCTCCCTCTCTTCTTAAGTTGTTGGACTACTAAAATTTGATTGATTGGGATAAAAAAGATTCTGATTCATTATAAATTACAGCACTAGTTATAGTAAGTAGTTTTCAATAAAATTAATATTTTATATTCTGACATATTTGAGTAATTGTTTTTCATTCGGGTGTGAGGTTGGCTGACCTGATTGTCTACATTTCAGACGTTTCCCGTGGGGAGTTTGTTAAAATTGACTGAAATATTTCTTATTACGGTTTGTATTTATTCAGTTAATATTCACGTTGGTGTTTTGTAGGCAGTATGAATATCCATCTACTGTTAAGTCTCACGAGGGAAATCTGCTTAGTTTACCCCGCCCCTGCGTGACCAACTTTTTATTGTCCGGTAGGTCTCTTTACCATTAGTTTTATATACTAGTAAAACACAAAGAATATGATACCAATAGAAAATCATGCATAAGTGCCAATTTTAATGATGGATAAGTTAAATTAATTAATATTTAGGACGTTTCTTATGCATTTACCTATTTAATACTTTTTTCCAATCGTCTTTTATCTTTTGAGTATTAGGTATCTGGAAAAAAACATGAAAACTAATTATTATATGAATTAAATATTTTATTACTGATTCTGTTAAACTGGTTACAACTCAATAAATTACCTTAAAATATTTATAGGCTATGCCTGTTTCAGAGACGCATAAAGAGAACATCTTGAATCTTGCAATCTCTTCCAATTTCATCTCTGGTGGAAGTTTAACTGTTGCTAAGTGAGATACTAATATGGCTGAATATGCGCTTATCATAATGTAGCTGTACACAACGACTAGTACTGAGGTAAATTTCATAGAATGCGAAAGTGGCTTTATAAAATAACCTGTAACAATTTCTGTGTATGAAATATTTGATGATTTTTCTCACATTACATCTAAACATCACACACGCTACATGCCCAGCATTTCACTATTACATGATATCTATTCATCTTATATTAATTCAAAACACAGTTAGTACATTATTTTTTGTTTCCGTGTAATTAACTACTAATTGTTCCCCTATTATTTTTGATTTGTTAATTTTTTAACAAATTTACATTAAGGGTATTTAGCTATTGAGGTTGGGCTCATACATATATGTATGATATATATATATATATATATATATATATATATATATATATATATATATATATATATATAATTTTGAACGGACCTCATTTTCGTCATCTCCTGAGTAGGATCGATGAACATTTGAAGAAAATTTTCGAAATTCGCGTCAGGAGCCTTTTGAACCTTGGAGATTTGAGTATTTTAAGCAATCAGACCAGGAGGAGGGGGGGGGGGGTAATTTAGTTTAAAAGGGAGAGGGATAAAATGCAATATTTGAAAGACCCTTGTTATTTTGATTCGAATGGAAAACAAACATGTATATACTCAGACTTGATCCAAAGTTAATTTTGCCTCGCCGCGAATATTAAACGAGTTTTTAGCAGATTTCCCTTAAGGTAAATCAGCTACTTAGGTCGTACTCATGACGCGATTTTTGAAATTTTTCTTCAAATGTCCATCGATGTCGACCCAAGACATTTTATAGTTTTCGGCCTTCAGTAAATGCCCTCACCCCCTCCTGCTCATGTCATTAACATTAAGCTGGTATATTACGAATCAGATTATTTGAAGCATAAATACCACATATTCTTTTCAAGAGACCTTTATTATACGAGATGCATGTAAATACGTTCTGGTGACCCCTCCCCCGTTTTAAGTTCTACTAAAATTTGATTGATTGAGATAAAAATTATTATGATTCATTATAAATTACAGTACTACATACAGTATAGTTTTCAATAAAATTAATATGTTATATTCTGATATAATTCAGTAATTGTTTTTTTTCCGGTATGAAGTCCGGTATAAGGTTGGCTGACCTGTTTGCTTACATTTCAGGCGCTTCCCGTCGTCGTAGGTTTCTTAATATCGTTTCTATTTATGCACTTAATATTCACGGTGGTGTTCTGTTACCATGTATATTTATCTATTGTTAAACTTCACTAGGGAAATCAGCTTAGTTTACGCTGCTTGATGGATTTTTCTTATACACAATTGTATCATATAAGAAAATATAACAAAGATATGGGCTATAGCTAAAGCCAGCATTTAAATAGTCTGTTGTGTTAATACTAATAGAACATAAGTATTCATTAAGATAATGATGCGATATTCATGATTGCGACCCCACTCCCTTCTCCTAATCTCACGTTAACAATAATCCAAAAATATCATAAAATCTTGTCAAACTTAATAAACAAATATTATTTTCATTGGAACTTTAGTAATTGAGATTCATGTAAATATCCTCCTGTGTCTACACACAATAATTAACTGTTTCATGGAAAAACTAAGGATTGAACTAGTTAATTATGAAACTTGGTGTTGTTGGGGTGAAGAGGAGTAAAATAAAAAGATAGAAATGTTTCTCTCAATATGAGTGGGATAGAAAATGGTTATATGAGCAATCTTTTAGAAAATTAAATTTTCTACCAACTATTTCTATGGAACTATGTTCTCTAAATATACATTTGTTCTCCAAATGGAATATTTACCGAGTTATTTGTATATTTTTGGCTCAGTCTTCAATAAACCAGCACTTCTACTAATCCTAATTTCTCTATGAATAAGTAACGTTTCTTACTGCTTTAATTTCTATTAAATTAAATCTATCTCGCATAGGTTTCTTATTACGGGAGAAACAGAGAATAGATGGTGAGATGAGATCTCACGTGGGAACTCAGCTCTAATTATTGACCACAAACCTACTCATTTGAGCAATCGTGTCTAATTTCCAGAATTTGCAATTAACCATAAAGAACATCTTAAAGATATAATTTTCACCTTGATTTGTCAGGGCGCTACAAATACTGAATACATGAGTTATTAATGGTTCTTCTTCAACTGAAGTCTCAACTCTTGCGCTTCGCATCCTTTTTGCTTTTCCTGAACACAATAGTCTGTGACTGCAAACAACGGTAAGAAAGCTCTAATATATTATGTAAAGAAGCATGTGTAAACCTTAGCAATAAATACCATTTTAATAATATATCGTGTTTCAAAAGCAAAATAAAATTTAATTTATGTTGTAAGCCAAAGTTCTGAATAATTTAATGATTATCAGTTTTCCTTAACAGTTTGACTGCCCATTCCGCCTCGGGGCGTGAAGCGCGGCGAAGAGGGGGTGACCGTCACGCCAAAGGGCGGGAACGGTTCATACCGCGCTCCACGAGTTAGTGTGACTCGCATCTGCCTGAGAGCTTTGTATCGCACGGGCGCACACTGGAGCGATCCTTCAGTAATGTTGGACATTGGGGGAAAAAATAAAAGTTTTAATTTGGGATTTTGATTGTATTGTTATTACCACATAAACCCTTTTCAATTGAGCAGATTGATTTTTAGCCATATTATTGCAATGGTTTTTACATAATGCCTGGTTATAATTGCTATGTTAAAGAAAGCCTTGGCTTATTAAATTCGTCGTGAACTCTTAATTCATTTTATAAATTATTGTTGCTTCCAGTACACATTAAGGGTATTATAACAAATCAAAAACTGGCACAAAAGGTTTTTAAAATTCCGCTAATTTTTTTTTTTTTTTTTACATCGAGCTGAAATTAATTTTATTTAATTGAATTCGCAAATCGCTTGTATTTGCTTAAAAAAATACCACTTGGCATGTTTTTAGGAGTATATTGTCTTATTTACAACGTCGTCAGATCTTGCCTAAACTTGCCTATTCATTAAATATTTTACTTTTAGTGTTAACACTTTCGGTACGGAAGACGTATTATACCTCCCGCGGACCTTATAAAAAACATTTGAAATTTTAGAAATGTTAGATATTCTTCCAGCTTACAAATTCTCATTATTAAATTAAATACATCGATTTTTTTTTTAAATTTTTATTCTAGATATATTTTTGTTTACAATTTTAGTATTGCGTTTGTGAACTTCAATTTATTAAAAGTCCGTCACGCAGGGGCTGCGTAAACTAAGCAGATTTTCCACGTGAAGTTTTACAATAGAGAAATTTCACGAGAGCCGAACAGTTAAGAAAACGGCCGACCTAGCGTTTGGCGGAATACTCTCATCCCTTATCCGCAACGATTTCATAAAAATGCAAATATCTCGGTTAATATTCAAGATAGAGAATAAATGTATATAACAATATTTATAATAAATTTAATTTGCAATAAGATTGATTTTATACAATTATTCGATCCGACGTATAGTAACGGAAATATTTCAAATTTTAGAAAATCCTCCCCTCTAAACCCCCCCTTCCACTGGTCCGATTTCAGCCATTAACGAACTTGATCTTTCTTTTTACATAAAACGACTAAATATCGAGTTTGGTAACGATCAAACAAAAATTGCGACCGCTAGAGCGGTAACAGACGAATATATATATATATATATATATATATATATATATATATATATATATATATATATATATATATATAGTTTTGAACGGACCTCATTTTCGTCATCTACTAGGTAGGATCGATGGACATTTGAAGAAAAATTTCGAAAATTCCGTCATGAGTACAACCTCAATAGCTGATTTCCCTTACGGGAAATCTGCTAAAAAAATAAAAATTTATAAAACATATGTTAATATTATGTGTCTACAAATCACAATTCTCTCCTTAGTAAGCGATATATAATCTGCATGTACACATTTAAAATTCATCCTACCGTTATATCGCATCTGGCGAAATTGCTGATGAGGTAGTTCAATAGAGTATTCGATGTGCTTTAAAATGACACCAGAATCAATATTCTAGGACCAGTAGAAACGGAGATATTAATGAATGTCCGGCTTACCCTATCACTCGCTCCAGTGTGCGGCGTCGCGCCAAATTTCAAATTTTGCTAACGCTCTCGGGCATGATGGGTACCTAAGATGGAAATCCTTCCTAGGTGCCCGTCACGCCCAAAGGAGTAATTTTTATTTCCTCTCTTTTTAGCAGATTTCCCTTAAGGGAAATCAGCTATTGCGGTCGTACTCATGACGCGAGTTTTGAAAAATTTCCTCAAATGTCCATCGATCCTACCCAGGAGATGACGAAAATGAGGTCCGTTCAAAATTATATATATATATCTATCTATCTATATATATATATATATATATATATATATATATATATATATATATATATATATATATTTGTCTGTTAACGCTCTAGCGGTCGCAATTTTTGTTTAATCGTTACCAAACTTCATATTTAAGCGTTTTACGTAAAAAGAGAGATCAAGTTCGTTAATGGCTGAAATCGGACCAGTGGGAGGGGGGGTTTAGAGGGGGGGATTTTTGAAAATTCAAAATATCTCCATTACTATACGTCGGATCGAAAAATATTATAGAATCAATCTTATTGCAAATTAAATTTACTATAAATATTGTTATATACATTTATTCTCTATCTTGAATATTAACTGAGATATTTGCATTTGTATTCTGCATGTGCTCGGCAGCAGTGGCTATGTTCGGACTTTCCGCCGTGAGCTCTGGCGGCCGTTTTTGTAATTATTCGTCCCTCTCGTGCATAGGTTTAGAGGTTACTTACTACTACAGCTGTTATTAGGCAGATTTCTCTATTGTAAAACTTCACGTGGGAAATCTGCTTAGTTTACGCAGCCCCTGCGTGACGGACTTTTTAACCCTCACATTAGATTTGCAACAAATATCATTGGTTTTTTTAAAATATTTATGCATATTTCAAGTCAAATAACACGAAAAATGTAATGGGCCTCCAACCAAATTCACTTATTTTTGTGGGCAGTCAAACTGTTAATCTTCACAATATTTGAGAACTTTGAGTTTGTCTTTTTTGGACGTAATTTGGACATTGTCTCGTTTACTCCTGTACAGATTTTGCAATATTTACGCTTAATAAATATTTTCTGATCATTACCGATTATGTAGATTTGAGTGAATATTAATATTGCGCGCGCGCGCGTGTATATTTATGTGTGGGACAACACTCATGGGGCATCAATTATTATCTGATTGATGGATACTCGATATCTAAGCGTTTCATACGAAACTATTAATTCATCTCTCAAAGTTTGCTCACTGAAATCTGGTGCACCCTATATATATATATATATATACAGATACACTGCCGGACAAAAGTTTGAGACCACTTCAATTTTTTGTAAGAATTTGGATTATATTAAACAAAATAAACCAAACATAAAGGAACCTTCAATAAAACAATAAATAAGTGTATAAACAATTAACAAACAATAATATTAGAAACATATAATAAACAGTATAATATTTTATTGAAACAAAATTTAAAAATATATACAATGCAGTTATACTTTCTTTTCGTCAAAAAATCCTCCCTTGCTTTTCAAAACTGCTTTGACCACTCGAGGCATTCTTTCTATTAGTTTATCTAATGTTTCAAATGACCAAGTATCCTATCAACTTTTAAGACGCTCCCGGAGCTGTTTTCGTGAAGTTGGAGCAACATCTCTGACCTTCCTATCAAGTTCTTCCCAAAGGAACTCAATTGGATTGAGATCAGGTGACTAAGCCGGCCAATTCATATTTTTCAAGACACCGTCATTTTCTTGGCCTTGCAAATACTCCCTGCACAGTTTTGATGAGTGTTTTGTACCATTATCCTGCTGCATAATAAAATTAGAACCAATTAAACGAAGACCAGAAGGAATTGCATTAATTAGCAAATTTGTTTATAAATACAAATAATAATAAGATGCCTATATTTTGTAACTATACCTTACATTGATAATTAGGTAAAATTGAGGTTTTGCATGATTAAAGTAGATTAATTGATGTAAACAATAGGTGGTCTTAAACTTTTGACCGGCAGTATATAACTCGTATATTTATATATTTGTAATCTCTGTCTGTATATTAATTTTTTCTCGAAATTTCACGATACTTAATTCATTTCACATTCCATAGGTTAATATATACATATAAATTACTATATAGGAATATAAATTACTAGAAAAATCAAAATATTTAATGTTTTGAAGTATTTTTATTTAAGCAAAGTTGATAGAACTCAAGCAGGAGAGGACGTTGTCGGGAGGTTAACACAGTTAATCCTGTTAACTTATTTCCTGTGAAATGTTGTTACTCACATTTGCTATTATCTATATAAGTAAGCTCAGATTGGTTTTGACAGGAAATATGTACATTATAGATGATATTTAATTATAATAAATGCTACCCATGATTATGATTTAAATTATTCACGGTGTCAAACAGTGGAGAAAGACTTATTTTCATTTATTCTTCAAAACTAAAATTTCTATCCTATAAGTCCCCTGGAATACAATGCACCCAGGCGGGAAGTGTAGTTGTAGTTTTTAGCCTTCAGTAAACCCCCACTCCATAACATGAGTCATATTAGTAATAAGCTGTTATATAATGAACAGCTTTATTGGAGCTTAAATACCGAATATGGTTTTCATTGTTTTATGTGAGGCATAGGCAAGTACGGAGTATGACGACTTCACCATATAAGATTTTACCTTCTCAACTGGAAAATGTTTACTTCATGTATGCCATATTCGATATTTAACTGTTTTATTCAACACTACAGGGCATATTAGTTAATGGCTAAAACCGGAAAACAAATGCGGAGGGGGGATTCATATTTTTGTTATTGTGGGAATTATTGAAAAATGTTATAGAACCAATATAGCTAAACTATTGATGCTCTACATTCTCAACTTAAATATTCAGGGAGTTATTCGAACTTACAGCCTTCAATAACTAAACTCCCACTTTTACTTAGCGGATTTTTGGAAATTGAGAACTAGGATCAGTAGAGCGTCTTACCTCCATGTGGAGGTTCTCCATTTTCTCATATTAGTGGGTTGAATTACACTTGCAGTGTAGCACTACTGAATATACACTAGGAATGAAAAATAATTTACCTTGTATGTGATACAATCCAAGATGAAAAGATAAATATTATAATAAATCCACCATAAACGGACCAAAGGTCGGGTGACCAAACATCTATATAAAACATGCAGTTGCCTCTTTTTGTATTAAGTTTAATGTTCAATTGGTACCTACAAATCAAAACGATTCGTCTGTAATAATGATTTTGTTATTCAAGTTTACTCTTTGCGAGTTTTAAATCAAAATATTGAGGTAAATTAATGTCTTTACATTCACCATAAATGTCTACGTTCATTGGTACTCTTTTATAAGTCTATTTTTTTATTTAAATGATAATGTGAAAAAAACTGATTTGTGACCTCACCAAGTGACAGCAATGGGTATTGTATGACTAAATTCTTCATAATCTTCTGTTTTGACCACAACTGGGTTTAACATAACGTCTCCTTTGGAGATTCTTAGGCTTATTCGTTCATCTTCTACATTTAAAAATGTATAGTTAGTCCTAAAATTATATATGCTTTATTACATTTGAATTAGTTTAATTTTTAAAGTTCCAGTGTGTCCAGTCATATACACAAAATATGTAATGCTATCATAATTATTAGTCATAAATATATATGATACGAAAGCTCCAAATATAAATCATAAAAAGTCTCTAAGTATTATGATTTAAATAAATCATGTTGGGAAGATTGAATTATTAAACATAAAGTCTCCTCTAATTATCACCATAACTATAAAATATGAATCTTCAATTATTAATCATAAAACGTCTGTAATTATTTCCATAACGATAAAATAATTTAGCTTTTAAACTGTGTCAATTTGAATGAGCTCGGTATTTCATATTCTAGAAAACCGAGATTAGATTTAGACGACATTCATATATTTATAGGCAAAGTAGAATGTATTGATGATCAGAAATAAGAATTACTACAATTTGCTTCCTGTAGTGTTTTCTTATATATATATATATATATATATATATATATATATATATATATATTTGCACTTTGTGCAAATTCAGAATGACTTTGTTTAAATAAAAGATTAAAAATTTAAATAATCCAATTGATAATCAATAGTTTACATTCCTATTGGAAATAAATAACTATGTTATTTTCTAGTGAAAATAAAGAGCAAATGGGGCGGGGGGAGAGATTTATAACTTCCCTAATCCGTTAACTTCATTATTCCACACAAGTAAAAAAAAAAATAAAGAAAGGTCAAGTTCGTTAAGGGATCAGTGGGAGGGGGATTTAGAGGGGGAATTTGTTAAATATCTTTTGTAATGTAAAATATCTCTGTTATTATGCGTCGGATCGAAAAACTGAACATAGTCAATCTTATTGAAAAAATTATATTACCTATAAATATTTTTGTATACATATTTTCAATGCCATTAATATTAACCGAAATATTTGGATTTGTTAGTTTTCTTCCCTATGTAAACTTCTACTCATGACATATTAACAAATTCGTGTATATATATTGTTGCGAAAATTAAATACATGAAAATTAAACTGAGATAGTCACGTCTTTGGGGAGTACGAAGTATATATATATATATATATATATATATATATATATATATATATATATATATATATATATTGTTATGTTTATTACAAAAAATAGTAAAAACGTTGTTTATTAGAGTCCTTTTGGATTGCAAAATTAAACACACACAAGCTTCAGAGTTTTTATCACTGCACAATTTATTTAACACAATACACTTGGTTAATTATTCTTTATTACTACTCACAGTATGCACTGATAGCGTCACTGTTCTTCAGATTACACAGTTCAGAAATTCACTCACTGTCACTGAAGTTCACAAAAAGACGTCACTGCACTGTCTTTTACTTCGCGATATTGAAGGCACTGCACTGCAGAGTTGGGCAGTAATTAAATACTTTTGTAATTAACTACTTCTTCAACTAATAAATACTAGTTATGTAATTGCAACTACAGTTACAAAAATGTAATTGGTAACTGTAATTGCATTTTCTTGGTTTCGTAATTACAGTAATTGTAGTTGGTATTCATAAATACAAGTACTAGTTGAAATAAAAAGTAGTTATAAAAATAATTACAACTACTAATTGTAATTGTAACTGTAGTTATTGAGTAATAAATACAACTACATATAGATCAGCTGTTTTTTACGTTCCAAAGAGCGAATATATTTTGATCGCCTCTATAAAAATATTTACATTCGGGGTGGTGATAAATGGATCATCTGAGACGAGCCATGTTCAATTGGTGCACAGAATGTCAGAATAACTCAAGGTGAACGCTCCTATCCACACTCTCTTGTTCCGGATCGCTTCTTGTCAATCTCGCGCAGGGCTCTACAGGCTGTCTTCTATATTCGTTACCATTTCTCGGCGACGAAAAGATTTTTAAAACAAATTACAATGAGTGGCAGTGAAAATGAGGACAAGAACTCCTTATTCTTTGGAATAGAGAGATTATTTACTTTTGCCGCGATGGCAAAAGCCCCAAAATCAGATAGCCTGTCTGACAAAAATTCTGAGTTAAGAGTAATTTTAATGGCTAATTTCTTTACATTTTATACTTTAAAAGAATTATTTAATTTCATTCGACTCGGGAAAATATAAAAAGGAATTTACATATTATTTTTGTTAGTTTTCATTTATTTGCATTAAAATTATTTTCAGTTATAATAATAATGTAGTATATCTAATATAATAAACTTTTGAATATAAAGACATTGGATGCAGTTATTTCTGAACTGCCTCAACTACTTCAGTCAGTGTTTCACAGTTTTTTAAAGTAACTACCCAAGTAACTGTAGTTGCAACTACAACTACAGTTACAATTACTAACTGCAGTTGTTTTTGGAACTACTGATTTTCTCAACTACTAACTTGAAAGCATAGTTGTGAAATTTCAATTACAATTACTTTAGTTTAAAAATTTAGTTGCTCATTACCAATTACTAATTACATTAGTAGTTGTAATCGTAACTATATTTCAACTAATGTAGTTATAACTTGTAATTGTAATTACAATTTTGCCCAACTCTGCTGCACTGTCTTAAACACGGCACTATAATGTTCTTTACAGAGTCACGGCACTATACTGTTCTTTGCAGTCACGGCACAACACTGTTCTTCACATAAAACACTTCTCGCACTGCACTAAATCGCACTGTTGCACTGATGATCACTTGAAGTCATCTGAGAACAAACTATCATTTTTTTTTATTTTTTATCCGAGATTCAGTAGAGAATTAGATGATGGTTGGGAGACAGAGTGACCTGCCGTGGTTGTCCCGACAGTTCCCCTTCTACTGAGCACTCTGAAGTTCTATTTTAAGAGGGTGTTGTGAATTGATAAACGGGTAATAGAACTAAGGTTGTGGGTAACCCGGCAACTGGAAGTACCAGGAAACTAACTATTGGGTCGAGCTGTACGCGTTTTATAGAGGAGCGGTGACATCAAAGGAAATTGTACTGGAAGGGAGTAGAACAGTCCCGGCCAAAAAAGACACTTCGGGCACCAATAGTCCTTCCATCGGTTGGCCTCTTTCATCTACAAGGGGCCAACCGATGGATGGGGAGGATTTTTTTTATACTTCGTACCTCCCAAATACGTGACTATCTCAGTTTAATTTTTCATGTATTTAATTTTGCAACAATATATATACACGAATTTGTTAATATGTCATGAGTAGAAGTTTACATAGGGATGAAAACTAACAAATCTAAATATTACGGTTAATATTAATGGCATAGAAAATATGTATACAACAATATTTATAGGTAATATAATTTTTTCAATAAGATTGACTATGTTCAGTTTTTCGATCCAACGCATAATAACAGAGATATTTTACATTACAAAAGATATTTAACAAATTCCCCCTCTAAATCCCCCCCCCCACTGATCCCTTAACGAACTTGACCTTTCTTTTTTTTTTTTACTTGTGTGGAATAATGAAGTTAACGGATTAGGGAAGTTATAAATCTCTCCCCTCCTCCCCGCCCCATTTGTTCTTTATTTTCACTAGAAAATAACTTGGTTATTTATTTCCAATAGGAATGTAAACTATTGATTATCAATTGGATTATTTAAATTTTGTAATCTTTTATTTAAACAAAGTCATTCTGAATTTGCACAAAGTGTGATAGCGGAAGTTGTGGAGAATCAAACTCCATACTCCTAATATTTATTATTTTATTTTCCTATATGTTGACGTCGTTCAAACAACTATGTACTAACTATAACTATTAAACGTTAATTGGTTGTCATAATGATAAAATATAATATGCTTTTAAACTTAATATGATTTTTTAAAGAGTTATTCAGGGTGCGAGAGGGGGTGGGATTGTTTAATGGTTTGAATAAATAATTTAAGTAAAGCAATCTTGATAACCGTCACGTGGGAGCGGAAGTTGTCGGAAGGCTAACACAGTTAATTGTGTTCACATATTTTCTGAGAAATGTTGGTATTATTGGAATTGCTTTCTACCCATAGTTCCTATTGAGTATATTTTTGGCAGGAAATATGTTCATTACAGAGGATATTTAATTATAACAAAAACTGTCCATGGTTATGATTTGACGGTGTGCAGAACAGTGGAGAGGGATTGATTATGAACTAATAATAATTTATTTTTCAAAACTAAAATTTCATTTCTATAAGTCTCCAACAGTTAGCAGGCCCTTTCGGAAAAAAATAAGTCTAGACGGGAACTGCATTTTTACACATTGATTTTTTTTCTCCAAATTTCACGACACTTTTTACGTTACATGGAATTGAAACGATATCAACAATGTTTGGCTTTAGTGCCTGTTTTTTGTTGCCTTTGCACGCCTAAACTACTGAACCGAATGTTACAAAACTTGGTACTGTATTACTAATAACCAATCCAAGACTAGGCTATATTAATATTCTCAGAGAAGAAAAGGAGTGGGGGCCTCCTATCGGTAAACATGTAGACGACAGAACTTGTTTATTTTATTATTTAAAGTAACTTTTGTTATATAGAATTTTGTCGTTTACCTAGGTATGAACTAGATATACGCTAAAAACTATAGCCGGAGTCAACAATTTTATTTATTTATTTGTTTGGAGATTCGCAGCTGTGGCGATGTTGCTCGGGGAAAAAACTGTATAAAATTAAAAAATAAAAAAAAAACTAAACGAAACAAAATTAATTTAAACGAACATAAAACAACATAACAGGAATGTAACATGAAGAATAGAAAAGTAACACGAAAGAGAAATGGAACACAAAAACAGAACTGAAACGAAAAACAGGACTGGAATGGATCACAATACCAAATGGAAAAACAAAACACAGAAATGGAAATCAAAAACAAAAACCAGAAATGGAACACAAAAACAAAATAGAAAAACAAATATAAATGGAACACAAAAACAAAATACAGAAATGGAATATAAAACCAAAATGGGGGGGGGGGAAGAAATGGAACACAAAAACAGAAATAGAACAAAAACAGAAATGGAACACAAAAACAGAAATGGAAAAACAAAACAGAAATGGAACGCAAAACAGAAATAGAAAACAAAATGGAACTCAAATAATAGAAATTGAACAATAAATTGAAATCGAACAATAAATAGAAATACAACACAACAAATTGACAAACATAATATCGAATCTAAAACAAAATATTAAACAAGATATAATAAAATATATAAATTGTTGAATAAAATGGAATAAGTATCTAAAATGAATTTAAAATAATTGAGGGGCTCAGGTTAGCCATGCGAGTTAAAGCGTTAACCTTTATCTCATATGGTAAACCTAGAGTGGCGAGTTCGATTCTTGCCTGGGCAAAGGAAATTATTTAGTGACGAAATTCATTAAATAACGTCCTAAAATCCCACCCTGGCTAGAAAAGGGTGGTAACCTGTAGATAACCCGTCCCGATTAGCCTAAGTTGCAAAAAGTGGACGTTAATAAATAATAATAATAATAAAATAATTGAGATTTAGAGAAAAAAAAAAAACTCGTGTATCAGCGGAGTTGCATACTCGATGTGAGTTACTGACAACGAAAGTCATGAATTGCATTATAGCGGGAAGGGGGGAAAGCCTTCAGTTTTGCTAGACAAAAGAAAACGATGAAATATTTACCTTACATATATTCAAAGATTTATAAAGTGTTCTTCGCAATAGTAACACTGCACTGTACTGAAACTAAAGGCACTTTTCACTAAAGCTGCACTGAACGCACTGTAGTTCACTAACAGGCGGCGACTTCCAAGAAAAAGGGTCCATATTGGCCTAGATCCCAGACTGGCGTCGCCGAGAACATTCCTGGCGCCATCGGTCCTGTAGGGTTGCCTTCATTTACCTCGTACGTCTTTATATATTCTTCATATTTTATGGCAAGGGTCACCAATACCCGTATTTCTTTAATACGTGATTAACTCTGTGTAATTTTTTAGAACGCAGTTTTCGCAACACTGCCACCCACTTAAGCCTTTTCGTCCCGAATAGGCTCAACATCGCCTTTGCCTCGAGCAAGGTGAATCACTTTCACTTTAGACCTCGGATTGTGGTATCTCTGTTTCCTGCAAACCACGTGGTTCAATTTCTTGATCACCTTATAATGTCCCTCGCAGAGCGTTTGCAATTTAGGGGATAATCCTTTCTTGCGTTGTTGGCTAAACAATATAACCATTTGTCTTTCAGTAAATCCTTCAGTATTTACTGCTCAATCATACCTGGCTTTCATCCTATCACGGCCAAATTTAATGCGGTCCAATATTTCATTACGCGTCGGCCTTCTGTTATCCTCCTTAGCCAATTTAACCTCAGCAAGAATAGGGTCATCATTCTGCACATTCGACCAATCTTCAACCTGAGCCACCATGGACAAGCCGTACATCAATGACGCATTCCTCTTTCTAGGCGTTTGTACAATGCTTGCACTCTACATTGCATGACCGCCTTGAGAGGGCATCAGCGTTATTGTGTTTTCTCTCTTTTCTATGGTCAATAGTAAAGGCTTCTGCTCGAGGTGGTAATTTCTGGTGTCCGACGGTAAGTAACTTCCTTACTATGTTCTTGCGAAGTACAACATCCAAATGTATTTCTACGTTGCGCCAGATAACTATACTAATATACTAATACCGTGAGATATCATGAAGTAAGTAGTACCAATGATAACTAGCATATGCTATACGGTTGCTAGGCAATGGAGCCTATGCTATATGGTTGCTAGGTGATGAAACCTACACTTACTGTTACCTTGTTAATAAAAACAGTTGAATAATGGCGTTACTCAATGAACTGTAAGTTATTAATATTACATTGGCGACGAGGTAAAATGCCGAAGAAGAAACAGAATAGGGTATCAATCGACTTGTCTACTCAGGAGAAAGAAGAAGTCGCGACTATGAATCTCATAACGGAGAGAATTTCAAGGTTTGTATTTAAAGAGTATACAAAGGACGTGTTATGGGAGGATTACACTTCGAGTTGACGGCCCGGGTGAAGGGCCTTGGTGGGAATAGCGATGCGGAGGACGCGGCACGCAGGGACCTCCTCCTGGCCAGCATCGGCGCCGTGCACCTCAGGGTGTTGTCCGACCTTATGTACCCGGCCGACTGGGACACGTGCAGCTACGAACAAGTGAAGGCGGCAGCTTATAGGCTATTCAGGCCCAACGAGACAATCTTTGCTCTCCGGTTCGATTTCGAGAAGGCGGTCAGGATTGATGGCGAGTCTTTTATCCTTTTTTATAATAGATTAAAGTCTCTGGCCCTCAAATGTAATTATGGCCCTGGTTTAGATGAAAGGTTGAGGGATCGGTTTGCTGTGGGCATCCGATGCTCTGAATTTGAGATCGAGGTACGACAAAGATGGCCAGATGGGACTGATCGTGCAGGAGTACCTGTAAAATCAGAGCAGATGTTGGAACTCGCTCTAGCGATGGAACGAGCTAGGGGGGGAGGTTTTAAGAACCCTAGCACCTCGGAAGGGGATGTTCTGCAGGTGGCCCAGAAGACATCTCCTAAATTCTGCCTGAGATGTGGGAGGCAGAGTGGTCATGGCCGGTCTTCTTGTCCAGCTGCTTCAGCTGACTGCAGGAATTGTTCAAAGCGGGGTCATTATGCTCGAATGTGTCCAGAACGGAGGAATCGAGGTCGTTCCAAGGGAGTCCGCTCTGTAGAATTGGAGAATATCACAGCCGCCCGGGAAGATGAGGATCATACAGCTGAAGTAAGACCAGTTAGGAGTAAAGTCCCAAGGGCCACTATAGATGTAGATTTGAATGGTAAATTGTGCCGCATGGAATTTGACTCTGGCGCTCGTGTCAGTACAGTTTGTAAATCCTTATGGGAGAATGTCAGAAGGGCGGATCAGGAACTCAGGCCCTCTTCAGAAATTATAACAGGGTATGGAAAGAATCCACTGGCTGTTGTGGGTAGGGCTAAGATCCAAGTCAAATTGGGTAGACTTCCAAAGACTCTTCCGGTAGTAGTCCTGGAGGATGAGGACGTCCCACTGTTTGGGCTTCCCTGGTGCCTAGCGTTCAACCTACCTCTTCCTAAGCAGGTGACAGTGCGGAAGATTGTTAAAGAAGATAATGAACTCCCTCAGGTGAATCGGGAGTGTCCCAAAATTGTAAAAAGAATTATTACGGAATTTGCAGACGTCTTCCGGGAAGAACTAGGGACAATTGCTGGGGTTGAAGCGAGAATCCACATAAAGCCAGGGGCAAGACCCGTTGCATTCAGTGCTCGACGTGTCCCTTTCCCTTTGCGGAAAGCCATTGAGAATGAGTTGGCTCGGTTTGTGAGGGATGGAATTCTGGAACCAGTGGATCTCTCTGAAACACCGATAGAGTGGTGCACCCCAAAGGTCAATGTGGATAAAGGAGGTGGCGCTGTTCGAATCTGTGGGGATTTTAGAGTGACTCTGAATTCTAATATTATACCCGAGAGCCATCTTCTCCCGACATTTGATGACCTGACAGCTAAATTAAACGGGTCCAAAATCTTTTCCAGTCTGTAAGCTTCTCTTAGATTATCTGGAGCATGGTTGGCCTAAAAATTCGGAAACTATGAAACCTGGTGTGAAGATGTTTTGGAACAAGAGAGATGAACTAACACTGGAAGATGGTGTTATTCTTCGGTTGGGAAGACTGTTTGTTCCTGAAGCTCTGAGGAGCTCCGTACTTCAACAGTTACACGAGGGTCACCCCGGGATCACTGCAATGCGCTCACTGTCCCGTTACTATGTCTGGTGGCCAGGAATCAATGAGGATATCGAGAAGTATGTAAGAAGATGCACTCCATGCCAAGCTAACAGACATAGCGAGTGTGAGGTGCCTCTGTATCCCTGGAATGTACCGAATGGACCCTGGGAGCGACTCCACGTGGACATAGCAGAACCCGGAGGTGGCAAGTATTGGCTGGTAGGGATAGATGCTTACTCCAAGTGGGCTGAAGTGGATGTGATGAACCGAATGACCACCGGCGTTATAATTGACCGATTGCGGCAATGGTTCTCGAGGTACGGTATACCCAAGCAGATAGTATCTGATAATGGGACGCAGTGGACCTCGTCAATGTTCAAAAATTTCTGTTCTGCAAACAATATCCGCCATGTGACCGGAGCTCCTTATCATTCAAAGACCAACGGGCTCGTGGAGAGAATGATCCAGACGTTCAAGTCAAGAAACTGTGCCTGTAGGCACAGGTTCTCCTGTCCTATCGCAACACCCCGCAGAAGACCACTGGCAGGCCACCATCCCTCATGTTCCTAGGAAGGCAACTCCCTACTGCTCTCGATCGCCTTAGGCCGGACACCAGGGAGGAAATGGAGATACAGATATGGAAGCAGAAAAACTACTACGACCAGAGACCCAAGGGGAGAGAGTTTGCCAAGGGGGATGAAGTCTGGGTGAAGAATGAGCTGAGCAAGGGCTGGGTGCCTGGCGTGGTGGAGGAGCGAACGGGGCATCATTCGTACAAAGTTCTAGCAGGTGGACGTACCAAGCGAAAGCACGCAGACCAGCTCAGGACCAGAGAAGGTGCGGTGGACGAGCACCCATCCCAGATGACAACCGAGGAGGAGTGTCAACCAAAGACGGAGGAAGATCCGCAAGTTTGGTGGGAAGAAATGTAGCATATGCTATACGGTTGCTAGGCAATGGAGCATATGCTATATGGTTGCTAGGTGATGAAACCTACACTTACTGTTACCTTGTTAATAAAAACAGTTGAATAATGGCGTTACTCAATGAACTGTTAGTTATTAATATTACAATAACTTCATTCACTATGTCGGCAATTATAAATACATGTTCAGTGCTGATGTTGGCGATAGTCAGCCTGCCCTTGCGCCAGACTTGGCTCTTTCATAGGTGGTGGCTGACTCACCTAAAGTAGTTCGTAGTCGTACATTGTTTAACAGTTCTATTGATCCTTTCACCAAATCAGGACTAATTATGAAAAGTGTCGCTCCTTTGGTAAGGACCTGCATACTTCCGTTGATAAGCCCACGAGCAGTGAGGTTGCTATTTCTGTCGTATAATGGAAATGGAGATTATGGAGCCATCGGTTGGAGGAGCTAGTCTTGCCGCTTACTGCCAGCTCGTTCTAGTTTAACATTGACTGTTGAGATTTGGGAGTTATTCGCCCGTTCGTTGTCCCTCCATGGCGAAACAGATCTCTACCTTTTCCTTTGCGCTTTACAGTTACCCTCAAAATGGCCGCCCTTATCGCAGTTGCAACATTTTGCGCGTGACCTATTCCGGTGCCCCTCCAGTATTTGCTTGACAATCGCTTTCATGGAGTGGGGGTTGTAAGGGATGCCTGAAATTAAATATAGCGATATTTCGTTTCCTATTGTTTTTTCGGTAAATATACACATGGGAAAAGTTGTTTATTTTGTTATTTAGAGTAATTTTATGTTATATCCACTTTTGACGTATAACAAAGTATAAACGAGATATACACTAAAAACTAAGAGGGAGCTAAAAACTAAAAAGGGGGGGGATTTTATGAAAGTTTGTACGTGTATTTAAACTTTAGGAAAATTTGACCTATGTATGAAAAAGTATGAAACTTTAGACTATAGTAATTTTCTCAGAGACGAGCATGAGTGGGGATTATAAGGGCAGCCTGATATGAAAAATCGTGATATTTCTTATCCTATTGGTTTTTAGACAAATGTGCACATAACGAAAGTTGTTTATTTTGTTACTGGAAGTATCGTTTGTCATATACGCGTGGTAAAACGAAGTTTAAACAAGATATACGCTGAAACTTGTAGCAGGAGCCAACAAATTTATTTATTAGTTAGCAAAAACGACTAAAACGAACAAAGGCCTTATGTGTGTTAGTGTTCATTAATTAATTTCGCATTTTAATGGAAAACATGAACATTGCATCTGCTTCTGAGAATAACCTAGTCTTCGAAGCTGCTGCAGCCGACCTGCCTTGGAACAACTAGTGTTGCCGGGCACAACTCAGCTGATACCCAATCGGAAATAACGTGGGAATTTATTTTTATTTTACAAGCGTTTTCCCTTAGCTTATATGATAGAAAAGCTATATTAAGAAGATATAGTAGTTATAAATTAATAAATAGTTCGCATAATAGAGACAGTTATTAGTATAAGAAAAAAACTATTTTTACTTGAAATGAAGAACATTCTGCAGTGTCTGCCAAAGCTCTCCAATGTAGCCATCCACTTCCAATGTACCGTTGGCCTCCTTTGTCATTATGTAGGGTATTTTCTGAAAAAGAAAAAAAAATGTATATATATGTGTGCAAAGACTTAGAATTCAAGAATTATTATGTGGTAGATATAGATAAATGATTTTACTTGGCCAAGTATTGCTTCGACAGTGTAATCTGAAATTTCATTCTCATCCATTGTGAGTTCGTCGTTAAAGCTTTTCTTCAAATAAAGATAGTAATTGTCGTGTTTGTTGATTAACATTTTACTTAAATTTTTCCAAGGCAAAAGTTTTAAATCTGTCTGCCTTATAATGAGCGATGCATTCATATTAATAAATAAAATTATAAATATAGCCTAAAAATGACATGGAAAAGAATTTAATATTTTTAGGTCCTAATTAAAATTCATAGTCAGATATAATATAATAATATTTTCTAGATATAATAAAGGCAATGACAAAGAGCTCTATAAGTGATAATCGATTAGCATGTTTATCTTTGTTAGCTCCATGAATTATATTTTTACGAAAATCAGTTACTTGAAAATTACGTAAATGTATTTAAGTACAAAGACAATGAAGGCATCTCTGCCGAAGATTGGCGACAGAATCTTCTAGAGGACGGGGCCGATTCAGTGGTAAGTAAAAAAGTCGCCTAGATCGCCCAATAGTTCTGTGCACTACCGTGTTTAGTGAACATCAGTTATTCGTGTGATCATGAGTTATTCATTGCCTCATACTACAGGGGGGGGGACTTGTAACCTTACATGACGAATATTAATACCTACACCGTTAGCCAGAACAGGCGCTAAGACGAACGATGGTGTTGTTTGAGGCATCTGTACAAGTGGTTAGTGTAATTACTACAAACATTTCGACTATCACCTTTGTTGATGTGATAGTTGATAAATGGTGGTTCTCTACATCTGTGCAGTGGATCCAGTGTGCCACACCACTTGAAGGCAGTGGCGTCCGACCTCACCTTACCGCTTCTCATCTTATCCCCATCATCATGGCTGAGAGTAAAAGTAATATTCTAGAAGGCACGAGTTCAGTCTCGGTTTGAATGAAACTATTTGGTGATGAAAGTCCCAAAAGGGTTTCAAAGCCCAGGATCCTCCAAATAATTATATTCCAAATTAAAAAGTCCGTTACGTAGTGGCTGCGTAAAATAAGCAGATTTCCCGAGTGAAACTTAACAATAGATAAATCTAAATACTGTTAACACAAAACCACCCTGAACATTAAAAAGTCCGTCACGCAGGGGCTGCGCGGCAAAGGGCCGAACTAGCTTTTGGCGTGAAAGCCATCCCTTATTGGCCCAAATTTAATAAAAATGCAAATATCTCGGTTAATATTCAAGATAGAGAATAAATGTATAGAACAATATTTATATTAAATTTAATTTGCAATAAGTTTGGTTCTATACAATCTTTTGATCCGATGTATGATGGTAACGGAGATATTTCGAATTTTCAAAAATCCCCCCTCTAAACCCCCCTCCCACTAGTCCGATTTCAGCCATTAACGAACATGATCTTCCTTTTTACATTAAACGATTAAATTCCGAGTTTGGTAAAGATCAAACAAGAATTGCGACCGCTAGAGCGTTAACAGACAAATATATATATATATATATATATATATATATATATATATATATATATAGATATATATATATAATTTTGAACGGACCTCATTTTCGTCATAACCTGGGTAGGATCGATGTACATTTGAAGAAAATTTTCAAAAATCGCGTCATAAGTACCACCTCAATAGCTGATTTCCCTTAAGGGAAATCTGCTAAAAGTACGATGTAGATGAAAGGAAGCGACCGATGAAAGGAATGTTGGCGCCAGGAAGTCTCGGCGACACTCGTTTGGAATCTAGGCTTGTCTAGGCCCTTTTCCTTGGTGTTTTGCAGTTACGCTGGAAATGGCGGACCTTACCGCAGTTGAAGCATTTGGCGCATGAGCTATTCTTTAGCTCCTCTAGTATTCGCTTCATCAATTCTTCTATCTCGCCCCTTTTGTATCAGTCTATCTCGCCATTCTAAGTATTAGCCTTAAGACGTTGCACTTTATAGACTTGTGACTGATATGAGTTTAGCAGTCTCCTGGGCCAGAGCATAAGATATGGTCTCAGCAAAGGATGATTTCTGCATAGCACACGCCGCATATTTAACATCTGGATCCCGTATACCATTCACAAATGCTGCAATCTTTACCTGTTCTAGAAACGAATGATTTTCACCTGGGTGAGTCAGTTCTCGCTATTTAATCTAGAAGCTTCCTAAAATGCTTGTCTGACTTAGGCTGTTAGCATTTTCTCGCTGTTGCTTTTAGAATCTTCTTTAAATTTTTCTTCTAGCCTCTCGCTATTAGCTCTAGAATCTTCGTCTAGTCTCTCGTAATTAGCTCTAAAAGCTACTTCTAGTCTCTCGTAATTATTTCTAGAAGCTTCTTGAAATTTTTCTTCTAGCCTCTCGCAATTAGCTCTAGAAGCTTCTTCTAGTCTCTCGTAATTAGCTCTAGAGGCTTCCAAGAGTTTCTGGTTATTATCTGTTCTTTTTTCCATCATAGCGGCCAAAATTGAATTTAAATCCAAATTACTGCTTGTGATAGGGGTACACACAGCAATATGTTCTTTATCCTCAAACTTATATTTACTTACATTAATTCCCCGTTTTTGGAATTCATCTATCCATAATCTAATAGCAGGTAGCCTGGATACCGTGGTCGGAATGTCCATCTAATGAATGAGGTCCATACATGCAGTCCCTATCTAATAGCGGGCAGTTATTGTAGATACTGTTTGGCTAGATTTGCCTTGGCTGGAATATGTATCATAAGATAGAGGTTCTTTAACGGGGGAATGGGTTGCCTTAATAGATGATCTGGACGACGAGAAAGAAATTGTTCTAACTGGAAATCCGATGCTTATGGCTGATGATAAGATAAGATTAAGTAATATAGGAATGATTTCCGCGAACGAATTAATTATGCTGCTGGGTTGCTTTAAAATTTCGTAAGTTGCAATATGGATATGTGCCCAATTATGTTATTTAGGTCTTTGCGCTCTCACCACCACAATGCAGTTTTGTAAATGGAAAAATAAAGTAATAAATTAAACCCATATAATAAGAGCAGTTATGATTCAGAAAAATAAAATAAATTGATTAGCAATGGGTATCTGTATGAATTTTTGATATTTACTTCAACCGGAATAATAGTCTTCATTTTGATGTAATCTGTTGATAGAAATTGTAAACTGAAAAGTGGAATGTATTTAATAGTTATTTATATTACACGAAGGAGAACCTAAGGGAATTCGTATTACTGTTGTAATTCTTGAGAGAAAATATCTAGCTTAAGCTATTTTCATCAATTAATTCTCTTAGATTTGAGTTCAGCATTGAAGAAATATTTTTATACCTATCTAAATGATATCAGTTAAATAAGAATGCGACTGTCAATTACTACAAATTTCTTCGCAAGCAAATAATATTTACACAATGGAAAACGGCTTTCGTCAATGGCTCAATCAATAATCTTTTATGAAAAAGATGTTATCTTTCCATTTCTCTTTTTATCAATATTTTATTCCAATTAATTGGACCAGTCATCGTCTTTAAATCCCTCCCACAAAGCCTTTATGCCATGATTAGCCTCCAACAAGGACTTTACTTTAACCATTGTCTCGGTCCATCTTTATTTTTAGGGGCTGCTGTAGTTTTGTCATTGCGTTAGTTCCAAACATTTGTCAGAGATTTGAGAATGAGCGTATACTTCGACACTAAACATGAAAAGAATAATTCAGTATAGAATGTATTTCCCAGTATTAAAAAGTTACTTGTTCAATTGCAATATTTTGTATTTCTTCATGGAAGTTGCAATGCATATATCTTCGTGACGATGTTTCAGTTAATGGGTTCGGTTTCCCATTCTTTCATTCGATTTACATAAAAACAATCGATATACAAATTAACCGTACACTCAGACAAACGTCCTTTCAAATGACATCGAAAAAAAGAACAAACACATGGGTTTATGTAAAATTACAGGAACCTTTAAAAATGTATACACAGGACAAACTGGTAGGAGACTGAAGACACGATATAATGAAAAGACCGTTACGCAATAATGTAAGCCGGGCATACGATGTTCGGGGACTCACTCAAAGTAAAAATTGACTGAAGACTGAAAAATCTGTCACGCAGGGGCTGCGCTAACTGAGCAGATTATACACTCTTCTTCCCATATATTTTAGCAGATTTCCCTAAGGGGAAATCAGCTATTAAGGTCGTACTCATGACGCGATTTCCAAAAAATTTCTTCAAATGTCCATCGATCCTGCCCAGGAGATGACGAAAACGAGGTCCGTTCAAAATTATATATATATATATATATATATATATATACATATATATATATATATAATATATATATAATATATATATATATATATATATATATATATATATATATCTGTTAACGCTCTAGCGGTCGCAATTTCGATATTTAAACGTTTTATGCAAAAAGACAGATCAAGTTCGCTAATGGCTGAAATCGGACAAGTGGGAGGGGGGGGGGTTTAGAGGGGAATTTTCGAAAATTCGAAATACCTCCGTTACCATACATCGGATCAAAATATTGTATTGAACCAATCTTATTGCAAATTACATTTACTTTCAATATTGGTCTATACGTTTATTCTCTATCTTGAATGTTAACCGAGATATTTGCATTTTTATTAAGTTGTAACGGACGAGTGAGTTTCCCGCCAAAAGCCAGATCGCCGTAACTGTTGGGCTCTCGTATGAAGATTTCTCTATTGTATAACTTCACGTGGGAAATCTGCTTAGTTTACGCAGCCCCTGCGTAACGGACTTTTATATATTTAAGTGAAAATTCGATGGAATTAATAGAAGGTGGGTTTACTGATAGCTGAAAACAATAAAGTTCAAATAACTCGCTTAATATTTAAGCTCCAAAATAAATGTACAGAAGGACAATTGTAGAGCGTCAATAGTTTAACAAGATTGATTCTATTACATGTTTTGATACGAAATATAAAGCAGAGATATTAGGAATGTTCGAAATTCCCCTCTCTAACCCCCCCCCCTACCAATGTTTCTGGTCTAATTTCAGCCATTAACGACAATGAACATAGTGTTGAATAAACGGCTAAATATCGATTATGGTATAGATCGAATAAACACTTTCAAGTAAAAGAATTAAATCATAGTTAACGATGTCATAACACGTGTTTACATTTATCTCACAAGGCAAAAGCACGAGAACAGCATTTTGTTTTTAAGCTTCAAATAAATTGCTTCAGGATATAGATAAAATGTGCTTCAGGTTAAAGATCAAAAGTGCTTCAGCGTAAAGATCAAATAAACATTTTCGATTACAGGAGTTGATTCATAGTGGATGATGTGATTTATATCACAAAGTAAAAGCATGGGAACATTTTGTATTTAAGCTTCAAATAAAGTGCTTCAGGATATAACAGATGGGGTGTACTGAAGAGTACTAAAACTGAAAAAGTCCTAACACGGGGGCTGCGTAAACTAAGCAGATTTCCTACGTGTACTTTCACAATAGGTCTACATACTGGAAACACAACACCACCGTGAATATTAAGTAAAAAAAAGTCCGTCACGCAGGGGCTGCGTAAACTAAGCAGTTTTCCCATGTGAAGTTTAGCATTAGAGAAATCTGCCTACTAGTAACACAACACCATTTATAGTAAATTTAATTTCCAATAAGATTGGTTCTATACATTTTTTTCGATCCGATGCATAATAAAGGAGATATTTCGAATTTTCGAAAATCCCCTCTCTAAACACCCCCTCGCTCTGGTCCGATTTCAGTCATTAACGAACTTGATCTGTCTTTTTACATAAAACGGTTAAATATTGAGTTTCGTAACGATCAAACAAAAATTGCGACCGCTAGAGCGTTAAAAGACATATATATATATATATATATATATATATATATATATATATATATATATATATACTCGCTCAGGTACCCGGCTTCGCCCGGGAATTCATTTGAGGCTGACTGGCAAGGCTTTACTTTGCACAACATTTTGACATTTATCCGCCCCAGTGTTTAGGGTCTATACCCGTCGTTGCTGTGGATTTGTTAATAATAAAATTCAAGGAAAAGACTTCACTGTCCTCCATATTGTCATATTTCCCGTCTCCTGTGCATTAATTGATTCGAATTATAAAGGACGAAATATTTACATAGATTTGAATTCATTTTTCCAGGTGAGGTACTTGGTAGTTCATATTGGAAAGAATTGTTGAGTATATCAATATTTCTACGCTAATTACTTGCTTCATACATTGTTCCCGAAAAAATGTATAAAACAAAAGTTACTCTAAATAACAAAGTAAACCACTTTTGTTATGTGCACGTTTGTCGAAAAACAAATAGACAATGAAATATCGCGAATATTTATTTCAGGCCTCCCTTATAACCCCCACTCCCGTTCGAACCTAAAAATTTTAATATAGCTTATAATCATGGAAGAAGTAATGCTAATTGACATACCGAGTTTTTTTAAGTTCGGTTTAATTGTTAGCGCCCAATGAAATAGTTGACTCGCGCTAAATTTTTAGCGTATTTATCGTTTAAAATTCGGTATACGAAAAAAGTGAATATCACAAAAATAACTTCAAATAAAAAAATAAACTACTTTTGTCATGTGCATATTTGCAGAAAAACGAATAGAAAACAAATACCGCTACGTTTAAATTCAGGCCTCCCTTGCAACCCCCACTCAACCCCCAAATAATGATGGTATTTTGATAGTAAGACTTCAATGTGTACAATTACACTTCCCTCCACGACGTAATAATTTTCCGAAATAGCCAACTCTGAAGGGTAACTTTTGGGGATTAATAAAAATAGAAATTTTAGTTTTGAAGGATAAATGAAAATGTGTTCTTAATTTATCCTTCTACACTTTATGACTCACCTTTTCACCTTTTTCAATAATTCAAACCATAATCATGGGTAGCATTTATTACATAAATATCATCTATAATGAACATATTTTCTTTCAATAGCCAACCCGAGCTCAAATAGTTTAGGCAAAGTTTTGCACGTAAAATTATATTTGTAATAGTGAATCTCACTGGAAATCATTTCCAGCAATGCCTGACAGGAAATAAGTAAACTCAATTAACTGGTAAGGCTCCCGTCATCTTCCGCTCCCGCATTAGACTTCTGGCATTTCTGCCTCTCTTATAATCCCCACTCCTGTTTGGACCTAAAATTTTTAATATAGCTTATAACCATGGAAGAATTAATGCTAATTGACATACCGAGTTTTGCTAAGTTCGGTTCATACGTTAGTGCCCAACAAAATTGTTGGCTCCCGTTTTAGATTTTAGTGAATATCACGTTTTTTACTTTGTTAAACGACAAAAGTGAATATAACAAAAGTTACTTTAAATAGAAAAATAAACTACTTTTGTCATGTGCATATTTGAAGAAACCCCAATTGAAAACGAAATACAGCTATTTTTAAATTCAGGCCTCTCCTACAACCCCCACTCCTGCCCGACCCTAAAAATGTTGGTATGGCTTATTATAAAGAAGGTGATAGTGCTAACACACATACCGAGTTTTATTTAGTTCCGTTGAGTCTTTCGTGTCAAATAAAATTATTGACTCCCGCTATAATTGTTGGCGTATAACGCATTTGCACTTCGGAATACGACGAAAGCATATATAACAAAAGTTACTCTTAATAACAAAATAAACAACTTTTGTCATGTGCATATTTGCCGAAAAACCAATAGGAAACGAAATATCGCTATTTTTAATTTCAGGCTTCCCTTATAACCCCCACTCCTGTTCGTCTCAGAGAATATTAACATAGCCTAAAGTCTAAGTTGGGCTAGTAGTAATACACATACCGAGTTACATTAAATTCGGTTCAGCCGTTTATGCGTGAAAAGGTAACAAACATACACGAAAGAAACAAAATGCAGTTATGGTGTCTATGACATGTGAAACGAAAAGTTATCGTGTAATTTTGAGAAAAAAATCAATTTACAGACAGAGGTTACAATTTTATATATATACTAGCCAAGGTACCCGGCTTCGCTCGGGAAATCATTTGAGACGGAAAGATGTTATTTTGTTTTTGGCAATGCTTCTATGTGTAGAATTGCTCTTCCCGTCTAGGTACCGTTTTCGTTTTCAGTGTATATCTCGTTTATACTTTGTTATACGACAGAAATGATTATAACAAAAGTTATTTTAAATAACAAAATAATAATTTTGTGTCATGTGCATATATGCAGAAAAACCAATAGAAAACGAAATACCGCTATTTTTAATTTCAGGCCTCCCTTACAACCCCCACTCCTGCCCGTCCCTAGAAATGTTAGTATAGCTTATTATAATAAAGGCGTTAGGGCTAATACGCATACTGAGTTTTATTGAGTTCGGTTAAGTCTTTTGTCCCGAGGAAAATTGTTGACTCCCGCTATAATTTTTAGCGTATGACGGCTTTATACTTCGGTATACGACGATAGTGTACATAACAAAATATTCTCTAAATAACAAAATAAACAACTTTTGTTATGTTCATATTTGCCGAAAAACCAATAGAAAACGAAATATCGCTATTTTTAATTTCAGGCTTCCCTTATGACCCCCCCTCCTGTTCGTCTCAGAGGATATTAATATCGCCTAAAGTCTAAGTTGGGTTACTAGTAATATACATACCAAGTTTCATAAAATTCGGTTCAGCCGTTTATGCGTGAAAAGGTAACAAACAAACAAACAAACAAACAAACAGACACCAAAGAAACAAAATGCAGTTATGGTGTCTATGACATGTGAAACGAAAAGTTATCGTGAAATTTCGCGAAAAAAATCAATGTACAGACAGAGGTTACAATTTTATATATATACTAGCTCAGATACCCGGCTTCGCCCGGGAATTCATCTGAGGCTGAATGGTGATGGTATTTTTTAGCAGGTTTACATTGCACAATATTTACCCATTTACCCGTCCCAGTTTTTAGGATTGATACCCATCTTTGCCGTGGATTTGCTAATAATAGAATTATTTGTTCGATAAGGCTTCACAGTCTTCGATATTTTTATATTTCCCGTCTCTTATACATGTAAATATGGTGAATTTTTATTTCAGGCCTCCCTATTAACCCCCCTCCCGTTCGAACCTAAAAATTTTAATATAACTTATAATCATGAATGAATTAACGCTAATTGGCATACCGAGTTTTGTTAAGTTCGGTTCAGCCGTTAGTGCCCGCTAAAGTTTTAACGTATAACTCATTTATACTTAGGTATACGACAAAAAAGTATATAACAAAAATTACTCCAAATAATAAAATAAACAACTTTTGTTATGTTTATATTTGCGGAAAAACCAATAGGAAACGAAATATCGCTATTTTTAATTTCAGGCTTCCCTTATAACCCCCAATCCTGTCCGTCCATAGAAATGTTGGTATGGCTTATTATAATGAAGGTCTCACTGCTAATACACATACCGAGTTTTATTTAGTTCGGTTGAGTCTTTTTTGGCAAATAATATTGTTGACTCCCGCTATAATTATTAGCGTATAACGCATTTAAACTTCGGTATACGACAAAAGTGTATATAACAAAAGTTACTCTAAATAACAAAATAAACAACTTTTGTTATGTGCATATGTACCGAAAAACCAATAGAAAGCGAAATATCGCTATTTTTAATTTCTGGCTTCCCTTATAACCCCCACTCCTGTTCGTCTCAGAGAAAATTAATATAGCCTAAAGTCTAATTTGGGTTAGTAGTAATTACATACCAAGTTTCATAAAATTCGGTTCAGCCGTTTATGCGTGAAAAGGTAACAAACAAACAAACACGAAAGAAACAAAATGCAGATATGGTGTCTATGACATGTGAAACGAAAAGTTATCGTGAAATTTCGCGAGAAAAATCAATGTACAGACAGAGGTTACAATTTTATATATATATAGATAGATAGATAGATATAGATTTTGAACGGACCTCATTTTCGTCATCTCCTGGGTAGGATCGATGGACATTTGAAGAAATGTTTTGAAGTATGACCTCAATAGCTGATTTCCCTTAAGGGAAATCTGCTAAAAAGATGGCGTCCTTGACTTTAAAGAAAAAGTTTCAAAGACATTTGCTACTGAGGAGGGGAAAATAATTCCTCAGAAAATCGCGTCATGAGTACGACCTCAATAGCTGATTTCCCTTGAAGGGAAATCTGCTAAAATGCAAATATCTCGGTTAATATTCAAGATAGAGAATAAATGTGTATAAAAATATTTATAGGAAATTTAATTTGTAATAAGATTCTCTTTATTGAAATACGGACATACTTTGAATTTTCGAAAATCCCCTTTCTAACTCACCCCCCCCCCCCTCTATTTCTGGGTTCGATTTCAGCCATTAAGTAATATTATATTCAGAGTTGAATGAAACAAATATCTCAATTCATGTGTTTTTTCATGTAAATATATGGTCCGTTTTAAATTGTTGTAAGTTGTAAATAACGTTTGACAACAACAGTGGTTCAAACTAATTCTTTGGTTACATTTCTGGAATTAGATAACTCGACCTCAAATTTTGATACTTTGATATTTTTCTCATAAAAAAGAAAATAGCTAGATTTCTTGATGAAGGCAGTGCAAAAAACACTACTTGGATATCTAATTAAATACCTTGAGATTCAAAGACATCTTGCTGCATCATCAATGTTTTTGGCGAGTGCTTATAATGTAAGCTCGTGGGGCCCGTAACGATTAGAAAAATTGCAATTCATCTTCTTTCAGGCTCTTGTGTAAAGCTGTGGATCCTATTCACTACTATCACTTAATTATAAAGAAGTCCGTCACGCAGGGCCTGCGTTAACTAAGCAGATTTCCCAAGTGCGCCACATATTTGCATTTATCTCAAAACGTAAAAGTTCAATGAGAACAATATTTGGTATTTAAGCTTCAAAACATACAGGGTCCGGCAAAAAAACCTCCCTGATTTCAATAGGCATTTGCAAAAAGAATAAGAAACATACAGAACAATTACTTATATTTGTGAATAGCCTATATAATGCCATTTTACATCACTTAGTATACTTTACTTGGTTTTGAAAATTATGTCCGATAAATGATTTCCCCCATTGTTAAGACATTCACGAAGTCTTTCCCTGAGTTGTCCATAGTTCTTCGTGTACCTTCCTTTGGAATGGCTGCCACTTCCTGCCTAATGGCATCTTTTAGTTCTTGCAGAGTTCTGGGACGATGTTTGTACACTTTAGCCTTTAGGTAGCCCCACAGAAAGAAATCACAAGGTGATAAGTCGGGTGACCTTGGGGGCCAGGAAATGTCTTCTCTTAAAGAAACAAGACGTCCAGGGAACAACTCTCTTAACATTTCCAAGGACCGCCGAGCAGTGTGAGCTGTGGCTCCGTCCTGTTGGAACCAAACTTCTTCTTCCTCATGGTCTAAAACAAACTGGTTGATCTTGGGTCGGAGAAATGTCTCTATCATGTGACAATAGCGATCGGCATTGACCGTTACTGTTTGTCCATCTTCTTCAAAAAAGTACGGTCCCCACACACCAAATTCCGCAACGGCGCACCAAACTGTGACTTTTGGGCTGTGCAGTGGTTGTTGGTGGAGTTTCCTAGGATTTTCTGCAGCCCAGTAGCGGAAATTCTGTTTGTTAACAGTTCCACACAAGTGGAAGTGGGCTTCATCAGAAGAAATGAAGACAGCATCTGGGGGAATGTTTTGCAAAATGTCATCACATGCAGCCCTGCGAGTATCATAATCTGAACACTGAAAATGGCATGTACGCCGCTACGGAACAATACCCCCTCCACATCTCTACCCCCACTACGACTCACGCGGTGGCTTGCTCAAACCGGGGAGTTTTTTTTGCCGGACCTTGTATTAGAATATTGAAAATATGAGATGAATAGGAGTGGAGCTTTACTGAAGACCGAAAACTAAAAAATGCAAATATCACAGTAAATAATCAAGATAGTGAAAAAATGTACATAACAACATTTATAGAACATTACATTAAGATTGGTTCTGTGGAATGTTTCGATCCGACGCATAATAACGGAGATATTAAGAATTTTCGAAATTCTCCTCCTTTAAACCCCCCTCCCCCTGGTCCGGTTTCAGCCATTAACGAACTTGATCTTTCTTTTTGTATAAAACGATTATATATCAAGTTTGGTAACAATAAGTCAAAAATTACGACCGCTAGAGTGGTAACAGACAAATCTATATATATATATAAAATTGTAACCTCTGTCTGTACATTGATTTTTTTCGCGAAATTTCACGATAACTTTTCGTTTCACATGTCATAGACACCATAACTGCATTTTGTTTCTTTGGTGTCTGTTTGTTTGTTTGTTTGTTTGTTTGTTTGTTTGTTTGTTTATTTGTTTGTTTGTTTGTTACCTTTTCACGCATAAACGGCTGAACCGAATTTTATGAAACTTGGTATGTATATTACTACTAGCCCAACTTAGACTTTAGGCTATATTATTATTCTCTAAAACAAATAGGAGTGGGGGTTATAAGGGAGGCCTGAAATTAAAAATAGCGATATTTCGTTTCATATTGCTTTTTCAGCAAATATGCCATATAACAAAAGTGGTTTATTTTGTAATTTAGAGTAACTTTTGTTATATGCACATTTGCAGTATACGGAAGTATAAATGAGTTATACGCTAAAATCTATAGCGGGAGTCAACAATTTATTAGGCACAAAAGATTCAACCGAACTAAACCAAACTCGGTATGTGAATTAGTACTAACGCCTTCCTTATAATAAGCCATACTAACATTTCTAGGGACGGGCAGGAGTGGGGGTTATATGGGAGGCCTGAAATTAAAAATAGCGATATTTCGTTTCCTATTGCTTTTTCACCAAATATGCCCATAACAAAAGTTGTTTATTTTGTTATTTGGAGTAACGTTTGTTAAATACACTTTTGTCGTATACTGAATTATAAATGAGTTATACGCTAAAAACTATAGCGGGAGTCCACAATTTTATTTGGCACAAAGGACTTAACCGAACTAAATAAAACTCGGTATGTGAATTGGCACTAACGCCTTCCTTATAATAAGCAATACTAACATTTCTAGGAATGGGCAGGAGTGGGGGTTATAAGGGAGGCCTGAAATTAATAATAGTGGTATTTCGTTTTCCTATTGCTTTTTCGGCAAATATGCACATAACAAAAGTTGTTTATTTTGTTATTTAGAGAAACTTTTTTTTATATACACTATTGTCGTTATACTGAAGTATAAAGGCGTTATACGCTAAAAAATTATAGCGGGAGTCAACAATTTGGAGGACAGTAAAGACTTACATCAAAAATTAATTTTATTAATTAACAAATGCCAACAACGGGTATTAAACCCTAAACAGTGGGATGGGTAAATGTCAAAATATTGTGCAAAGTAAAGCCTTGCCAAAAAAATACCATCACCATTCATAAAATCAATTCCCGGGCGAAGCCGGGTATCTGAGCTAGTCTATATTATATATATTATATATATATATATTATATATATATATATATAAATATATATATATATATATATATATATATATAAAATTGTAACCTCTGTCTGTACATTGATTTTTTTCGCGAAATTTCACGATAACTTTTCGTTTCACATGTCATAGACACCATAACTGCATTTTGTTTCTTTCGTGTCTGTTTGTTTGTTTGTTTATTTGTTTGTTTGTTTGTTACCTTTTCACGCAAAAACGGCCTGAACCGAATTTTATGAAAACTTGGTATGTTATATTACTACTAGCCCAACTTAGACTTTAGGCTATACTAATATTCTCTGAGACGAACAGGAGTGGGGGTTATAAGGGAGGCCTGAAATTAAAAATAGCGATATTTCGTTTCCTATTGTTTTTTTCGGCAAATATGAACATAACAAAAGTTGTTTATTTTGTTATTTAGAGTAACTTTTGTTATATACACTTTTTTGTATCCCGAATTATAAACGAGATATACGCTAAAACCTATAGCTGAAGTGAACAATTTTATTTGGGACAAAAGAGCCAACCGAAATAAATAAAACTCGGTATGTGTATTAGCACTAACGCTTTCATTATAACAAGCCATGCCAACATTTCTAGGGACGGGCAGGAGTGGGGGTTATAAGGGAAGCCAGAAATTAAAAATAGCGATATTTCGTTTCTTATTGGTTTTACGGCATATATGAACATAACAAAAGTTGTTTATTGTGTAATTTAGAGTAACTTTTGTTATATTCACTTTTGCCGTATACGGAAGTATAAATGAGTTATACTCTAAAAACTATAGAGGGAGTCCACAATTTTATTTGGCACAAAAGACTCAACCGAACTAAACCAAACTCGGTATTTGAATTAGTACTAACGCCTTCCTTATAATAAGCCATACTAACATTTCTAGAGATGGGCAGGAGTGGGGGTTATAAGAGAAGCCTGAAATTAAAAATAGCGATATTTCGTTTCCTATTGGTTTTTCGGCAAATATAAACATAACAAAAGTTGTTTATTTTGTTATTTAAAGTAGCTTTTGTTATATACACTTTTTTCGTATACCAAATTATAAACGAGATATAGGCTAAAACCTATAGCGGAAGTGAACAATTTTATTTGACACAAAAGACTCAACCGAACTAAAGCAAACTCGGTATTTGAATTAGCACTAACGCCTTCCTTATAATAAGCTATACTATTTCTAGGGAGGGGCAGGAGTGGGAGTTGTAAGGGAGGCCTGAAATTAAAATAGTGATTTCCTATTGGGGTTTCGGCAAATATGCAAATAACAAAAGTTGTTTAATTTGTTATTTAGAGAAATTTTCTCAACACTTCTTTTCAATATGAACTACCAGGTACCTCAAATGAAAAAAATTATTCAAATGTATGTCATTATTTTCTCATTAATAATTCAAATCTATGCATAATGCACAGGAAACTGGAAATTTGACAATATGCAGAACAGTGAATCTTGCATAAAAAAATAATTTTATTATTAACAAATCCACATAAACGACGGGTGTTAACCCTAAACACTGGGACGGGTAAATGTCATAATATTGTGCAAAGTAAAGCCTTGCCAAAAATATACCATCACCATTCAGCCCCAAATGAATTCCCGAGCGAAGCCGGGTATCTCAGCTAGTATCTTTATATATATAATTCTAGCGTGCGTGTGTATGTCACTGAACTCCTCCTAGACGGATGGACCGATTTGATTGAATTTTTGAATACGCGTTCGGGTGACGCCCCGGATGGTTTAGCGCCGCAGATCGGCCAGGCAGATGGAGCAGGTCTCCGGTCGAAGGGCGAAGGGCGAGGTTATTGGAAATGTAATGAAATGTTAGTTTATCTAATGTACGTCCCTAGAATTTAAGTATGTTATCTATATAAAGATGTTTTCAGCTGCGAGAGGTTTTCACTTTCAGACATTGTTATTTATTGTCCAAATTTATTTTAATTTGATTTGAATGTTGCAATTATTTTCTTTTCTTTATTTATTTTTATGTATTTGCGTTATTATTGTTGAGGGTTTTGATTTATTTCAGTTATTGGTCTACAACTGTTTGTTTTTAAGAACGTGTAGTGCCCGTTCTACCAGATAATCACAGAACTAAAACGTCTTCTTTTCCTTCTCTCATTTCTCCTTTTCTTTTTGCGTACCAAGTGTTTGCGATATTTTATTTACTATTTGTTTTTAGGCAAACGTGCATATAACAAATGTTGTTTTTTTGCGTTATTAAGAGTAGATTTTGAAAAACATAATATTATTAAATTTAATATCCTAATCGCTTGATATATAATGCAGGACAACGTCTGCCGGGTCCGCTAGTATCTATCTATATCTATCGATCTATATATATATATACTAGCTCAGATACCCGGCTTCGCCCGGGAATTCATTTGAGGCTGAATGGTGATGGTATTTTTTAGCAGGCTTTACATTGCACAATATTTTGACATTTACCCGTCCCAGTGTTTAGGATTGATACCCGTCGTTGCCGTGGATTTGCTAATAATAGAATTATTTGTTCGATAAGACTTCAATGTCTTCGATATTTTTATATTTCCCGTCTCTTATACATGTAAATATGGTGAATTTTTATTTCAGGCCTCCCTTATAAGCCCCCTCCCGTTCGAACCTAAAAAATTTAATATAGCTTATAATCATGGAAGAATTAATGCTAATTGACATACCGAGTTTTGTTAAGTTCGGTTCAGCCGTTAGTGCCCAATAAATTTGTTGGCTCCAGCTAAAGTTTTAACGTATAACTCATTTATACTTAGGTATACGACAAAAATGTATATAACAAAAGTTGCTCCAAATAACAAAATAAACAACTTTTGTTATGGGCATATTTGCCAAAAAACGAATAGGAAACGAAATATCGCTATTTTTAATTTCAGGCTTCCCTTATAACCCCCACTCCTGCCCGTCCATAGAAATGTTGGTATCGCTTATTATAATGAAGGCCTCACTGCTAATACACATACCGAGTTTTATTTAGTTCGGTTGAGTCTTTTTTGGCAAATAATATTGTGGACTCCCGCTATAATTTTTAGCGTATAACGCATTTAAACTTCGGTATACGACAAAAGTGTATATAACAAAAGTTACTCTAAATAACAAAATAAACAACTTTTGTTATGTGCATAATTGCCGAAAATGCATTAGGAAACGAAATATTGCTATTTTTAATTTCAGCTCTCCCTTATAACCCCCACTCCTGTTTGTCTCAGAGAATATTAACATAGCCTAAAGTCTAAGTTGGGTTAGTAGTAAAATACATACCAAGTTTCATAAAATTCGGTTCAGCCGTTTATGCGTGAAAAGGTAACAAACAAACAAACAAACAAACAAATAAACAAACAAACAGACACCAAAGAAACAAAATGCAGTTATGGTGTCTATGACATGTGAAACGAAAAGTTATCGTGAAATTTCGCGAAAAAAATCAATGTACAGACCGAGGTTACAATTTTATATATATACTAGCTAAGGTACCCGGCTTCGCCCGGGAATTCATTTGAGGCTGAATGGTGATGGTATTTTTTCGGCAAGACTTTACTTTGCACAATATTTTGACATTTCCCCGTTTCAGTGTTTAGGGTTAGTACCCGTAGTTGGTTTGGAATAGAAAATGAAATATCGGGAATTTTTATTTCAGGCCTCCTTTATAACCCCCACTCCCGTTATAACATAAACATTTTAATATAGGTTATTACCATGTAAGAATTAATGCTAATTTATATATTCTGAGTTGTTCGAATCGGTTCAACCGTTGGTGTCCAATAAAATAGTTGACTCCCGCTATAGCTTTTAGTGTATACTTCGTTTATAATTTTTTATACAACAAAAGTGAATATAACAAAAGTTACTTTAAATAACAAACTAAACAACTTTTGTCATGTGAATATTTGCAGAAAAACCAATAGAAAACAAAATACCGCTATTTTTAATTTCAGGCCTCCCTTATAACCCCCACTCCTGCCCGTCCCTAGAAATGTTAGTATAGCTTATTATAATGAAGGCGTTAGTACTAATTCACATACCGAGTTTGGTTTAATTCGGTTGAGTCTTTAGTGCGAAATAAAATTGTGGACTCACGCTATAGTTTATAGCATATAACTCATTTATGCTTCCGTATACGGCATAAGTGCGTATAACAAAAGTTACTCTAAATAACAAAATAAACAACTTTTGTTATGTGCATATTTGCTAAAAAAGCAATAGGAAACGAAATATCGCTATTTTTAATTTCAGGCCTCTCTTATAACCCTCACTCCTGCCCGTCCCTAGAAATGTTAGTATGGCTTATTATAAGGAAATCGTTAATACTAATTCACATAGCGAGTTTGGTTTAGTTCGGTTGAGTCTTTTGTGCCAAATAAAATTGTGGACTCCCACTATAGTTTTTAGCGTATAACTCATTTATACTTCCGTATAAGGCAAATGTGCATATAACAAAAGTTACTCTAAATTACAAAATAAACAACTTTTGTTATGTGCATATTTGCTGAAAAAGCAATAGGAAATGAAATATCGCTATTTTTAATTTTAGGCCTCCCTTATAACCCCCACTCCTGTTCGTCTTAGAGAATATTAATATAGCCTAAAGTCTAAGTTGGGCTAGTAGTAATATACATACCAAGTTTCATAAAATTCGGTTCAGCCGTTTATGCGTGAAAAGGTAACAAACAAACAAACAAACAAATAAACAAACAAACAAACAAACAGACACCAATGAAACAAAATGCAGTTATGGTGTCTATGACATGTGAAACGAAAAGTTATCGTGAAATTTCGCGAAAAAAATCAATGTACAGACAGAGGTTACAATTTTATATCTATATATATATAAAATTGTAACCTCTGTCTGTACATTGATTTTTTTCGCGAAATTTCACGATAACTTTTCGTTTCACATGTCATAGACACCATAACTGCATTTTGTTTCTTTGGTGTCTGTTTGTTTGTTTGTTTGTTTGTTTGTTTGTTTGTTTATTTGTTTGTTTGTTTGTTACCTTTTCACGCATAAACGGCTGAACCGAATTTTATGAAACTTGGTATGTATATCACTACTAACCCAACTTAGACTTTAGGCTATGTTAATTTTCTCTGAGACGAACAGGAGTGGGGGTTATAAGGAAAGCCTGAAATTAAAAATAGCGATATTTCGTTTTCTATTGGTTTTTCGGGAAATGTGCACATAACAAAAGTTGTTTATTTTGTTATTTAGAGTAACTTTTGTTATATACACTTTTGTCGTATACCGAAGTTTAAATGCGTTATACTCTAAAAATTATAGCGGGAGTCAACAATATTATTTGCCAAAAAAGACTCAACCGAACTAAATAAAACTCGGTATGTGTATTAACAGTGAGGCCTTCATTATAATAAGCCATACCAACATTTCTATGGACGGGCAGGAGTGGGGGTTATAAGGGAAGCCTGAAATTAAAAATAGCGATATTTCGTTTCCTATTGGTTTTTCCGCAAATATAAAAAAACAAAAGTTGTTTATTTTGTTATTTGGAGTAACTTTTGTTATATACACTTTTGTCGTATACCTAAGTATAAATGAGTTATACGTTAAAACTTTAGCGGGCACTAACGGCTGAACCGAACTTAACAAATCTCGGTATGTCAATTAGCATTAATTCTTCCATGATTATAAGTTATATTAAAATTTTTAGGTTCGAACGGGAGGGGGGTTATAAGGGAGGCCTGAAATAAAAATTCACCATATTTACATATATCAGAGACGGGAAATATAAAAATATCGAAGACAGTGAAGAATTATCGAACAAATAATTCTATTATTAGCAAATCCACGGCAACGACGGGTATCAATCCTAATCACTGGGACGGGTAAATGTCAAAATATTGTGCAATGTAAAGCCTGCTAAAAAATACCATCACCATTCAGCCTCAAATGAATTCCCGGGCGAAGCCGGGTATCTGAGCTAGTATATCTATATATATATAAAATTGTAACCTCTGTCTGTACATTGATTTTTTTCGCGAAATTTCACGATAACTTTTCGTTTCACATGTCATAGACACCATAACTGCATTTTGTTTCTTTCGTGTATGTTTGTTTGTTTGTTTGTTTGTTTGTTTGTTTGTTTGTTTGTTTGTTTGTTTGTTTGTTTGTTTGTTACCTTTTCACGCATAAACGGCTGAACCGAATTTTATGAAACTTGGTATGTATATTACTACTAACCCAACTTAGACTTTAGGCTATATTAATATCCTCTGAGACGAACAGGAGTGGGGGTTATAAGGGAAGCCTGAAATTAAAAATAGCGATATTTTGATTTCTATTGGTTTTTCGGCAAATATAAACATAACAAAAGTTGTTTATTTTGTTATTTAGAGTAACTTTTGTTATATACACTTTTTTCGTATACTGAATTATAAACGAGATATACGCAAAAACCTATAACGAATGTGAACAATTTTATTTGAGACGAAAGACCCAACCGAAATGAATAAAACTCGGTATGTGTATTAGCACTAACGCTTTCATTATAATAAGCCATACTAACATTTCTAGGGACGGGCAGGAGTGGGGGTTGTAGGGGAGGCCTGAATTTAAAATAGCGGTATTTCGTTTTCTATTCGTTTTTCGGCAAATATGAACCTAACAAAAGATGTTTATTTTGTTATTTAGAGTAACTTTTGTGATATTCATTTTTGACTTTTAATGAAGTATAAACGAGATATATACTATAAACTAAAGCGGGAGTCAACTATTTTATTGGGCGCTAACGATTGAACCGAAACTAACAAAACTCGGTATGTCAATTAGCATTAATTCTCCCATGATTATAAGCTATATTAAAATTTTTAGGTTCGAACGGGAGTGGGTGTTATAAGGGAGGCCTGAAGTAAAAATTCACGATATTTCATTTTCTATTTGTTTTTCGGCAAAGGTGCACATAACAAAAGTTGTTTACTTTGTTATTTAGAGCAACTTTTGTTTCATTCACTTATGTCGTAAAATGAAGTAAATACGGGATATAAGCTAAATCTATAGCGGGAGTCTTTTAGCCTTATCTATTTCGATTATTTAGTACTAAGTATGATTCGTATTAGTGAAATTATAAATCCCCCTCCCCCTTCGCCTCATTTATTTATTTTCCCTAGAAAATAACTTTGTTATTTATTTCCAATAGAAATTTAAACTATAAAAGCATTTCCATTATTTAATTTGTATAATGTATTATTTAAACAAAATCATGCTGAATTTCCTCAAGGAGTGACAGCGGAAGTAGTACGGAATTAAACTCTTTGATTTTGGTTATATACTATCTTATTTCCGATATCTTCATGTTATTGAAACAAATATGTACCATCATAACAATTAAATGTTAATGTCATTATGACAAAAGACAAAATGCTCTTAAACTCGATATGATTGTTTAAAGTATTACTTAGGTTGCAGGGACGGCTACGATCTCTTCCCCTCGACTAGCTTTTTGAATATAATTGAAATTATTTTTAGGGTAACACTATTATTTAATTCCATCAGGTAGATAAATTATTACAATAATATTTTGAATTAATAATTTAAGGAGAAGAGTGTTGATAGCTCTAATGCGAGAGCGGAAATAGACGGAGGCTAATAGAGTTAATTGAGTTTACTAATTTCCTGTGAAATGCTGGGCATTACGGGAAGTGATTACCACTGAGATCTACTATTATGAATATAACTTGCTATATAACGTGCTAAACTATGCTTAAACTATATGTGCTCGGATTGGTTTTTGACAGGAAATAAGTTTCATTATAGACGATATTTAATTGTAATAAATCCATGATGATGGTTTGAAGTATTCAAAAAGGTGAGTTAAAAAGTGGCAAGGGATAGATTAGGAACACATTTTTATTTATTCTTCAAATATAAAATTTCTCATTTATAAGTCGCCTGCCTGACACTCACAGCAAAACAATGGGCGCCGACGGAAGTGTAGTTGTAAACATTGAAGACTTGCCCCAAAAAAATACTATCATCATTCAGCCTTAAATGATTTCCCGAGCGAAGCCGGGTACCTTAGCTAGTATAGATATATATATATAGACTAGCTCAGATACCCGGCTTCGCACGGGAATTAATTTGAGCCTGAATGGTGATGGCATTTTTTTGGCAAGGCTTTACTTTGCATAATATTTTGACATTTATCCGTCCCAGTGTTTAGGGTTAATACCCGTCGTTTCTGTGGATTTGTTAATAATAAAATTATTTTTTTATGTAAGTCTTCACTGTCCTCCATATTGTCATAATTCCCGTTTTCTGTGCATTATGCATATATTTGAATTATTTAGGACAAAATATTAACATACTTTTGAATTTTTTTTTCCCGGTGAGGTACTTGATAGTTCATATTAAAAAGAATTGTTTAGAAAATTTCTCTAACTAACAAAATAAACAACTTTTGGCATGTGCTTATTTGCAGAAAACCCAATAGAAAACGAAATACCGCTTTTATTTCAGACCTCCTTTACAACCCCCACTCCTGCCCGTCCCTAGAAATATTGGTATGGCTTGTTATAATGAAGGCATTAGTCCTAATACACGTACCGAGTTTTATTTAGTTCAGTTGATTCTTTTGTGCCAAATAAAATTGTGGACTCCCGCTATAGTTTTTAGCGTATAACTCATTTATACTTCGGTATACGGCAAAAGTGTAAATAACAAAAGTTTCTATAAATAACAAAATAAACAAATTTTGTTATGTGCATATTTGCCGAAACCCCAATAGGAAACGAAATATCATTATATTTAATTTCAGGCCTCCCTTATAACCCCCACTCCTGCCCGTCCCTAGAAATCTTAGTATGGCTTATTATAAGGAAGGCGTTAGTGCTAATACACATACAGAGTGTTTTATTTAGTTCGGGTGAGTCTTTGTGCCAAATAAAATTATTGACTCCCGCTATAATTTTTAGCGTATAACGCCTTTATACTTCCGTATATGGCAAAAGTGCATATAACAAAAATTACTCTAAATTACAAAATAAACAACTTTTGTTATGTGCATATTTGCTGAAAAAGCAATAGGAAACGAAATATCGCTATTTTTAATTTAAGGCCTCCCTTATAACCCCCACTCCTGCAAGTCCCTAGAAATGTTAGTATGGCTTATTATAAGGAAGGCGTTAGTACTAATTCACATACCGAGTTTGGTTTAGTTCGGTTGAGTCATTTGTGCCAAATAAAATTGTGGGACTCCCGCTATAGTTTTTTAGCGTATTACGCATTTATACTTCCGTATACGGCAAAAGTGTATATAACAAAAGTTACTCTAAATTACAAAATAAAACAACTTTTGTTATGTGCATATTTGCTGAAAAAGCAATAGTGAAACGAAATATCGCTATTTTTAATTTCAGGCCTCCCTTATAAACCCCCACTCCTGTTTGTCTTAGAGAATATTAATATAGCCTAAAGTCTAAGTTGGGCTAGTAGTAATATGCATACCAAGTTTCATAAAATTCGGTTCAGTAGTTTATGCGTGAAAAGGTAACAAACAAACAAACAAATAAACAAACAAACAAACAAACAAACAGACACCAAAGAAACAAAATGCAGTTATGGTGTCTATGACATGTGAAACGAAAAGCTATCGTGAAATTTCGCGAAAAAAATCAATGTACAGACAGAGGTTACAATTTTATATATATATAGATAATTGTAACCTCTGTCTGTACATTGATTTTTTTCACGAAATTTCACGATAACTTTTCGTTTCACATCTCATAGACACCATATCTGCATTTAGTTTCTTTCGTGTATGTTTGTTTGTTGGTTTGTTGTTACCTTTTCACACATAAACGGCTGAACCGAATTTTATGAAACTTGGTATGTATATTACTACTAGCCCAACTTAGACTTTAGAGTAACTTTTGTTATGTACACTTTTGTCGTATACATACAAGTATAACTGAGTTATACGCTAAAAACTATAGCGGGAGTCAACAATTTTTTTTGGCACAAAAGACCCAACCGAAATAAATAAAACTCGGTAAGTGTATTAGCACTAACGCTTTCATTATAACAAGCCATACCAGCATTTCTAGGGACGGGCAGGAGTGGGGGTTATAAGGGAAACCAAAAATTAAAAATAGCGATATTTCGTTTCTTATTAGTTTTTTGGCAAATATGAACATAACAAAAGATGTTTATTTTGTTATTTAGAGTAACTTTTGTTATATACACTTTTTTCCTATACCGAATTAAAAACGTGGTATACGCTAAAATCTATAGCGGAAGTGAACAATTTTATTTGGGACAAAAGACCCAACCGAAATGAATAAAACTCAGTAAGTGTATTAGGACTACCGCTTTCATTATAACAAGCCATACCAACGTTTCTAGGGACGAGCAGGAATGGGGGTTGTAAGGGAGGTCTGAAATAAAAAATATTGGTATTTCGTTTTCTATTGGGTTTTCTGCAAATATGCACATGACAAAAAATGTTTATTTTGTTATTTAGAGAAATTTTCTCGACAATTCTTTTCAATATGAACTACCAGGTACAACACCGGGAAAAATTAATTCAAATGTATGTTAATATTTTGTCCTTAATAATTCAAATCTATGCATAATGTACAGGAAACGGGAAATATGACAATATGGAGGACAGTGAAGTCTTACATAAAAAATAATAATTTTATTATTAACAAATCCACAGAAACGACGGGTATTAACCCTAAACACTGGGACGGGTAAATGTCAAAATATTGTGCAAAGTAAAGCCTTACCAAAAAAATACCATTGCCATTCAACCTCAAATCTATTCCCGGGCGAAGCCGGGTATCTGAGCTAGTATATCTATCTATATATATATATAAAATTGTAACCTCTGTCTGTACATTGATTTTTTTCGCGAAATTTCACGATAACTTTTCGTTTCACATGTCATAGACACCATAACTGCATTTTGTTTCTTTCGTGTATGTTTGTTTGTTTGTTTGTTTTTTTGTTTGTTACCTTTTCACGCATAAACAGCTGAACCGAATTTTATGAAACTTGGTATGTATATTACTACTAGCCCAACTTAGACTTTAGGCTATATTAATATTCTCTAAGACGAACAGGAGTGGGGGTTATAAGGGAGGCCTGAAATTAAAAATAGCGATATTTCGTTTCCTATTGCTTTTTCAGCAAATATGTACATAACAAAAGTTGTTTATTTATAATTTAGAGTAACTTTTGTTATATGCACTTTTACCGTATACGGAAGTATAAATGAGTTATACACTAGAAACTATAGCGGGAGTCCACAATTTTATTTGGCACAAAAGACTCAACCGAACTAAACCAAACTCACTATGTGAATTAGTACTAACGATTTCCTTATAATAAGCCATACTAACATTTCTAGGGACGGGCAGGAGTGGGGGTTATAAGAGGTGCCTGAAATTAAAAATAGCAATATTTCGTTTCCTATTGGTTTTTCGGCAAATATAAACATAACAAAAGTTGTTTATTTTGTTATTTAAAGTAGCTTTTGTGATATTCATTTTTGTCTTTTAACAAAGTATAAACGAGATATACACTATAAACTAAAGCGGAGTCCACTATTTTATTGGGCACTAACGATTGAACCAAACTTAACAAAACTCGGTATGTCAATTAGCATTAATTCTTCCTTGATTATAAGCTATATTAAAATGTTTTGGTTAGAACGGGATTGGGGTTATAAGGGAAGCCTGAAATAAAAATTCCCGATTTTGTGATTCTTATTAGTTTTTCAGTGATATTTTATAAAAATGCCATCATTAGTCAGTCAACGATGACTTCCCGGGCATCGTCGGATATATTAGCTAGATTGTATACAGAAAATTCGTACATTCCAGATGATACTTAATAATAATAAATCCTATCCATGATTATGATTTGAATTATTCACTGTGCGACAAACAGTGGAGAGGGAATGATTAGAGACTTATTTTCATTTATTCTTCAAATCTAAAATTTTATTTTCCATAAGTCGCCCAACGGAGCCTTACGGGAAGAAATGAGCCCAGACGGAAAGAGCAGTTGTAGACGTAGAAGCATTACCAAGAACAAAATAGAATATTTCGTCTCAAATGATTTCCCGAGCGAAGCCGGGTACCTTGGCTAGTATATATATATATATATATATATATATATATATATATATATATATATACACAGTAGAGCGTCGATTATCCGAACTAATGTTGTCAGACGTGGTTCGGATAATCAAAAGTTCGGATAATCAAAATTTTTATTTATTTTGTGTTTATTTATTTTCTTATAAATAATAAGGAAAAGGGAGATTTAAAATAACTTCGTAAAAAAAAACAAGTTTGTTTATTTATTTAAACATACGTAGTATGTATGAACATAGTGAAGAAACGAGTGTTATGAAATACATACATACATATGTATAAGTTGTCGAATTGAGCTACATGTACAATACAAATACAGTGTACACCTCACAAAGAACGGTTTGAAACTGAAAGTAAGCTATCCACAACCAGTTATATGAACGGAAAGGGTCTCACAGAATCTAATGCAATGAACAAATTAGGTAGTGTATACAGTTCTAAGTAAACCAATGCTATTCAACGTCTAATTTCATTCAACCAGATACAAATATGTAACAAATCAGTTTCTGAGAAATAATTAATGATGGATTCCGTTATAGATGTTCTGAGAAAAATAATTTTATTTTTGTTTAATTTTATTCAAAGTAACAATAATTATAAAAAAAAAAAAACTGGTTCCGATAATCGAACGTTCGGATAATTGACGTTCGGATAATCGACGCTCTACTGTATATATATATATATATATATATATATATATATATATATATATATATATATATATATATATATACCGTTTTGAACGGACCCCATTTTCGTAATCTCCTGGGTAGGATCGATGGACATTTGAAGAAAAATTTCGAAAATCGCGTCATGAGTACAACCTCAATAGCTGATTTATAAAAATCTGCTAAAAATATTGCGTCCTTGACTTTAAAGAAAAAGTTTCAAAGACATTTGCTACTGAGGAGGGGAAAATAATTCCTTGGGCTCAATACGGAAGTACTATCTGTCCCACATTCTAAATTAAACGAAGGAATAACTAAAGTTTCTTTGTCTAAAATGCCTACTAAAGAAGAGGGTAAACTGTGAGCTCTTACCTAAATACTTTTTTTTTTTTTTTTTTTAATTTTCAGAATTGATTCCTTTTAAACTTTTGTCAAAGATTATTTTGTTGACTAGAACTTTTATGTCGCAGCATTTTTAGCAGATTTCCCGTAAGGGAAATCAGCTATTGAGGTCGTACTCATAACGCGATTTTCGAAAATTTTCTTCAAATGTCCATCGATCCTACCCAGGAGATGACAAAAATGAGGTCAGTTCAAAATTAAATATATATTGTTATGTTTTTATTACAAAAATCAGTAATAAACGTTATTTTATGAGTCCTTTTGGATTGCAAAATTAAACACACACAAGGTTCACAGTTTTTATCACTACACAATTTATTTAACAATGCACAACACACTTAGTTAATTATTCTAAATTAGTACTCACAGTATGTACTGATAGTGTCACTGTTCTTGTTATTACACACTCCAATAATTCACTCACGTTCACAAAAAAAGTCCTTTACTTTAAGTTAACGCACTGCACTGTCTTAAACACGGCACTATACTGTTCTTTACAGTCACGGCACAACACTGTTCTTCACATAAAAACACTTTACCACACTGCACTGAGTCCCACTGTAGATCACTTGAAGACAGCTGAGAACAAAACTAAACTGTCGAGCGAGTTGCACATGCCTATATAGAGGAGAGGCAACATCAAAGGACGAAGGTCTCGAAGGTATTGGCCTCTTCGAGGTCTGACTAGGACGGGCGCGAGCATACGGGTGGAACTCCTTTGATCTCCGTACTCCCCAAATACGTGACTCTCTGTTTAATTTTTAATGTATTTCATTTTCGCAACACTGCCACCCACTTAAGCCTTTTCGGCCGGAATAGGCTCAATATCGCCGTTGCCATACTTGGCTAGTCGCTCTAGGTGAATCACTTTAATTTTAGACCTCGGATGGTAGTATCTCTGTATCCTGTAGACCACGTCGTTCAATCTCTTGATCACTTTGTAAGGTCGTTCCCAGTGCATTTGCAATTTAGGGGATAATCCTTTCTTGCGTTGTGGGTTAAATAGTAGAACCATTTTTCCTTCAGTAAATCCTTCCGTATTTGCTGCTCGATCATACTTGGCTTTCATCTTATCATTTGTCATTTTAATACGGTTGTATGCAAATTCATGGAGCTCATGCAGGTCTCCTTGTGCCTGGGGAGTATTTCCATTGTCTTCGCAGGACGGTCCGGGTTTGGCCTCAAATTCCAAATCCGCTGGCAGTCTTAGTTCTGCTCCAAATATGATTTTCGGTTTTTGAGTCGTGAGTTTTCAGTATGGTGTCGTTCTTGTCTTTTTGATGCCCTACAATTCACACATTTCCTTGAATATGGCCGATTCGAAATTTCGCCCCTGGTCAGAATGGAGTTCTATTGGAACCCCGTATCGGCACACCCAATTATTTACAAAGGCATCCACAACCGTTTTGGACTCCTGGTTTGGAATGGCATACACTTCGGGCCATTTGCTGAAATAGTCCATTACAACTAGGACATACCGGTTCCAGCCTCACTGACAGGGAATGGACCAGCAACAACCATGGATATCCGCTCGAAAGGGGCACCTGCGTTGTACTGCTGAAGCTTGCCGCGACTTTGTCTCGTTGGACCCTTGGCCGCAATTGGCTATCCAATCGGTTACAGATTGCTGACATCCCACCCACTAAAATCGTTGTTTTATTATTTCCAGGATTTCCGTAATGCCCAGATGGCCGCCACTGTGACCATTATGGAACTGCTTCAATACCTCATTTATCTTGGAGGTTGGCACGGTAATTAGGTCGGTTGTGGTTTTGCCATCTGTGGTGTCCCAAGATCGATATGAGCAGCCCTCTTACCAGTTTAAGGCTATTCCACTGGACCCAATATGATTTCGCAAGTGAGCTTTCAGCTGATGTCTCATTACGGGTCAGTCTTCTGTTGCCCTCCTTAGCCAATATAATCTTCGCCAGAATCGGGTCACCTTTCTGAGCCTTCAACCAGTCCCCGCCTGAGCCAATATGGGTAAGTCGCACATTGTAGACTTGTGGCCTTGAAATGACTTTAGCAGTCTCATGGGCTAGCGAATAAGAGATAGTTTCTGCAAAGGATGATTTTTGCATAGCACCGCGAATTTAACATCTGGGTCTCGTATACCATTCACAAATGCTTCAATCTTAAACTGATCCAGGAACGGATGATTTTCACCTGGGTAAGTCAGTTGGACCAGACGTTCGATTTCCATGGCAAAATCTTGCAGCGTCTCATTCGGTTTCTGCACTCTATCCCGTAATTCCATCATGCACCGTTCTCGCTTATGTTCACCGCCGTACTTGCGCTGTAATGCCACCATAATATCATCATAATTCTCCCTACAAGCTGACGGTAAACTCTCCAGGATTTCTGCAGCTGTTCCCTTCAGTGCCAAAATTAGTTTTACCGCTTTTTCTTCATTATTCCACCCAGTTTTGTTGGCCACTCTCAAATTGGAACTTGAAGACACTTAGTGGTACGCTACCATTAAAAGATGGGGTCTTTACCCTGCTGAACTGTTCTGAAATAACTCTCACCGGACCTTCTCGAACTTGTAGATTGTCCATTTGAAATTGCAGCTCACGTATTTCTTCGTTTATCTTTCGTCCTAGGTTGGACACGTCCTCTTCAAAACTATTCAGTTTTTCATCAAACCCGTTTACTCTCTGCTCAATGGCTTCCACTCGTTTGCCCAATACCTCAGACATTTCGTGGAGTTTATGGTTTGTTGTTGCTTCCTGAAGTTCCTCAAGTTTCTCGCAATTAGCTCTAGAAGCTTCTCGAACTTTTTCTTCTAGCTTCTAGCATGTCACAATTAGCTCTGGAAGCTTCCAAGAGTTTCTGGTTATTTTCCATCATAGCGGCTAAAATCGAATTTAAATCCAAATTACTACTTGAGATAGGAGTGAAATAAAAAGCTTTGTTATACCTGAAGTTAGGCTTTAATTAACACAATAGAACATTGTAAACAAAGATCAGATGTTAGTGAAAATATGATTTAGTAATAACAAATCTAACAATACTATTTTTGAGAATAATTTATATCATTCATCCCCTCCTAGGTAGTGTAATCTTGTAGGTAGGCAGGTCGTTGTCGGACCCGAGAGCTTCTGCGTAGTTCACCAGATGATGTAGGGGTTGGGTTCGGAGAAACTGCAGGCGAGGATGTCTCAGGAGAAGATGGATCAGCTGATGTTTTGCCATTACCTTCTACTTGAATTTGATGATATTCTACCGGATAATCAGACTGTGTGGTTTCCTGTTTTGAACAGTCCTCCTCCCTACAATGAAAGTCCTCTCCAGTTGGCGCTAAGTTTCTCGTGGATACCGTAGTCTCCCGGCCGTCAGGCAGCCTTATGTGAGCATACTCCGGGTTTGCTTCCAGTAAGGTGACTTCATCGACATATGGTTCATATTTGGAATGTCTTACCGGTCTTCTCATCAACACTTGTCCTGGAGTAGTTAACCACGAGGGTGTTGAGGGACCGCAACTAGATTTTCTCTGATGTTTAAATAATCGTTAATGAGGTGTTTCATTTGTTGTTGTACACAGTAATGAACGAATGGCATGGAGGGCTTCATCGACAACCTCTTCCCAGTGCCGGTTGTCTAAACCTCGTGTTCTTAGGGCTAATTCTATAGTCTTCCAAACAATACCAACATACTTTTCTGCCTGGCCATTCCCTTGAGGATTATACGGAGTTGTTCTGCTTGTTGCTACCCCGGCTGATGTTAAATAGTTTTAGCAGATTTCCCTTAAGGGAAATCAGCTATTGAGGTTGTACTCATGACGGAATTTTCGAAATTTTTCTTCAAATGTCCATCGATCCTACCCAGGAGATGACGAAAATGATGTCCGTTCAAAACTGTATATATATATATCTATATATCTATCTATCTATCTATATATTTGTCTGTTACCGCTCTAGCGGTCGCAATTTTTGTTTGATCGTTACCAAACTCGATATTTAGTCGTTTTATGTAAAAAGAAAGATCAAGTTCGTTAACGGCTGAAATCGTACCAGTGGGAGGGGGGATTAAGAGGATAGGATCTTCGAAAATTCGAAATATATCCGTTACTATACGTCGGACCGAAAAATTGTACAGAATTAATCTTATTGCAAATTAAATTTACTATAAATATTGTTATATACATTTATTCTCTATCTTGAATATTAACCGAGATATTTGCATTTATATTCTGCGTGTGGTCACCAGTAGGCTATGTTCGGACTTTCCGCCGAGAGCTCTGGCGGCCGTTTCCATAACTATTCGTCCCTCCTGAATAGGTTTAGAGGTTTGGTTAACTGTTTTTTGGGGCTAGAAACTACTGGGTTATTACGCCCTAAATAATGTTTTAGGTTTAGAGGTTTCTTACTACTACAGTTGTTATTAGGCAGATTTCTCTATTGTAAAACTTCACGTGGGAAATCTGCTTAGTTTACGCAGCGCCTGCGTGACGGACTTTTTAGCAGATTTCCCTTAAGGGAAATCAGCTATTGAGGTTGTACTCATGATGCGATTTTCGAAATTTTTCTTCAAATGTCCATCGATCCTACCCAGGAGATGACGAAAATGAGGTCCGTTCAAAACTGTATATATATATATCTATATATATATATATATATTAGCAGATTTCCCTTGAGGGAAATCAGCTATTGAGGTTGTACTAATGATGGACTTTTCGAAATTTTTCTTCAAATGTCCATCGATCCTACCTAGTAGATGACGAAAATAAGGTCTTTTCAAAACTGTATATATATATATATATATATATATATATATATATATATATATATATATATATATATATATATATAAAGTCAGTCACGCAGGGGCTGCGTAAACTAAGCAGATTTCCCAAGTGAAGTTTTACAATAGGGAAATCTGCCTAACTGTAGTAGTAAGAAACCTCTAAACCTAAAACATTATTTAGGGCGTAATAACCAAGTAGTTTCTAGCCCCAAAAAACAGTTGACCTAACCTCTAAACCTATTCACGAGGGACGAATAGTTATAGAAACGGCCGCCAGAGCTCTCGCCGGAAAGTTCGAACATAGCCTACTGGTAACCACACGTAGAATACAAATACAAATATCTCGGTTAATATTCAAGATACAGAATAAATGTATAGAACAATATTTATAGTACATTTAATTTGCAATAAATTTGTTCTATACAATGTTTTGATCCGACGCATAATAACGGAGATATTTTGAATTTTCAAAAATCCCCCCCTTTAAACCCCCCCTCCCACTAGTCCGATTTCAGCCATTAACGAACTTGATCTTCCTTTTTACATTAAACGATTAAATTCCGAGTTTGGTAAAGATCAAACAAGAATTGCGACCGCTAGAGCGTTAACAGACAAATATATATATATAGATATATATATAATTTTGAACGGAACTCATTTTCGTCATCTCCTGGGTAGGATCGATGGACATTTGAAGAAATTTTTCGAAACTCGCATCATGAGTACGACCTCAATAGCTGATTTCCCTTAAGGGAAATCTGCTAATATGTGTCTGTTACCGCTCTAGCGGTCGCAATTTTTGTTTGATCGTTACCAAACTCGATATTTAGTCGTTTTATGTAAAAAGACAGATCAAGTTCGTTAACGGCTGAAATCGGACCAGTGGGAGGGGGGGTTTAGAGGGGAGGATTTTCGAAAGCTCGAGATATCTCCGTTACTATTCGTCGGATCAAAAAATTTTACAGAAACAATATTATTACAAATTAAATTTACTATAAATATTCTTATATACATTTATTCTTTATCTTGAATTTTAACCGAGATATTTGGATTTTTCAGTTTTCAGCCATCAGCAAACCGCCACTTCTACTCATGTTACACAAAACAATACTCTGCTACATAATAAATCACATTATTCGAAGTTATATACCAAAAATTGTATTCAAGAGACCTTTATTATACGAGATATATGCAAATATGTCCCGGTGACCACCCCCCCCCCCATCTTAAGGTTTTGGACTACTAAAATTTGATTGATTGAGATAACAATTATTCTGACTCATTATTAATTACAATACTAGGTATAGTAAATAGTTCTCAATAAAATTAATATGTTATATTCTGATATATTTCAGAAATTGTTATTCTTTCCGGTGTGAAACGGGTAGACCCGTTTGTTTACATTTCTAACCTAACGCTTCCTGTCGGCAGGTTATTGAAATTGGGTGAAACATTTCCGTAGAATTTATTCACGGTGCTGTTGTGTTACCAGTATGTAGATTTATCTATTACTAAACTTCACGAGGGAAATCTGCTTAGTTTACGTAGCCCCTGCGTGACGGACTTTTTAAGTTCCTGAAACATGAAAGAGGCACCTCTATCCGAATGTATATAAGATGGCACTCCAAATATAGAAAACAATTTCTTGAATTTCGCAATGACAGTTGAAGAAGTCATATCTGACGGAGGGATAGCAAATGGGAAACGTGAATACTCGTCGACAAGAATAAGTAAGTAGCGATTCCGTGTGTTCGTAGGCAGCGGACCTTTGAAATCGATATTCAGACGCTCGAACGGGTGTGTTGCTTTAATAAGAGTTCCTTCTCGTTTCATGAATTTTGGTTTTAGCTCTGCACATATTTTACAAGTAGAGGTCACTTTTTTTATTTCCTCCAAGGAATAGGGCAAATTTTTGGATTTCACCCATTGGTACATTCGGGTTACCCCAGGATGGCAGAGGGCATCATGGAGAGCCTTCAGTTTTGTTGTGGCGCAGTCAATCGCTGAACATATGCGGGATAATGCATCAGCGGCTCCATTTTGTTTCCCCGATCTATAAATAATTTCGTAATCATAACATAATTCTAGTCTCCAGCGCATTATTTTCTCATTTTTTATTTTACCTTGTTGTTTGTTGTCAAACTGACCTTTGGTCTGTAAGTAGGCGGAAGTGTCTTCCTATCAAATAGTGCCTCCACTTTTTTACTGCCTCAATGATTGCATATGCTTCCTTCTCCACTGAATGATGTCGTTGTTCAGAATGAGTAAGTGTTCTTGAAAAGAATGCCACTGGTCGTCCATGCTGGGATAAGGTTGCTCCTATTGCTTGATCAGAGGCATCAGTCTCGACAGTAAATACCGCTTCCTCATCTACAGCAGAAACAAGTGCCTTTTCTATATCATTTTTGAGTTGTTCAAAAGTTTCTTTGATGTCCTGTAAAGGAAACTTTTTACTCGTAAGGTCATTAATTTTCTGTGAAAATTTAGGTATGAAATTTGAATAATGTGAAAACATGCCTATTGCCCTTCGAAGTGAATGAGCATCTGTTGGGAGAGGGAGCTCCCGTAATGCTTTTAATCGTTCCGGATCCGGGCGTATCGTCCTATCGCTTATGACATAGCCTAACAACTTAATCGACCTCAATGAAAAAACACTCTTGCCTTCATTAATTGTCAGTACATACTTATCTACTGCTGCCATGAATTTCCGAAGGTTTTTGTCATGTTCTTCTTGATTCCGTCCACAGACAGTAATATCGTCTAAGTATGTATATACATCTGTAAACTTTTCAGTGACAATAATGTAGTCGATCGTTCTCTGAAAGCAAGCAACTCCATTGTGAACACCAAATGGTATGCGTTTGAATTGCCATAACTTACCACACGCTTCAAAAGCTGTGCACTGCTTATCCTCTTCGCTGATAGGCACTTGGTGGTAGGCACTTCGCAAATCTATGGATCTAAAAACTTCATAATTTGCCACTTTATTGACAATATCCTGTATCCGCGGTAGAGGATAAGCATCAAGTTCAGTATATCGATTTATCGTTTGTGAGCAGTCTATCACCATTTGGCGTTTGTGATTTTCTGTTTGGGTAACTAATACTTGGGCTCGCCACGGAGAAAAACTTTCTTCGATAATGTCATCCTTTAGTAATTTCTCAATTTCAAGTTCAATGAATTTAGCATCTGACGCTGAATGTCGTCGAGACTTTGCGGCTATAGGCGTATGGTTGGGAGATAAGTTTCGAAATAGTCTGACAGGTGGTACTTTAGCTAACGATAAACTGCAAATGGTCAGAGGTTCTTTTGAGCCACCGAATTGTATTTCTATTGACGAATGTCGTCCTAGAATGTCATGACCCAGTATGACATCTGAACATAGGTCTGGAAGGACGTTGAGTGCAACGTCGCAATATTCGTGTTCATTCAATTTCAAGTCTACCTTAACAATTCATTTTATCGCAGAACTAAATGATGTTGACGCCATAGTGACAGTCATCCCTTGACCTGTCTTTATTGGTACCTTAAGTTTCCTTGCCACCCTTTCTGATATAAAACTTGCTGAACTGCCGGTGTCAACCAGTGCATGTACCTTAGAATCATTAAGAAGAACGGCAGTTGTGGCCTTGGATAAGCCAGACGGTACAGCAATGTTAGCAGAGACAATAGTATTGCATGTACATGGCTTAGTAACTTTAGCTCGCCCAGAGCTCTTGCATACCTTAGAATAATGTCCAACCTTGGAACAGGCTCTGCAAGTAGCTTCTTTCGCTGGACAATCGCTTCTTTTGTGATAACTTAGTCCACAGAAGTAGCATTTCCGTTGTGCTGCTGCGACTATCTCTCCTGATGAGTCAGTGTCCTCATCAACTTCTTTACTATTATGTGAACAGGGAGCTGAAGACTTACACTTGTTAGGTCGATTGCAGCTTAAAGCATTGACAGCAGCAGAACCACGGTAATGCTGGGATTGCTCTAGTGCAGATTCCATAGACCGTGCCTGGCTGAATGCGTCATTTAAAGTGAGGTTATAACTCTCAAGGAGTCTTTGCCGGATAGTAGACTCAAACAATCCAGCTATGAAAGCATCCCTTATATATTCGTCACGATTTAGTTCAGCTGTGACAGTTTTGAAACCACACTCCTTGCTTAAGAGCTTAAGAGATTCTAGGTATCTGGTAATGGTCTCCCCTGCTTGCTGTTTTCTGTTTGCAAGCTTGTATCTGGAGAATACTTCATTAACAGGTTTTAGAAAAATGCTCTTTAAAACACTTATTGCATCATTAAAGGTTTTACATTCAATTATGTACTCATAAATCGCTGGGGATACATGATTAATTAGTATACGTAACCTGTCAGCATCACTTACTTGGTAAGTTAGTATGAAGTTCTGAAAAGTTCGATACCAATGATTCCACTCGATTGTAGCTGTTTGTGATTCAGGATCTATAGCTAATCTTTCTGGACGTAGTAATTTATCCATTATGTATTGTGTTAATTAAATTGAAATAAAAAGCTTTGTTATACCTGAAGTTAGGCTTTAATTAACACAATAGAACATTGTAAACAAAGATCAGATGTTAGTGAAAATATGATTTAGTAATAACAAATCTAACAATACTATTTTTGAGAATAATTTATATCAAGGAGTACTTACAGCAATGTCTTCTTTATCGTCGAGATTATGTGTACTTATATCAATTCCTATTTCTAAGAGTATTTCTAAACTATGAGTGCTCGGAGTAGGTTTGACATTGTGTACCCATTCGAAGTGTGGCAGCAATGTAGGAGGCACCTAGCCGTGAGGCCTTAATCCAGCCTACACCTATCCAACGCTTCTCTGGTGACTGAGGATTCGCTACGATGGTTTAGCGATCCTATGGAAGGGACAGTCTCCTACTAACCAGCTCCCACACGAGTGAGCACATGTACCAGTTTCCTGGCCTGTATGTCCTCGGGCTTTGAACACACAACCACTACCTCAATGACCGGCAGTGAAGGCAAGCCTCCACTCCGGACTCCACCCAGCCCGTAGTTCACATTGAGTAAGCCGCTAGAACTTACCCCATTAAGGCCGGAGTGATCCCCGGCCCGGAACAGCAAAGCCGACTAAGGACCTACTGTTCCTACGGTTCCCCTACCCAAGAGCTACACAGCGGGGGCTTACTGCTGCCCTTGGGGAGAGCCGGCCCCGTGCCGGAGGAGTGGGTTTGACAGAAAATATGTTCCTTATAGATACTATTTAATTATAATAAATGCTATCCATGATTATGATTTGAATTATTCACGGTGTGTCCAACAGCAGAGAGGTTGATTGGGAACTGTTAAATTAAATTTTCTATTGTGTAAGCCCCTACAGTTACCTGGCCCTTATGGAAAAATAATACGCCAAGACAGGAAGTATAACTGTACACATTGAAGCATTGCTATAAAAATACCCTCAATATTCAGCCTCTAATGATTTCCCGAGCTAAGCCGGGTACCTCAGCTAGTCTGTCTATATATATATATATATATATATATATATATATATATATATATATATATATATACTAGCTCAGATACCCGGCTTCGCCCGGGAATTGATTTGAGGCGGAATGGTGATGGTATTTTTTTGGCAAGGCTTTACTTTGCACACTATTTTGACATTTACCCGTCCCAGTGTTTAGGATTTATAACCGTTGTTGGTGTGGATTTGTTAATAATAAAATTAATTATCTATTATAAAATATATAATTTAAATAAAATAAAATATATTTAAAATTATAATTTAAAAATATATTAATTTTTTATGCAAGACTTCACTGTCCTCCATATTGTTATATTTCCTCCCTTATAACCCCCACTCCCGTTTGAACCTAAAAATTTTAATATAGCTTATAATCATGGAAGAATTAATGCTAATTGACATACCGAGTTTTGTTAAGTTCGGTTCAATCGTTAGTGTCCAATAAAATTGTTGGTTCCCGGTTTAGTTTTTAGTGTATATCTCGTTTATACTTTGTTATACGACAAAAGTATATATAACAAAAGTTACTTTAAATAACAAAATAAACAATGTTTGTCATGTGCATATTTGCCGAAAAACCAAGAGACCACGAAATATTGTTATTTTAAATTTCAGATCTTCCCTACAACCCCCACTCCTGCCCGTTTCTAGAAATGTTGGTATGACTTATTATAATGAAGGCGTTAGTGCTAATACACATACCGAGTTTTATTTAGTTCGGTTGAGTCTTTTGTGCCAAATAAAATTGTTCACTTCCGCTATAGTTTATAGTATATCTCATTTATAATTAGGTATACGAAGAAAGCGCATATAACAAAAGTTACTCTAAATAACAAAATAAACAACTTTTGCTATGTTCAAATTTACCGAAAAACCAATAGGAAAAGAAATATCACCATTTTTAATTTCTGCCCCCCCCCCCTTACAACCACCACTCCTGCTCGTCCCTAGAAATGTTTATACAGCGTATTGCCATGGAGGAGTTAGTGCTAGTACACATACCGAGTTTTGTTTAGTTCGGTTGAGTCTATAGTTTTTAGCGTATAGCTCATTTATACATTGGTATACGACAAAAATATATATAACAAAAGTTACTCCAAATAACAAAATAACCAACTTTTGTTATGTGCATATTTGAAGAAAAACTAATAGGAAATGAAATATCACTATTTTTAATTTCAGGAGGCCTCCCTTATAACCCCCACTCCTGTTCGTGTCAGAGAATATTAATATAGCCTAAAATCTAAGTTGGGTTAGTAGTAATATACATACTAAGTTTCATAAAATTTGGTTCAGCCTTTATGCGTGTAAAGGTAACAAACATACACGAAAGAAACAAATTGCAGATTTGGTGTCTATGACATTTGAAACAAAAAAGTATCGTGAAATTTCGAGAAAAAAGGCAATGTACAGACAGAGGTTACAATTGTGTGTATGTGTGTGTGTGTGTGTGTGTGTGTGTGTGTGTGTGTATATATATATATATTTTGAACGGACCTAATTTTCATCATCTACCACATTAGGTAGGATCGTTGGACATTTGAAATTTTTTTCGAAAATCTCGCCATGAGTACAACCTCAATAGCTGATTTCCCCAAGGGAAATCTGCTTAAAGCTATTATATATTTTGGAGGACTTTATTTGAAGCCTAAATACTTAATATTGTTCTCATTGAACGTTTACATTTTGAGATAAATGCAAATACGTGACGCTCTTACCATATCTGCTTAGTTAACACAGTCCCTGCGTGACGTATGTTTTCATAAATGATTAAGTGTGTTTAATTGTAATGAATTTCCTCATCTAAATCAATCTCAAACTCTCCTGTAAAATAACATGTTCTCAGGTATGTTCTGGCCTCTGCTATTGAAATTAGTAGCTAAAAAAGTAGTCTTCATTCAAATTGTTAACTTTAAGAAAACTATTAGCGCGCTACTATTGTAGCGCTATCAAGCTGAAACTAACGCAATCAATGATTACAACTCAGCGAACCTGGAGGACTTCACTGAAATTTCTTATCACTTTCCCTGATCAGCTGATTTGAAATGTATTTTTCGCCGGCTTTCTTATCCACTAGTGATAATCGTTGCTTTAGGGTATATAAATTAATTAATTTTTCGTCATTACGAAATATATACTCCGATGGTGTTAAAAAACTATCGGGTATAACCCTTGCACATTTTAGTGTTATTGTTAATAGATATTATTTCATTTTTCAGTTTTATAATATTAAGTAATAATAATACCTATTAAAGTTATCACCCCCTTTGAGAATATTTATTTAGCAATGTGGCTGTAATGGAAATGAATTTCTGAAGATGAGTGACCAAGAAAGCATGTTAATTACATTCTTACATACTTTCTGACCTACTGACCTCTTGGTGCTTCAGGTAATACTTTCTTCATTTTTTTTCCCTTTGTTTCTAGTTCTTATTCATTTTTTATTTTTTTCAACTTTGAATGAGGCTCTCTTGTATGATTTATTTTCAAATATTATTTTTCTACACAATTAATGACTCAGTAAATCTTTTCTCCTATTTTGTAAACTGCTTTCTCCAAAGTGAAAACACCATCTCACCCATTCCAGATTCATTCATTGGCCAGCCCCAAAACTCTCTCATCATTGTTGCCTCACTCATAGAAATTTAGCTCTTAAGGAATTGGGTACTCAGTACTGTAAAGTTGGATATATTCATGAAATAGTGTGCCTTTGAAGCTTATTTATATTTCTATCATATCAATGAACACCATGAGCTATAAATTTTGAACCTTACTATCTGTCAAATAGGCAACCTTGGAACTAGCCCTAGAAGTATCGCTGATAATTGTCTGTAATGGGAGACTCACTCAGAGGGGAACATTTCACCTACCGCTCCAGTCAGAATTTTAAAAAGTAAGTTTTTAAATTAAATTCCAAACATTTTTACTAAACATTAATTATTTTATAATAAAAATTATAGTTTTGTGTTATTCATAAGGAATGAGTTGCTTCTTTAATTGAGAATGAGTTGTTTGGTATAGTTAGAAATTAAAATATATAAATATTTTAAAAATAATTTCCATTTGATTCTGATTACATTTATTTGATTAGTAGTACATTAACTTCAAAACTGACAAATAAATTGATATTATATAATGGAAACCAGTTACTTTGTTATTCTTCTTTTATTTTAGGTTGAATTATGATAATTTATTTTTTACCTGTGAGAATATATTTAAAGTGGAAAAATTATGTTTTGTATTTGTTTGGGCTGGTATTTATTATTATGTGTAACTATCTCTCCCTCTTTTGAAAATGCTCTCTTTGCTAGATAGTCTCGTTTGAATCTTGTCGTCCTCAACACCCATATCACCATCAATAACACATTCATTATTTATAGTTTGATTATATCATAATTGTTCACACAAGGACTTGCAACAATGCAGGTATAAACAAGTATACTTTTTATAATTCAGTGGGAACTTGATTTAAACTATTAAAGAAATGAAAATTTATTATTGAAATTAAGTTGATTTCCGACTCGAAAGTATTTAATATATCCTGAGTAGTTGGCCTTAGAAAATGCTCTTTTCAAAAATATGTTATTTCAACATATTATGTTCTATGCCATATTAATTGGCCAACTATTATTACTATAATAATGTTGCCCAAATATTTGGTTTGGTGTGTTAGTGAAAGTTTCTAAAGAATTCACTTGTAAGAGTGCATCTCTTTATCTGACATTGAAGGTACCCTGAAGTGCTTGTTGATTCACTTTTTAATATTAAAAATCTAGATACTGAGATCGTGTTACTATTAAAAATATTAATTTAACTATATTTTCTCATAATTTATTTTTGTTATTTTACTTTAAAGTTTAATTTTTTGAGTATATTTTATTTGGGGATACGTTCTTTAAATTCTTGTACCACTATGATAGAAGTTTTCTTTAAGACTTGTGTAAAAACCTTTTCCTATTTTTTTTTTATGATGTTTAATCCTTATTGAATCTAAAATAATAATATTGATATGTAATCTACAAGTGTATCCCCATCATTTGTCTGTTTGTAACTGGCTTCAAGTCAAATCTCAAATTAGAAGTTTCCTAAATTTGCTTTTTTCATTTCCAACAAGATGTAGAAATTTCATTTCCTATAATATTATTATTAAAGCTTATTGATTACAAATAATATGACTTAGGCCCATGATAAACATGGATCACTGTTCTTTTTACTCATTATTATTATAATTTTTTATTCAACATAAAATATAGTAAAGAGATTTTGAACATTGGAGATTACTAGGCTAGTTCCATGAATTAGGGTGTTTATATTATACTAATATACAACTTCACCAGATCTTACAATTTAAGTGAAACTGTTAAAAAAAAAAACTTACTGTGGATTTGTTTAAAAAAAAAAAAAGAATGAAGGCACTTATAAGAATAAGTCTTACTTATTTATTCCAAGCTAAAATTGTGTATTCTTTAAAAAAAAAGACTGACAAAAGAACTAGCTAGATAAAATCTATCCCATTGTTAGCTTTTAAATAATGCTAGTGCAAAAAGGTGTTCAGTTTCATGGAGGAGTCCCTGAAGCATTGAGATCTATCTCCTATCTTCTCACTATTTTTAACATAGACCGTTTTCATAAAGTAATGTATACTATAATAAATAAGTATTATTATTATTATTTCATATTGTCACTTAAAATTATTGAAAAGAGTGCTTGAAAGCTAAGAGTAAATGAAATTTAAATTTTGGTTGTTTTCTTTATTTACAATTTCTATTTCTCTTATATTCTTCATTCTTTTTTCTTTGAAGAACTTGGGCTTCTAAATTCAATCTTGAAGAAATAAAATGTATAATTTCAGTGATGGATAAAGTCAGGACATTATTAGTTTTCACAATCTTGCACTAAACATTCGATGATCAAATTATATTAAAAATACTACCTATAAATATCTAAACTATTTCATATAGCTATACTTATGTTATGTTCGCCAGAATCCACACTTCACCTACCTAAAATATATACCTCCTTATTCTGTCCAATAGAATGCTCCATATATTATATAGGGCACTAGCTAAGATACCCGGAGATGGCCGGGAATCATTGTTGACTGACTAATGATGGTATTTTTTTAGCAAGACTCCAATGCATACAATTACACTTCCATCCATGACGTATTGTTTTTCTGAAATAGCCAATCCTAAAGGGTAACTTTTGGGGACTAATAGAATAGAAATTTTATTTATTTATTTTATTACAAATAGACACCGAACTCGCGAGAGTTATTTGTGCCTAGGTGGTCAAGATTCCATTTTCGTTTTCTTTCCTTGTGTTAGGCAGTCCCTCTCTTCAGAGATCCCTTCTTTTAGCCATCCGTCATCCTCGTCTATGTTGCATCTCTCCTATTGTTCTCTATTTACGATCCTGTGACAAATTGGAAAAACAGAGCAGTATTTTGTATATATAACCAATTTGATACATAAATATTTATCTCACTTTCTTGTGTGCCCATATGTTGAAGTCCTATTGTATTTCTTTATTTAAACGAGTAATTATTAAAAATCTTAAGTTTTTTTTATAGAGTGACTATCATCCACTAGTATTTCAGATAGTACTTCTGACATACCAAGGGACTTTCTGGTGTCCTCATATCTTCTACACTCTGTAGAAATTTGATTCTTGAATAATAAATAAAAATGTGTTCCTAATCTATCCCTCTACACTTTGTGACTCGCTGTTTTTGAATAATTCAAACCATAATCATGGGTAGCCTTTATTACAATTAAATACCATCCAGAATGAACATATTTCCTGTCAAAAACCAATCTTATATAGTTTTAGCATAGTTTTATAGATAAGATTATATTAGTAATAGTAAATCTCAGTGGAAATCACTTCCACTAATCACAGCATTTCACAGGAAATAAGTAAACTCAAGTAACTGTTTTAGCCTCCCGTAATCTTCCGCTCCCGTATGAAAGTTATCAACATTGTTTTTCTTAAATTATTGATTCAAATTAGTATTTTAATAATTTATCGACTTGATGGAATTAAATAATAGTGTTACCCTAAAAATAATTTTATTTATATTCAAAAAGCTAGGTGAGGGGAAGAGATCGTAGCCCTCCCTGCAGCCAAAGTAATACTTTAAACAATAATATCGAATTTAAACGCATATGGTCTTTTTTAATAATGACATTATCATTAACGTTCAATAGTAGTAGATGATACATAGTCAATTCAATAACGTTGACATATCGGAGGAAATGACTTTGTTTAAGTAACACATTATACAAATTAAATAATAGAAATGCTCTTAAAGTTTAAATTTATATTGACAATAAATAACAATGTTATTTTCTAATTAAAATAAATAACAGTTAAGATGTGGAGGGGCGGAGATATGTTGCCTCCCTAATCCAAATCATAATTAGAACTTTCATATAAAAACATAACATATGCCTATATAACAAACAATTTAATGAGTAATAATAAAATTGTTGACTCCCACTAGTTTTAGCTTATACCTCATTTAATCTTCGGTATACGACAAAAGTGTAAATAACAAAAGGTACGTTGAATAACAAAATAAACAACATTTGTTATGTGTATCATTGGCAAAAAACAGGTTGGAACCAAAATATCCCGGTTTTTCATTCCGGGCATTCCTTATAACCCCCACTCCTGCTCATTCTAGTAATGTTGGTACAGCTTATAATCATGGAAGAATTAATGATAATTTACATATAGAGTTTCGTTAAGTTCGGTTCAATCGTTAGTGTCAAATAAAATTTTTGGCTCTTTCTGTAGTTTTTCGTGTATATCTCGTTTATAGTTTGTTATACAACAAAAGTGTATATAACAAAAGTTACTATAAACAACAAAATAAATAACTTATGTTATGTGCGTACATGCCGAAAAAGCAATACGAAACAAAATATCACTATTTTTAATTTCAGGCCTCCCTTACAATCCCCACTTCTGCTCGTCTCTAGAAATGTTGGTACAGCTTATTATCATGGAGGAGTTAGTGCTGATTCACATACTGAGTTTTGTTTAGTTCGGATTAGTCTTTTGTGCTGAATAAAATTATTGACTCCCGCCATAGTTTTTAGCCTATATCTCATTTATACTTCAGTATACGACAAAAGTGTATATAACAAAAGTTACTCTAAATAACAAACTAAACAACTTGTTTTATGTGCATATTTGTCGAAAGGGCAATATGAATCGAAATATCGCTATTTTTAATTTCAAGCCTCCCTTATAACCCCCACTCCTGTTTATCTCAGAGAATATTAATATAGAGAATAGATAGTGAGTTGAGATCATGAGCTTGTCATTCACCAACAAGTAGGATATACCTTCATTTACCTAGATTCCTTGTTTACAGCCCCCTGCGTGATAGACGTTTTTATATAAAGTCAATTTGTTTGCACTAAAAGAGTTTAATTGAGAAATATGAAAGGTACATATGCATATCTGATATTAAATACTAAAAAGTATAAGTGATGATTCTGGAGGGTCTATGTCAACTAAGGAGATTTTCTACATTCAGGAATGATACACGATGGATTTTACAGTGTCTTACTAGCATAAATGATATCATCTGCACTTTCCAGTCTCTATTTTTTATTTTTGTGAGTTTTAGCCAATTTCCCTCGAGGAAAATCAGCTATTGAGGTTGTACTTATGATGCAATTTTCGAAAAATCTCTTCAAATCTCCATTGACCCTACCTAACAGATGACGAAAATGAGGTCCACATGACATTTAGTGATGTAATAATGTAATGTAAAATTGTATCAATATGGATGCAGGTTTACCTACCGAAGCTTGAAGTGCAAAAATACAAATAACTTTGTTAACATCCCAGTTACAGAAAAAACAATTGTAGGACATTACTTTGTTAATAACAAGGTATATTCAATATTCATCCACTCTTCGCTTTAGTACAGTTCATGAACTTTCATATTTTCATCTGATCCAGCCCATGGCACACTTCCTCCATGGTTGGTGTTTTGACACATCTGAGGAAGCAGAATATGACAATAAAGTACTCTTTATTTCTTTATAAATACTTTTGTACACCAGAAGATTAATAATGGAACCAGACTAGAATTGAACATTTATCACAATATTTTGTTGGTTTGTATTATGAAGAGTAGGCATCTGTTAATCAAAAAGTAGTTAAAAGATATAATAGGGGTAAAAAAACTTTTGATGACTTTTGAACCACCCTGGTACGTTTTCATTTTGATCATCCCGGTTCTCCTTAAGTTTTTTTCTCTTCATGTTGGTCCTTTTATTGTAACAACATAGTCCATATTGTAAACACTTGGATCCAAATTCAACACAATGAAAATGATCAAAGGACAATTGAAACATAATATTGATGTAATATATTTTAATTCTGTTCTTCATGTTTCTTGTCTAATGCCACCTCTTCAGTTGTGCATTCACTTCACTAAATTATACACTGGTTTCAATACACTTTCTATTAGGCCCCTATGTGTTGAATTAGTCACAAATATTTTGAAAAAATGAATGTAAATAAGATACCTACAGAAAGACTAGAAAAGCAGGAATTTTATTGACAATGGAGAACCTGCAGGGCTCATAAGATTAACATTTTCTTAGATAGGTTATTGTATAGTTGTGAATATTTATTAAAATGAATCTTATTCAGTGAATATGCTTTAAATGTACTTTACAAATTTCAGGATGGGATCCTGGCCTGAAGATGTTGGAATTTTACATTTACACTTAGTTGTTCCTGGAGCTTATGTGGACCAGAATGATTTGGAAACATTTCATGGTGTTTCCGCAGGAAAGTACACTATAGGTCTTGGCCAATCAAAAATGGGGTTCTGTAGTGACAGAGAAGACATTAATTCTATTTGTATGACAGCTTTGAGCCAGCTCGTACAGAAGTCAGGAATTTCATACTCTGATATTGGCCGTCTTGAAGTAGGTACAGAAACAATACTTGACAAGAGTAAATCCGTGAAATCAGTTCTCATGCAACTTTTTGAGGAATGTGGAAATTATGATGTTGAAGGTAAAAATACTTTTTTATTGTTTAGTTTATACTAATTGAAATACCTACAATCATTATTTTTGCTAATGAAGAATTATTTTCATAATATTAAATTTTGTTAACATATCACACTATGGTTTTGCTTTCTATTTAGCAGATTCCTTTTAAGGGAAGTCAGCTATTGAGGGTTTCTCATTGCAACGATTTTTGAAAAATTTCTTCAAATGTTTATCATACCTATTATCCCTAGGAGATGACAAAGATGAGATTCCTTCAAAACTTATATATATATATATATATATATATATATATATATATATATATATATATAATACTATACTCAATATTTAACTGTTTTATGCAAAAATAAAGATTATATTTGCTAATGGTCTAAATGAGACGATGGGGTTTAGAAGGGAATTTTTAAAATTCAAGGTATCTCTGTTATTATGGGGCTGATCAAAAAATGATATATACTCAATCTTCTTGCAAATTTAATTTCTTATAAAAGCTGTTCTATGCATTTTGTCCTATATCTCAACATTAAGCAAGATTTTTAGTATTCAGTCTCAGTAAACCCACATTCCTAATCACCCAAATTTCACTTTGAATAACTGATTCTTAAACTTCTCATATGCAGCTTGCATTTTTACACATATGTGAATAGGGTTCATATTTCGTGAGATATAAACCATAGGTGTTGAATTGAGTATATCATATGCCAGCTTGTGGGAAATCAGCTTAGTTTATGCAGACCCTGTGTGACAATGGACTTAATATTAGATTTGAAAAATATTTTTCAAATAATTCTTTAAGAAAGGCTTCTTCAATTAGGTAGCTACAGATTATAATGTAAATATCACCACACATTGTAAAACTAGCTTGTAGTATTAGGCTCACATACCAGTTCCAAGCAAGCAATCCCTTGACTTTTTCCTTTAGGGAGGAAATTGTTCTCTCGAGTTTATACATTGTATGCTCATTAAAAAGAACCATGGCCACTAGATATTCAAAAAGTAAAACTCCCAAAATAACTAGATTAATTATGCATGGTATATAACAGGATACCATTTTCATCTTGCAAATAAAATATACTTTCCTCATGTGTAGTATATCGCTTTTGTAGCAGAACTAGCGAGGCTCAAGATGAAAATAACACAGGAGTGAAACTAGTACTCTTTCATTTGCTTATTGGCCTGTCTGATAATCTATTTTACTATAGACTAGCTATTCTCTTGCTTCATTTTAATCCCAATGATGTTGAGCCTTAGCATCACTGAAACCAAAAACTCCCCATTCAATATTGAGTTATATGATGCAAGAAACTACTACTTCACTCAGTTCTTATTTGTTAGTAACCTCAAATAGGGATCCTGAAAACTCCTGGGCTAGACCTCTGTTTTATTTTAATTAAAATATCAACAAGACATGAGTGTGTCAAGTAGTGAATAGTTGAAGTGATATTGAAATATACAATTTCAAGTGAGGAAATTCATATTGTTATCATCTATCATCAGATATACAGTACCTTCACTTTTCTGAATTTGCAAAATACCTCTTATGGTATTTAATTTAACACAACGTTATAATGTGCAATCTATAAGATTAATTTTGTTGAGACAACTATTTGAAAATAAATATTCCAATACTTGAAAAATTTCATAATTTTCACTCATCTCTTGGAGTACTATATACATAGCTATACTTTAGGCCCTTTGTGATTTAACTTGATATACTTATAGGACTATATGTCCTAATTATATGGAGATAATAATTATAACTGAACTTGTACTTATACTTAAATGGTTTTATTTTATAGGAATTGACACTACTAATGCATGTTTTGGTGGGACATCAGCTCTTATGAATGCTGTGGCATGGGTTGAATCAAGTGCATGGGACGGTAGGCTGGCAGTAGTTATTGCTGGAGACATAGCAGTATATGCTGAAGGCAGTGCTAGACCTACAGGAGGTGCTGGTGCTATAGCTATGCTTGTTGGTCCTAATGCGCCACTTGTCATTGAGCGAGGACTAAGAGCTACATTTATGGCTCATGCTTATGATTTTTACAAACCTAATCTTGATTCAGAATATCCAGTAGTTGATGGGAAACTCTCCATTCAGTGTTATTTAAAAGCCCTGGATAAATGTTACCAAGGCTATTGTCAAAAGGCTAGAAAACTCTCAGGGCTCACAGGTGAATCAAATGATGCTGTTGGCCTTAATAGCTTTGATGGTATGGTATTTCATTCTCCATACTGTAAACTTGTTGAAAAATCTTTCGCAAGGTTAGTACTTAACGATTTTACCAATACTCCTAAGGAACTTATTCCAGAAGTTTATCCAGGCTTAGAACGATTTGTTGGTGTAAAATTAGAGGAAACTTATTTTGACCGAGATGTTGAAAAAGGTTTCATGGCATATAGTAAGGAACTATATAAAAAAAAGACATATCCATCCTTACTTTTGTCCAATCAAGTTGGTAATATGTATACTGCTTCCCTTTATGGGGGACTTGTCTCTTATTTATGTAGTAAACCAGTACAAGATTTAGTAGGCCAAAGAGTGGGATTGTTTTCTTATGGGTCGGGACTAGCATCATCAATGTTTTCAATAAAAATTGTCGAAGGACAAAAACTTCTAGATTTAGTTTCTAATCTTAAATATGTGCATACAATGCTAAATATAAGGAAAAAAGTTGACCCTATCGAATTTTCAAAGACTATGGAAATTCGAGAAGAAAATCACAGTAAAGCTCCCTATGTACCTATTGGGCCATTGGAATGGCTTCTTCCAGGATATTGGTATCTCACTGAAGTAGATCAAAATCATAAACGTTTTTATAAAAGAATGCATGAATGCTGACTTGGTAATGCCTACCACCTCTGTAATTAAAATTAACTTAGGTTTAATGTCATTTAAAAAATAAAAACATTGATTAAACCACTGCAACACACATAGGAATTTAAATTGTCTAGTGAATTCGTCTATCACAATAGTTTAAATGTTCATTATATACCTAGAATTTGTCATAATCTATTCATTTGTGATATAAACTGGCAATTGTATATTTTTGTGAACAACAAAAGTTTCAAGTTTTGTTCAAAATATAAATGCAAAGTATAGCACTTATAATTAATGGCTGTATGACTTTTTATAAAGTATTGGCATATGTAAAATGTATATAAATATTTTTATTACTTAAATAGCAGAATTATATTCACTGAATATATTTATGATTTATTTTAAAAATGTAAACCTTCACATCTCTGCACTTGCATTTTTAGGCCTAATTTTTTGATTAATGTTTCTATCTTCAATATTAATGTTTGTAAGAACTTAGGATGCCTTTGAAACATTGAACTTACTTTCCATGCTACACTAAGCTGGTTATATACCGAACCAAACCAAATATTTTGGGTATATTTTTACTGTGTGATTGTTGTAAATTTTACTTTTATGCTATAGTCTTACACAATACTTTGTTTATGAAAAAAAGTAATTGTACTTTTAATTGATTTTTGCTTGTATTTATTTTCAATGAATTCTTTAATATCTCCCCCCCCCAAAAAAAAAACAAATCTTACCAACTAAACTATGACTATATTTATGTCCTGTAAGTTATAATATTACCAAAAAAATTTAATTATAAGAAACTTTCTTTCATTTCTTTTACTTGTCTGTATCTAAGTAATGTAATTTACTAACTATAACTTCTTAATAAAATGTAGTCACAATAATGTAAAAATTAATTACTGTCATGTTATGAATTTTCTAAATTATATTTTTACTCAAGGCCATGCTAGCACAGATATATTTGAGGTATATTAGAATCTCATGTGGTTTTTCATTTAAATCATAATAGGTCTTCTTTCATTGAACTAACATTTTGATTATAATCCCCTTTATGTAACGTATTAAAACAATTAAATTGTTCTTACAAAAACTATATGGCCAATTATATTAATATTTGTTTAGAAATTAGTTTTACACTAAAATAATCTAAACGTGTATTTTCATAAATATTTTTAAATTCCTTTCCTTAAAAGCATTCCACATTTTTAGTTTTGCCTGAGCCTCTGGGATTATTATTACTAATGTTCTCTCTTATTCACTTGGCAACAAGTAAGATATTTTATGCCATGACAAAAATACTTACAAATTTTGTTATTTGTTTTCTAATTATTTTTTGTTCCTCTATTATTGAGTATTAGGTTTAATAAATCATAGATTAAACTAAAAAATATTAACATTTAATATAAATGTTATTAAGAAATGTAAAACAATTATTGGGAAGTTGAGAATGGAATAAGTAATTTTGAAAACTCACTATTTCTTCTGTTTTTAAAAAGAAACTTTTTTTTTGTACCACTGGTCAAATTGTTCTTGGACATTGATGACTATTCCATGTTGTTTGTGTGTGTTGACCAAAACTCTTAATCAATTTAGCCAGTGGAAGCCAATTAGGTTTATGTTTGAAACCCAAATGGTTCACATGTTTCCAAAATTCCTTACACCGCTTCTCAATTAATAGTAGTTGTTTGAACAATTTTTTAAATATTTTTAATATGGTAGGCTTTGGAAGTACTATTTTATGTTACAATTATTCATTTTGTTATTTTCTTGAAATTTTAAAGATCATTAATACTTCTGTATGAATTTATTTAAATATTGAAACAACCTGAATGTTTGATTGTTTGTTTTTGTTGAATATATTTTGTTAAGTGTCTGAGAAATTGATTTAATTTTTTTTGCTTAGTATTTAAAGACACAATCAAAGTCATTCTGTCAAGATTTTAATAAGAAAATTAGGGATTACTCATTTAAAAAAAAAAAAAAAAAAAGAATATAATAGCCTATGTCCTTATTAAAACACAGAATGGTATATTCCAATCATCTGATTTAATCTTTTCAACACTTTCCTTCATTATTAAATGAAAGGGTCGCATAGCCCAATGTGGCTCTTCTGCTACATAAAGGCTTCATGATTATATCTGAAACTGGGTGTTCAGTTGGAAGTCTCTTGATAGCTCCTTCTGAAAACAACTCTCAGAGAAAGGCATCATGTTTTTATGTGCTTTGTCCTGCAGTGATATTCAGGATGCTATGGGAGCTTAGGATAGTTTCAATTTCAAGCTCAGGTATTTGTTTCAATCTTGTAATACCTAAAAGTAATCAGTTCTCTTGTCATTTTGCTTCTCTGCTACTATCACTATCAAAAAGAGCCTCTGGCTCAGCCATCATCTTGCTGCCCCACAATAGGTACAGACCTTCTATGGACTAAACAATGAAACCATTTCCATATTAAGCCACTGTGGCTAGTCCGATGTCTGTTCTTCCCCTAAAGTATCTGGCTCTAACCCAGTCTTCCCTGCTAGGTTTCTCCACAGCCCAAGACCCAAAACCCACTGCTAGGATATTGGGGACATTAATGCACCCAACTTCCTATAGTAAAAATCATCATTCAAACAAGTTTTTCCTGATTTACTACTCTTTTTTGGCAATGGAGTTGATAGGTAACTCTCTTTCCTTGGGGTAGATCATGAAGTATCCAAGCAATGTTTTCTCTTGGTAGACATAGCTTGCTTCCAGTTTTCATGATTTCCATTGCATTAGTCGGATACGGCTGCTTGATATGTGGCGGTCTTCAATTGTCTCCAATTCTAAGACATATAATAGTCATGCGCCAAAGAGAAAGCAATGTGGAATGATCCCGAAGCTCCATCCCTTCTTCCTTCTGACTTGAAGATGCTCATTCTCTATTTTCTACAAACCAGTTTTTGTGTAATTTCACATACATTGAATTTGTTTGCCTCAATTTTAATACTTTTGTATCAATATTATTTTCTTCAAAAACACATCTCTCAATCTTCAATGAATCTTGTACATGTTATTGGTCAAGCATAAGCTTACTGTTATAAGCAAATAAGATTCCTTTAATAGCTCTTCTGTGCCGCTTCTCCCTTTTGTGACTTTGGAAGGTTTTCTTTTAGTCGACAACTCGTAGGTGGTGTCTTCCATCAACCTCAATACACCGGATCTATTTGCTACATAAGCAGCATTTTTTATCATCTATGCCCAGAGGAATATTATTATGACCATACATTATATTACATTTCTACGATGGTCAGGCTGTTCTCTCAGAAATTTGCACTGCACCTGAGTAAGTGTTCAGAAGAGTCAGCCAATGATGAAAACCATGCTCTTGGAGGGTTCCTCTTACAACTTTACTTACTCTTGCCCCAATACCTTACTTTCTTTTATGAGCATTCACAGTTAGGGACCTCAGATTCCTTCTTTATCTAGTAAACCACTTGGGACTTTGAGTAATCATCTTTAAATAAAACAAAATATTGATTATTTCCTAGTGAATAATAAAAAGAGCCATAGACATCAACACGGATCAACTCACCAGGTACCTTAGCTGTAGGTTGCTTTCTGAATTTCCTTCTTTAGATAAGTATAATTTTATTTTAAAATTGCAATGAATATTTAAACAGACAGCATAGCAGTCTTGTGCTACTGGTTGGGAATGAGAAGGTCTAAGAGTAAATAAGGCATTATAAAGAACATATCTTCTGATGGTGTTGTCAGCACAGCATTGTGAAGGCCACAAGAGGATGGAAACGGAATGAAAGGGTCCTAGACGTCAGGCTTCAACCCCTCTTGCCTCAGACTATCTGGTAGTCATTTCATTGAATGAGAAGGTGATCACCAGACAGGCAGAAAGGTTTTGCTGCACTACTGTATTTCACTGGATGTTCTCCAGACATAACTTCTCTTTAGGCTGTCCTAAGCAAAGTAAGTAGCATGCAAGAGGTGGGAGGCTTAACTTAATGATGAAGCCTGTGTGCTTATATAATAAATATAAATTAAATAAAATATGAATTCCTTAAATCTAGTGTGTTACCCTATAATTTTTCTATCTTCATATTTCCTTTATGAGTACTTAAAAAAATTAATTCAGTTTATTGCCCTATTTTAGGAATAGTAGAAGTTAAAATAGGATTTCATTCCTAGCAATTATATGGATTAGTAGAATTATAAAGTATTTCACATTGGTTAATGTATAATCTTATCTTAGTGATATTTATTATTTATAACGTGGGTCGGATTTTAGAATATAAACCGATTAATAATAGGAATTTCTGACATTGGAGAATCGTTTTCTCAGGCTCGTATCTTTTGAAGCGGATAAGTATGTGGTCAATGGTTTTGATGGTTGGAGTAGTCATAATCAGGGGTAAATTTGGCTAGTATTGGTTCAATGTCATGTTTTGTGCCACCGGGGTTGTACGTTTCATGAGGCTGATTAACTTGGAAGGAGGGACTTTTTCACGTTGTCGATAGAGTGGCAGAGATCCAGTCCAAGGATGTGAAGGTTTTGGTTACACTTGATCCCACGCAGGGCAAAAGAGTGGTGGGGGACCTTGTTCAATGGGTTCTGAAATAGCACTAAGATGGCTGAGCACGCTTCTGGTGTGCCTGGGAGTATGCGGACCTCACGGGAGATGTACACGTAAGTCGGTTATGTAGTTCCTATTTAGATGTCTGGCGATATCTGAGGGCAGGTAATCTGCTTACGCTAGTACAATCAGGGAGGGAAAGGGGGCGTTTTCTGTGTATAATAAAATAGTTATCCTCTGCAGATTATAACATTTGGAGATGCATCAATGTCTATGGTGCGTCAAAGTTGAAACATAATGCTCTACAGTGAAACTAGAAATGAAGGCCTACAACGTTTTCCTCAGAATTTTTTTTATTAAATCACTCTTTTAGGTATGAAAAGTTTTGATCCCTTTATGTGGGGCATAGTGGGTATACTTACTTCTCTGCTACCACTCCAGTGGTTGCAATTTTTGACTTAACATTACCAAACTCGAGGTATAAGCATTTAATGTAAACCCAAAGATCAAGTTTAGTTACGGCTGAAATCAAACAGAGGAGGAATTCGAAAATTCATATCTCCTTTATTACATGTCATATCAAAAAATGTTATAGAACCACTCTTGTTAAACTGTTGATGCTCTACAATTTTTAGCAGATTTCCCTCAGGGGAAATCAGCTATTGAGGTTGTGTTCATGACACAATTTTGGAAATTTGTCTACAAATGTCCATCGATCCTACCCAGGAGATGACGAAAATGAGGTCCGTTCAAAACTGTATGTGTATATATATATATATATATATATATATATATATAAAAAATTGTAACCTCTGTCTGTACATTGATTTTTTTCTCAAAATTTCAAGATACATTTTCGTTTCACATGCCACAGTCACCATAACTGCATTTTGTTTCTTTCGTGTATGTTTGTTTGTTTATTTGTTACCTTTTCATGCATAAACGGCTGAACCGAATTTTATGAAACTTGGCATGTATATTACTACTAACGTAACTTAGACTTTAGGCTACATTAATATTCTCTGAGACGAACAGGAGTGGGGGTTATAAGGGAGGCCTGAAATTAAAAATTGTGATATTTCGTTTCCTATTGGTTTTTCGCCAAATATGAACTTAACAAAAGTTGTTTATTTTGTTATGTAGAGTAACTTTTGTTATATACACTTTTGTCATAAACAAAATATAAACGAGATATACTCTAAAAACTAATGCGGGAGCCAACAATTTTATTGGATACTAACAATTGAACCGAGTTTAACAAAAATCGATATGTGAATTAGCATTAGTTCTTCCATGATTATAAGCTATATTAAAATTTCAGATTGGTAGGGGAGTGGGGTTATAATGGAAGCCTGAAATATAAATACGTGATATTTCATTTTCTATTTGTTTTATGACAAACGTGCACATAACAAAATTTGTTTACTTTGTTGTTTAGAGTACCTTTTGTTTTATCCTTTTTTTTCGGTAACAATGTATGAAGCATGTAATTGAAATACTCAACAATTCTTTCCAATATGAACTATAGGTATTTAACTAATGCAATGTAGATAAAACTCAAGCGGGAGCGGAAGTTGTCCGTAGACTAACACGGATAATTGTATTAACTAATTTCCTGTGAAATGTTGTATTTTTTATCTACTCGCATTTATTATTATACATGTAATGTTCTACTCGGATTGGTTTTCGACAGGAAATGTGTACATTTAATTTACTTGAATTTAATTATAATGAATGCTATCCATGATTATTCAAGTTGTATCAAACAGTGGATAGGGATTGATTGGGGACTAATTTTCATTTATTCTTCAAAACTAAAATTTCTATACTATAAGTCCCCTACCTGACTCTTACGGGAAAACCATTAGCCCAGACGGGAAGTGTAGTTGTACACATTGTAGCCTTGCCAAATAAAAAATACCATCACGTTAAGACTCTAATGATTCCCGAGCGAAGCCGGGTACCTTAGCTAGTATATATATATATATATATATATATATATATATATTTGTCTGTTACCGCTCTAGCAGTCGCAATTATTGTTTAATCGTTACCAAACTCGATATTTAGTCGTTTTATGTAAAAAGAAAGATCAAGTTCGTTAACGGCTGAAATCAGGCCTGGGGAGGGGGGGTTTAGAGGGGAGGATTTTCAAAAATTCGAAATACCTCCGTTACCATAGGTTGGATTGAACAATTGTATAGAACCAATCTTATTGCAAATTAAATGTACTATAAATATTCTTATATACATTTATCCACTATCTTGAATATTAACCGAGATATTTGCATTTTTCGGTTTTCAGCCATCAGCAAACCGTCACTTCTACTCATGTTACATAAACAATACTCTGCTACATAATAAATCACATTATTCGAAGTTTAAATACCAATTATTGTATTGAAGAGACCTTTATTATACGAGATTTATGCAAATATGTCCTGGTGACCCCTCCCCACCCCTGTCTTGGCCTACTAAAATTTAATTGATTGAGATAAAAATTATTCTGACTCATTAATAATTACAGTACTAGATATAGTAAATAGTCCTCAATAAAATTAATATGTTATATTCTGATATATTTCAGTAATTGTTTTTCTGGTATGAGGCGGGCAGACCCGTTTGTTTACATTTCTAACCTAACCCTTCCTGTCAGCAGGTTATTGAAATTGGATGAAACATTTCTTATTTCCGTTTGTATTGATTCAAGGTGGTGTTGTGTTACCAGTATGTAGATTTATCTATTACTAAACTTCACGAGGGAAATCTGCTTAGTTTATGCAGCCCCTGTGTGACGGACTTTTTTGGTACTCATTTACTATGATTAGCAAAGATTTGAAGGAATTTTTGTGTAATAATAATGAAAGAAGAAGAATGAAACAGAGTAAGGTTCGATATAAGTTTAATTTAATTTTTTTTAAGGCTATTTCAGAGAAACCCATAATTCTGGCTTGAGAATGGGAGCAATGATGATAGAAAAAAAATGGAAGATACATTGTTATAAATAAAAAACAAAACAATAATCTATCAAAATTAAGTGGAAGGAAGTGTAAGATAAGATAATAAAAGTATAGCGGGAGGAAGCAATAATAAAGAAGCTACTTGACTCAAAAATTGGTAATTTCATCAATGATTGACTCCAAAATACAGTTATACAACAGGAAAAAGTACTTTCCAATATTTTTGTGACCAATGTGACAAACACTAGCCCCCCAATAATTCAGGAGTAATTTTAGCAATTTCGGTGAATAACATCAAAAACAGACTAAGAATTGGCCAAGCAATGTTAACTTTATAGAAATAGATTCGGTTAACAGAATGTCATTGGATTTTACAATACATAATGATGCTTGCAACAAGCAATAATCACAAAAATATTGAACTAGGAAGAAGCAATCTTTTTTTTTCTAAGAAAATGATCAAGGTTAAAAAATTATTTATTAAACATATTTCTACATATATACAAACATATAAATATAAAAACCAATTGAAAGTTCAGAGGTAAACAATATACAAATGTCAAATACTGATAAGAAATATCTCAAAGAATATAAAATTCCTTTAATACTGTTTGCATAAAATTAAACATACGGGCAGTTAAATAATTACAGAGGTGAAGGCATTTGAATACTAATTTTCATAATTACAAAATAGAAACATAATATACTTCACATCACTCAATAGTATGGGAATGTAAATAGCTTATTCATTCTGGAATGCATAAAAATGTTTGAATGTAAGTACAATGAACTTCTACAATCTTATTCAGGCTTACATCAACTTAATTATTAATAATATTATAATTCATCGTGAATTGAAAATGACTGCAGAATATTGACTCTTTCTTGCATTTCAGTCTGTTTTTCTTTATTTATTTTCCCTTTTAATACATTCTCAACTCGAACAGACTCATTTGTAATAAATTCAGGGCCCTTTTCAAGGATTTTCCGCATTATCTGTAACATACATTAATAAACATCATTATTTCTAAATAGGTTTAATAGATTCGTTTATTTTTTGCGAAGCAACTACTTAGGTACAAAACAATAAATAATAAATATTTCTTTTTAATAGATGTTCCAAACTTAAATAGCGGGCCTAAACCAAATCTAAAATTCATATAATATAAAATGTAGGCCTATAAATAAAACTCAGTAATAAAAACAAGTCATCTAGAGCAAATCATTTTTTTAATCTTTATTTGCTAATAAAGTTAATAAAAGTCCGCCATGCAGGATCTGCATTATGGCAGCTTTTTCTGATGTCCCTTCAAATATCTGATACCAAATAAAACATTGTGAGATTTTGGTCTCTGTAAAAATAACTAACTATTATATAAAGTCATAATATGTTGACCTCTATATTGTCAGAAATACAGGGAAACAGGTAAAACCGTGCACTCTAGTACCTAGTGTGCAAATATTTCTATTCTTCTATTTCACCCCACTCCCACTCTTCCAGTTCTGGCCATTAAAGACAAAGGTTTAAATTTGACGTTCGGTTTGAATATCTCCAAATTTTTGACTGGTACAGAGAGGACAGACAATCATCGTATATATCTAATTTCAAAATTCAAACTGACCTTGTTTTTTCCACTAATTTACAAAAATTCATGAATTTTGTCACATGAGGAACCTCAATAAGAATAAACATGTACATATTATAATTGCTAATTGCTATCATGATATCAGTAGGAGTGGGGGTTTACTGCTAACTAAAATATCCAAATCTCTGGGTTAATATTAATATTTAAAAAAAAAAAAAGTATATAATAACATTTATAAGCAATTACATCTGCAATAACATTGGTTCTTCTATACAATTTTTTGATCGGCCCTATAATAACAGAGATATTTTGAATTTCAAAATTCTCCCCTTCCCCAGGCCCGATTTCAGCTGTTAACAAACTTGATCTTTAATTTTGACCGAAGTGAATTTATCTAGTTTGGTAATAATGAAACTAAAACTGCGACTGCAAGAATGGTAACACACACACACAATTATATATATATATATATATATATATATATACTAGCTCAGATACCCAACTTCACCCGGGAATTGATTTGAGGCTGAATGGTGATGGTATTTTTTTTGGCAAGGCTTTACTTTGCACACTATTTTGACATTTACCCATCCCAGTGTTTAGGGTTTATACCCGTTGTTGGCATTTGTGTTAATGATAAAATTAATTTTTTATGTAAGACCAATGTCCTCCATATTGTCATATTTCCCGTCTCCTGTGCATTATGCATAGATTTCAGTCATTAAGGACAAAATATTAACGTAGATTTGAATTAATTTTTCAAGGTGAGGTACCTGATAGTACAAATTGGAATGAATTGTTGAGCATATCAATATTTCTACGCAAATTACTTGCTCCACACATTGTTCCTGGAAAAATGTATAAAACAAAAGTTAATGTAAATAACAAAGTAAACAACTTTTGTTATGTGTATGTTTGTCGAAAAACAAATAGACAATAAAATATCACGAATTGTTATTTCAGGCCTCCCTTATAACTCCCACTCCTGTTCTAACCTAAAAATTTTAATATAGCTTATAATCATGGAAGAATTAATGCTAATTGACATACCGAGTTTTTTTAAGTTCGGTTTAATCGCTAGCGCCCAATGAAATAGTTGACTCACGCTTTAGTTTATAGTGTATATCTCGTTTATACTTTGTTAAAAGACAAAAATGAATATCACAAACGTTACTCTAAATAACAAAATAAACAACTTTTGTTATGTTCATATTTGCCGAAAAACCAATAGGAAACGAAATATCGCTATTTTTAATTTCTGGCTTCCCTTATAACCCTCACTCCTGCCCGTCCCTAGAAATGTTGGTATAGCTTGTTATAATGAAAGCATTAGTGCTAATACATATACAGAGTTTTATTTATTTCATTTGGGTCTTTTGTCCTAAATAAAATTGTTCACTTCCGCTATAGGTTTTAGCGTATATCTCGTTTATAATACGGTATACGAAAAAAGTGTATATAACAAAAGTTACTCTAAATAACAAAATAAACAACTTTTGTTATGTGCATATGTGCCGAAAAGCCAATAGGAAACGAAATATCGCTATTTTTAATTTCAGGTCTCCCTTATAACCCCCCCACTCCTGTTCGTCTTAGAGAATATTAATATAGCCTAAAGTCTAAGTTGGGTTAGTAGTAATATACATACCAAGTTTCATAAAATTCGGTTCAGCCGTTTATGCGTGAAAAGGTAACAAACAAACAGACACGAAAGAAACAAAATGCAGTTATGGTGTCTATGACACGTGAAACGAAAAGTTATCGTGAAATTTCGAGGAAAAAATCAATGTACAGACAGAGGTTACAATTATATATATATATATATATATATATATATATATATATATATATAATATACATAATTTTGATTGGACCTCATTTTCATCATTTACTAGATAGGATTGATGGGCATTTCAGAATTTTTTTTGAAAATCTTGTCATGAGTAAAACCTCAAAAGCTGATTTCCAATGTTTTACATATTTCCATTTATCTGAAAACGTAAAAGTTCCATGAGAACAATATTTGGTATTCAGGCTTCAAATACAGTGCTTCATAATATAACAGCATTTTAGCAGATCTCCCTGAAGGGAAATCAGCTATTGAGGTTGTACTTGATTTTCGATGCGATTTTCAAAAATATTCTCCAAATGTTCATTGATCCTACCCTGGAAATTACGAAAATGAGGTCTGTTCAAAACTACATATATATTTGTCTGTTAGCTCTAGAGGTCCCAATTTTTGTTTAATCATTACCAAACTCAATATTAACACGTTTTATGTAAAAATAAAGATCAAGTTCATTAAAGACTGAAATCGGACCAGCAGGGTGGGGGGGGGATTAAGAGGAGAGGATTTTTGAAAATTCAACAGATCTCTGTTATTACACATCGGATTGAAAAATGTATAGAATCAATCTTATTGCAAATGTAACGTTCTAAAAATGTTGTTATGCACATGATTTTTCTATTTTAATATTAACCGAGATATATTCATATTTTAGTTTTTGGCCAACGGTAAACTCCCACTCCTACTCATGTCATACAACAATAAGCTGTTATGTCATGAACCTCTTCAATCCAAGAATAATACCAAATATGGTTTTCATTGAACTTTTATTTTGAGAGATAAATGCAAATATGTAATGACGTCAACAATTAAGACTTTTGATCTAAGCATACTCGATATTTAACCGCTTTAGTCAGCACTACAAATCATAATTGTTATTGGCAGAAATCGGACCCTGGTGGGGGTTTAGAGGGGAGTGGGCTCAAAAATTCAAAATCTCTCGTTATTATGAGTCGGATCATAAAATGTTACAGATCCATTCTTATTAAACTATTGATGTTCTACAATTATTGTTCTATGCACTATTTTGTTACTGAAACTTAACGTAAGAAGGGAAATCTGCATAGTTTACAAAGCCCTATGTGACGGATTTTTGTTAATATGACATAGTGGGGGTTTACTGATGGCTAAAATCTAAAAAAATTCAAATATCTCCGTTAGTAATCAAAATAGTGAAAAAACCTTTGCAACAACAGAAGGATAAGGTCAAAAACTACATTTGCAATAAGATTGGTTTTATACAAACAATCTTTTGATCCAACGCATAATAATGGACACATTAAGTTTTTTCAAAATTCCCCCTCGCACTGGTCGGATTTCAGCCATCACACGAACTTGATCTTTAGTTTTACATAATTTAAATATCGAGATTGATAATGATAGGTGTAAACGACTGAGCTTAACTAAACAAAACTCTTGGCATTACCATTCAACTTACAACTCCTAGCCACACAACATAATGATCTATTCGAGCTATTCGATTTTCCTAACGATTACAATTACTTTAATGTTATCAGTGTATGCATAATGCTCTTCCATTATAATACTGTGAGGATTTGAAGTGAGGAGAAATTATACAACTCCCAGTTTATTCACAGGCTTGTGTCCGTCATATTATGGTGAGAATGTACAGATAAATTTATAATCACTGGTGGCCCACCCCTCCCGTCCTCATTGGCTTTAATGTGATTTGATACTTGTTCTTTTAATGCAATAAAGTAGAATTATTTTCAGAAATTTGAACTTGTTTAATTCTCATAACTAAATAATTTGAAAGGATAAATGCTGCTGGGTGGGGGGGGGTGCTGGGAAGATGTACCACATTATTTCTAGTATTTATTAGCAGTGCTTCACTATTGTTACATTTATTACAAAGCTACAGCGGGAGTCAACAACTTTATTAGTACTCATTAAAATGTTTTTAATATAGGCATGTTATGACAAATAATGTTATGTTTTTAGACTTATTTAATAATTTTAAGTATGATGAGTTTTCAGAATAGGAAGGTTATAAATTTCCACCCCCTTCTCTCCTCATTTGTTATTTATTTCCAATATAAATTTAAACTATAAGAGCATTTCGATTATTTATTTTGTATAATTTATTATTTAAACAAAGGTATGCTGAATTCACACAACGTGTGATTGCGGAATCAAAGTCTTTAATTGTGGTATATATTATATTATTTCCTCTGATATGTTGATGTTTTTGGAATGGCTATGTACTACTATAATACTATGTAACTATTAAATGTTACTTGGTAATGTCATTATAACAAAAGAAAATGTGCATTTAAACTCAATATGATTTGAGTTTGCAGGGTGGGCTACAATCTCTTTCCTTCACCTTTCTTTTAGAATATAAATTAAATTATTTTTAGGTTATAACTTATATTTATTTACATCAGGTATATAAACTACTAGAAAATAAGTTTTTTTAATGTTTTGAGGAGCCACTATAAGGTTTGTGAACAGGGTGTCTAATTAAAGTCTGAAGACATTTACAATACTCATGAAGCAGGCTTATTTTCCGATTATTGTCCGATAAAATGCTAATTTTACAAAATAATTCTACACCTGACTTACCTTGACATATGTTTCAGCTGATTTATTTTCCCGGTTCCCCTTGGCTTTATCCCACAAATTTTCAGCTTTCTTAAGTAGTGACTTCTTTTCATCTATGTTCTTAGTTTTAATGAATTCTGTTGCAATTTTATCGAAATCTTCTAAGCAACCAGGAAGGCCAATATATACCTGGGACTTGGACCTACAATTATAAGGGTTCTTGAAAAAGTTATATAAGATATGTCTAAAACAGAATTCCATTAAGAATTGTCAATAGAATAGAAATAGGAAAAAAAAATTGCCTTCAAAGTATGTAAACCTCTTATGAAATACACATCTTTTAAAGAGTAATAAAGTCTTAGATGTGCTTTTTTTATTTTTTTTTAGATTTTATTTTACTTTAAATACATATTTCATTTTCTTGATTGAGTAGAATGTCAACAAAATGGATAAAAATATATAATAAATTATTATGATGAATACTTGTCAAATACTCAAGATTTCTGAATGAGCAATATACAGGTTGTGGGGAGAGTTTAAAGAAAATGTTCTTGATGCACCATTTATAGACAAAAAATACAAGTCAGAAGTTTGTTTCTTTTGAGGGATTACAACAATTCTATTTCCTAGAAAGAAAAGCATGAAAAAACAGAGTTGAAACATCGTACAGCACCAAATTAGCATATGAGATGACAAGGTGAATTAATGGTAAAAAGACAAGTGATATTTATACTACTTTCTAGCAATTTATGTCAACTATTGATTATTAAATATTGAATAAACTATACATCCATGTGCAATTTATTGCTCAAAAACTAAAAACAATCCATTTTTGAAACTTTAGTAACCTGAAACAAAAATGGATTGCTTGCAATAATGTTGAGCGAAAATGATCATTCCAGTGAGCCCCCACCAACCACATCAACTAACTAATATCTATGCCCAAACAGGTATGCTCTTGTTCCTCGTGAGATAGGAAGTGTTGTTGTTCTCTGTGACCCAATGCCTAACAACAAAACTCTGATAAATACTGCAGACAGTTGGCATGATTAAAGAAAGCAATTGATACTCTTGAAGTCATTCACACATCCACTATTCCTAAATTAATAAAAGCCCACTATTTTAAAAGAGTACCCAATGAGAGATTTTCAAAAATGCTATCCTGGAGGTAATTGTCAAAACCATTTCTTCCACATTTAGCAGGCCCTTCCATTATTTTAAAAATAAAAAAAAAAAAATGTGAGAAATAATGTGTGAGGGAGTCAGAAAGCAGATGTCACCTAACCAATCATGCTTTTACAATAAGTACATAAAACTACTACGTGGTTTGACCACACTCAAAAGAACCAGGGGCGTGGCCGGAGGGGAGGTAGCCTTCCCTCACCACTCACTTCTTCTAATTACGCTATTTGTAAATGATCCAATCTCAATTTTATTTTTTTGTTCGGTCTTTTTACTCTCTGGAGTTGTAAACAAACATTTTGAAGCACTAGGACTCTGCATGTTCTTATTTCCTTCAGCTATAATACGTTTGACTGTTAGCTATATTTTAGTTTATGCTTCTCTTTTTGCTTACTTAAATATTTGGCTACATTAAACACTATTTGCCGAACATGACACCAGCAGGGCTACCCTGTGCCAAAAGTCCGGACAGAACTATTGTAATAACGTAAATAGAATTCGATTGATGTAAACACGCTGCACTTGAAGGAGAAATGAAGATAGGGTGGGGATGGGCAAGGAGGTGTCAGAGGCCAGCATGCCTATGTCTTTTGATCGTGGTACATTTATAGTAACTTTTGTAACCAACAATTCAAGAAACCATTAAAACAAGGAAACAAAATAATTAAATTCTATAACATAAAGATCTCGTGATATATAGTGAACTAATTAACAAAAATACATAAGGTACTTAAAGAAGAATTCTCAACATTAATATCAGCTTATTATTACAGCTCTGAAACATCAACTATACTTCAAAGATAAAATAGCACTAAATTATATTACCGAATAAATTTCTTCAAATTATCAGAGGTGAAATCTTTGTCATCATTTGTTACAAATGTAACTGGTCCATTTTTCGTGAATAATTTAACAGTAGGATAATTATCTTTAATAACTCCATACCGCTTTGCTAGCTCTTCATTATCTTTTTCTCCATAATCCTTCACTTGGACCTTTGAAAAAATATTAGCATAAGTAAAATACACCAATCAAATGTGATAAAATTTATAATTAAATTAAATCATACCTCACCAACTAATAAATCTGGTGAAGAATAAGCTGCTTCACAAACTGCTTCAAAGGCATCATGTTTTGCTCCATAAGGATAAGCAGTATCAAATTTGATCAATGATGCTTCAAATTTTGAAGTGATCTAAACCAATATGAATTAAGTTGATTAGTTAAGTTACATGACAGAAATAAATTTACAACCAAGTTAAAAATTCAGACTCCCAGGTAACCCCCTCCCCCTTAAAATGAAATGTACTTCACCACTGCATAGTAGTATAAATACAAGAGAATACTCTGTAATAATGTTACATGGGATAGAAGAGAGAGAAAAAAAGTCTTAATGCTATTTCGAGAGCCCCAAAAATGATCTGTTATTTATAAAATAAACAAAAATGTCTAAAGAGTTAAAAGTATACTAAAGAAAAGTTCTATATTATTTGACTATTACCTTGTCAAAAGAATATGTATCCAATTGAACACATCCTTTACAATCAATATATTTTAAAAACGCACATATTATGAAAGGAAGTAACACGTAGTGCATTTTAAAAATTAATCAGTAAGCAGGAAAACCAATTAGACGCGAAAATTTTACTTTCTGATGAAATATACAAAGTAGCCAAGTTTAAGTACAACACCGGTTTAATTTCAATCAACTTCAATTTATGCAAAGTTGCTGACCTCTTGCGGCCAGAAACAGAACTAGTTACCCATGCCGACTAAACAGTAAATAACGAAAACCATGTATTTTGACGTAATAATAATCATTTAAAAAATATATCTTGAAATTATGGGGTAAAGTATTCAAATCTTCTAGGAAATATTTGTTTTTGTGTGTATTTTTTATCAATGTAAATACTAATTAACATTTGATTAATAAAGTACTATTGACTAGTTCTTTAGGTTTATCATTACAAAACATCTTCCTCATGTGAGTAACATTAACATGATAAAAAAGATATATACACTTTTTTTGTTCCAAATATTGATGTTTCTGTTCTTTATATATTCTGTTTTATATATATATAAAGACGTCGAATCGAAAAATGTTACAGAAACAACCGTTTTAAACTATTGATGCTCTGAAATTGTGGCAATTTTCTTGTAGCTCAAGTATTAAGCGAGTTATTTTACTTGATTTCAGCCTTAAGTGACAACCCACCAATGTACCTTTCCTCGTCGGATTTTTACTCAGAAAGAGAGAATATATGGTCAGATGAGATCATCAATATCCAACACGGGAAAAATTTCCTTAGTTTACTCAGAACCTGCTTGACAGACTTTCGATTATTCAAATTCAATGTATCAACGTGATTCGTACGCTTATTCAAGCTTTTTAATTGACCTCTATATTGTTAAATTTATTACAAAAATAATAATAAAAAACGGGTGAAAATGCAGTTTAACCCCACCCTTGGCGGCGCACTTTTGAAAATGGCGACCGCGGCCATTTTATCATTTTTAACACACATAATTTGGTGGAAACTTAGACTGTGGAGACTTTAGTGACCGCATTCAAAAATTTTCATAATGTGTCATCCGTCCACCAAGGGTGAGATTAAACTGCATTTCACCCAAAAAACTTTGTTTATTATGGTTCTTTTGGATTACAAAATTAAGCACACTAACTTTAATATTTTTATCACTGAAATAATAGTACCATAGATAACCTGTGAACTAGGTTTTATTAGACAAAAATGTGTCACATGTTAACTCTACAAAATCACACTGAACACTAAATGAGGTTTGGTTAAACAACATGTGTTAATTAAAACATTTGAATAAGAAACAATATATCAATCACCACAATTTATTGGCGATGACTACTCGCTTTTATACACTTTGTAAATTATTCATCAGTATTTATCTCAATATGCACAGTTGACTTCAAGTTCTTATCACACAGCACAATAACTCACGGTCTTGGGAATCACTGACGTTCACCAAACAAGGCACTACACGGATCTTCACTAAGCACTGCACTGCAGAGAATCGAAAAAAGTCCGTCACGCAGGGGCTGCGTAAACTAAGCAGATTTCCCACGTGAAGTTATACAATAGAGAAATCTCCGTACGAGAGCCGAACAGTTACGGCAAAGGGCCGAACTAGCTTTTCGCGGGGTCATCCGAAACCGGCCCAAATTTAATACAAATGCAAATATCTCGGTTAATATTCAAGATAGAGAATAAATGTATAGAACAATATTTATAGTAAATTTAATTTAAAATAAGATTGGTTCTATACATTTTTAGCAGATTTCCCTTAAGGGAAATCAGCTATTGAGGTCGTACTCATGACGCGATTTTCAAAAAATTTCTTCAAATGTCCATCGATCCTACCCAGGAGATGAAGTAAATGAGGTCCGTTCAAAATTATATATATATATATATATATATATATATATATATATATATATATATATATATATATATATATATATATGTCTGTTAACGCTCTAGGGGTCGCAATTTTTGTTTGATCGTTACGAAACTCGATATTTAACCGTTTTATGTAAAAAGACAGATCAAGTTCGTTAACGGCTGAAATCGGACTAGAGGGAGCGGGGGGGTTTAGAGGGGGTATTTTCGAAAATTCAAAATATCTCCGTTATCATGCATCGGATCGAAACATTGTATAGAACCAATCATATTGCAAATTAAATTTACTGTAAATGTTGTTATATACATTTATTCTCTATCTTGAATATTAACCGAGATATTTGCATTTTTATGAAGTCTGTGGTCGGGTATAGTTCGAATTATGTCGGCCATTTCCGTCATTTCTTGGTTCAGGTGGAAGCTTCTTCTAACCTTACCTCTCGTTTCTAACCTTACTTTACCTTCCTTACTTTGTGAGATTTATGCAAATACGTTCTGTTCATCCGCTCCCCCCCTTTAGTTCTTGGACTAGTAAAATTTGAGTTATTAAAATATAAATTATTCTTACAATTGAGAAGCCGTTTCAGTTGGGAATTTATTAAAATTAACTGAAAGATTTCTTATTACCGTTTGTATTTACTCATGGTGGGCTTGTATTACCAGTATACAGATTTCTCTATTGTAAAACTTCAAATGGGAAATCTGCTTAGTTTACGCAGCCCCTGCGTGACGGACTTTTCGTCATCTACTAGGTAGGATCGATGGACATTTGAAGAAAAATTTCGAAAATTCCGTCATGAGTACAACCTCAATAGCTGATTTCCCTTGAGGGAAATCTGCTAAAAATGAGGTCCGTTCAAACCTATATATATATATATATATATATATATATATATATATATATATATATATATATATATATATGTACGGGGTGTGGCTATTAAATAACGAGACTGACGCTGCTACAGAAGAAGTGCGCATGCGTCAAACGCCAGCAACTAACAGCTGTTATCGTGAAGCTTTCTCTTTCGAATATAGTGCCTCTCGCTTCTGTAAACAAATCAGTACAGCCGTAGCCTTCGTTCGCATTAGAGTTGTTTTTTTGTTTCGCCGGAAAAATGTTAAGTGTAACAGTAGAGCAACGAATTGTTGTGAAATTTCATGTGAAACTTGGAAAAACCGCTACTGAAACTTATAATTTATTGAAAGAAGTGTATGGCAATGAATGTTTATCGCGTGCATGTGTTTTTGAGTGGTTTAAGCGTTTTCAAGATGGCCGAGAAGACGTTCAAGATGATTCACGCCCGGGTAGCCCTTCCACGTCGAAAACGGATGACAATATAGAAAAAATAGGTAATCTGATTCGATCTGACCGTCGGTTAAGTATTCGTGTGATTGCTGAAACTGTAAGAATTGATAAAGAATCCGTACGGCAAATATTACATAACAATTTTAACATGCAAAAAGTTTGTGCCAAAATGGTGACTAAAATTCTCACATTTGAACAACAGGAAGCTCGCAAAAATGTTTGTACTGACACTTTGAATGCCATTGAAAATGACCCAAACTTACTAGAAAGGATAATAACATGTGACGAATCATGGTTTTTTATGTATGATCCTGAAACAAAGCGCCAATCCATGCACTGAAAGAGCCCATCTTCACCGAGAGGCAAGAAAGCTCGAATGAGCAAATCAAAATTCAAAGCAATGTTGATTGTTTTTTTCGATATTCATGGGATTGTGAACCTTCACTGGGTTCCTGAAGGTCAAACGATTAATCAACATTACTACCTTCACGATCTTGCTGAACTCCGCGAAAGAATAAGGAAAAAACGACCTGAATTGTGGAAGGACAAGTCATGGGTTCTCCACCAAGATAATGCGCCGGCTCATTCCGCATTGTCTGTTAAGAGGTTTCTAGCCAAATTCAGCATCCCAGTGTTAGACCATCCACCTTATTCGCCGGAACTTCTATCTGTTTCCTAAGGTGAAATCTGCATTAAAAGGAACAAGATTTGAGTCTGTTGAAGCTGTGAAAGAGAAAGCGGCACGCGTCCTGAAGGAGCTGACAGAAAAAGACTTCCAGCACTGTTTCGAACAATGGAAGGTTCGCATGGAGCGTTGTAGGGATAAAGGAGGGGTGTATATTGAAGGTGATAATAAGTAAAAATGTATTTACGAATGTAAGAAATTCGCCAAGCAGCAAGGGAAGGTCTTGAATCACAGACCAAGAAAATGGGAAAAACGACGAAAGGAAAATTCCCAGATCCCGAAGTTGGCCAGAACGTGAGGATCAAAATTCCTGATGTCGACCGATCTAAAATCGACCCCAAAATCATGATTGCAGTGATCGTCAAAAAAGAAGATGGTTTCTATTAAGTCGGAACTTCTTCAGGAAAATTGAACACATTATATTTGCGTAATCAGTTTACAATTTGCAACGAGAACTTCATGTCTCCTGATGAAGTGCCTGACGAAGAGATAAGCCTTCGCACCGCAGTTCGTCAACAGTCATTGGTTGGTTTGGCCAGGGTTTCAAAAAAGTCCGTCACGCAGGGGCTGCGTAAACTAAGCAGATTTCCCACATGAAGTTTTACAATAGAGAAATTTCACGAGAGCCGAGCCAGTCAAAGAAACGAGCTTTTGGCGGGAAAGTAACTCTTGTCCGTTAGGCTCCGAGATTAAATTAAAAACAATTCAATCTCAAAAAACAACAAGAACACAAAAGATGGACTTACCGTTAATGATAGCAGCGCTCTGAACACTTATTACACCAACACTAAATAGTACCACAGAATATCCATTATTTGTAAGACTTAATACTGCTGTGAATATTAAGTAAACAAATAAAGGGCAAGTCAAATGGAAAGAACCTTCCTGATAGCAAACAGTCTGAGTTCTAAACAATGAGGTTAGCCAGCTTTTACCGGAAATAAAAGCAATTACGGAAATATATTTGAATATAAGTTATAAATTTTATTCATAAAACTATTTATTATATCTAGTACTGTAATTAATAATAGAACGTAACCTACAACGTAATACGGCTGAATTGTAAACAAACAGGTTAGCCAACGTTGTAGTGCAGTATCGATAGATAGACCGGAAAAACAAACAATTAAAGAAATATATCAGAATATAAAATATTAATTTTATTGGAAACTATTTATTATAGTTAGTGGAGTAATTTGAAATGAATCAAAATAATTTCTACCTCAATCACTCAGATTTTTGTAGTCCAAGAAAAAAAGGGGGGGGGGGGTTCAACAGAACGTATTTGTTTGTACCTCGTAAAATAAAGCTTTGTTGAAAACAATATTTTGTATTTAACCTGATAATGAGGTGGTTCATTAGATATCAGCTTATTATTAATATGTCCCTAGTAGGAGTAGGGGTTTACTGAAAGCGGAACTCATTACAAAAAATACAAATATCTCGGTTAATACTCATTATACGGAAAATATATATAGAACAATATTTATAGTAAATGTAATTTGCAATAAGATTGATTCTATACAATTTTTCGATCCGACGTATAGTAACGGAGATATTTCGATTTTTCGAAAATCCTCCCCTCTAAACCCCCCTCCCACTGGTCCGATTTCAGCCGTTAACGAACTTGATCTTTATTTTTACATAAAACGACTACATTTCGAGTTTCGTAACGATCAAACAAAAATTGCGACCGCTAGAGCAGTAACAGACAAATATATATATATATATATATATATATATATATATAGATATATACATACAGTTTTGAACGGACCTCATTTTCGTCATCTACTAAGTAGGATCGATGGACATTTGAAGAAAAATGTCGAAAATTCCGTCATGAGTACAACCTCAATAGCTGATTTCCCTGAAGGGAAATCTGCTAAAATGCAACTGCTTAAAAAAATGTTCGAATAAGAAATGTTTGTGCAAGTTAGTTAATATGAAGTGCAATTCAAAGTGCCACAATTCTCTCCCATGCTGTAACAAACAATAATAAAACTTATTCTAAAATTTTCATTTCAAATAACGTTTATTCCAACTTTTACCGGCAGACGCTGGGAAATGTTAGGATTTACCAAAATCTGTTGGTAAAAGTCCGAAAGACGCATCCTGATTGAGATAATTCTATCTTTTACCGAGCCTCTTGGGAAATCCTAAGATTTACTGGCTAAAGTCCGATTTGAAAGATAAAATCGGACATTTACCAGCGCTTCTGGTAAATCCTAAGATTTACCGGTAAATCTTAGGATTTGCCATTCTCCGGGGTTTTACAGTAACATATATGTATATATATTTCTCTGTTACCGCTCTAGCGCTGCAATTTTTGTTTGATCGTTGCCAAACTCGATATTTAGTCGTTTTATGCAAAAAGAAAGATCAAGTTCGTTAACGGCTGAAATCGGACAAGGGGAGGGGGAGGTTTAGAGGAGGAGAAATTTGAAATATCTCCGTTACTATAAGTCGGCTAGAAAATTATATAGAATGAATCTTATTGCAAATTATTAATATTGTTATATACATTTATTCTCTATCTTGTATATTAACCGAGATATTTGCATTTTTCAGCCTTCAATAAACCACCACTTCTACTCTTTTACATAAATAATAATCTGTTATATAATAAACCACATTATTCGCAGCTTAAATACTAAATATTGTTTTCCAGAGACCTTTATTATACGAGACACATGCAAATATGTTCTTGTCACTCCCTCTTAAATTCTTGGACTACTAAAATTTGACTGATTGAGACAAAAATTATTATGATTCATTATAAATTACAGTACTAGATGTAGCACATAGTTTTCAATAAAATTAATATGTTATAGGTATTGTTTTTCTTTCGCCGACCCATTGGCAGACCTGTTTGTTTCCATTTGGGAAGCTTCCTGTCGGAAGATTTCTTATTACAGTTTGTATTTATTCACGGCGGTTTTGTGTTAACAGTATGTAGGTTTATCTATTATTGAACTTCACAAGGGAAATCCGCTTAGTTTACGCTGCTTGAGGGACTTTTCTCATATACAATTGTATCATATTATAAAGTATAACAAAGATATGGGATATAGCCATTTATTTAAATAGTCTGTTGTGTTCACACTAATAGAAAATAAGTATTCTTTAAGTTAATGATGAGACATTCATGATCAGGGTGAATAGTTTGTATAGAAAGAAGGAATTGATTACAAACCGCCTAACATTTATTTTTTGTAGACTACCATACCACATCAATTTTCTGAAGTTCGCAGATAGCTGTAAAGGTGAAACACCGAAGTAAATAATGAGATAAGAAGTGCAAGTAGATTGGCTGTACTGTACTTTGAAGTAAATACCATTCACACTCATTATTCAGTCTAAATATATCCCAAGCAAAGTGGTTCATCAGCTAGTACACATGTGTATATTGAAAGACTTTTCATTCCAATATGCAATACCCCGGATGGCTAAAATAATTTGTTTAATAAGGCTAATTAGGATGGTTTATCATCCAATGTCATCACTAAATACATTTTCATAACTATTCAAAAATCTAACTCAGAATTTAATGGACACCCAGAGCGATCCTCAAGGTAACAAAAAAAATACACTTTTACAGTATACTATAATTTAATGAAAAACAATCTGTTACTTTATTCCTAAAAACATCTCTCAGGGCTTATAACCTAGCTAAGACAGTCATCATCTCAAACGGTAGTATAAATATATAATTGGTTTTATACAATTTTTCGATCCGACTATAATAACGAAGATATTTCAAATTTTTAAAATTCCCCCTTCTAAACCCCTTCCCCCTCCCACTGGTCCGATTACAGCCATTAACTAAGTTGATTTTTACATAAAAGGATTAAATATCGAGTTATTATTTGATCAAATAACAATTCAGTTAGTAATTAAGATATTGAATATATATATATATATATATATATATATATATATATATATATATATAAATAAATAATAATAGAACATTTAATTTGCAATAAGAATGGTTCTATTAAATTTTTTGATCCTATGCATAATAACAGAGATATTTCAAATCTTGGAAATTCCTCCTCTCTCTGATCTAATTTCAGCCATTAACGTACTAGGTCTTTATTTTCACATAAACCGTTTGAATATTGAGTTTGGTAACACTCAAACAAAAACTGTGACCGCTAAAGTGTTAAACGACGAATATATGTACATAAATTTGAATGGACCTCATTTTCATCATTTCCTGGGTAGGATCATTGGGCATTTGATGAAATGTTTTCAAAAATCACGTCATGAGTACGACCTCAATAGTGTGACCACCAAAACTGTACAGCAGGCCCCAGCACCTCATTTCCATTTTTACTCATTTGACAAGAACTGAACATTCATAAAACAATTGAAGATATTTATATGACTGGGTGTTAAAAAAGAAATACACACCTATAAATTAATTAAATTACAATTATTTAATACAAATCAGTCAAATGAATCAGTTAGTAAAAACATTACACATCACAAATATGTATGAAAAGCTTAAACTAATATCAACAAAGAATGATTTTCAATATAAATATTATTTGATGTAAGGAAATAATTCTTTATGTCCTCAAACAAAAAAAAACTAAAATAAAATTGATTAATACTCAGGAGTTCCAATAATATATTCTTCTTTATCATTTTCCAGTGATTCTCTTTGACCTAATGAATTTCTGTGGGTAGGCATTTGAGTTGGTGGGCAGACCTGAGGATCCCAAGAGGATAACACAGACTTTGTAGGTAAATTAAGAGCTTTTGAAAACCTTGAGTATGATTGAGGATCAAGGGAATAAATTTCAAGCAGTGCGTCCTTAGCCTTTTCATCATATTGCAATCTTCTTTTTTTTGAAGACCCTGAACCATATCCAGGATTAGTAGCCAAAACTACTTTTTCCATCATCTTTTTTTCCCGGAGAATTCCTCTTTTTAATTTACAAATAATCCTTTCCTGGAAAATGACTTTCTGCTCTAATTGTTTTATTCTTTCTTTTAAATTGTTAGGATTGTCTGCAAAAAAAAAAATTATAGTGTGCATTGCAGCGAGTCAAATAAGACTATTATAAATCTATAATGTAAATTATGAATTCCATTTAAATTGGTACATTTTTTTTATAAATTGGCACAATTAATCAATTAATAGAAACTAACATCAATGACTACTTTCACTTGATAGGTAGGAGGAGGGAGAGGGTGAAATGAGATTTTAAGATATATGACTCTCTAAAACTTTAAAAAAGAAAGTCCGTCACGCAGGGGCTGTGCAAACTAAGCAGATTTCCCACGTGTGCCATGCATTTACATTTATCTCAAAAAATAAAAGTTCATTGAGAACAATATTTGGTATTTATCCTTCAAATAATGGCTTCATAATATAACAGCTTATTGTTAATATCACATGACTATGACGATGACTATGTACGATCTTTAACTATTAAACATTACTTGGTAATGTCATTATAACAAAAGACAATATGCGTTTAAACTGAATATGATATGGCTACAATCTCTTTCCCTAACCTCGCTTTTAGAATATAAATTAAATTATTTTTAGGTTATCATTGTTATTTATTTACAACAGGTATATAAATTACTAGAAAATATGTTTTTTAATGTTTTAATAAATACTTTATATAAGTGTAGCCATGATGTGTACTCATGATTCGATTTTTGAAAAATTTCTTCAAATGTCCATCTGTCCAACTAAGTAGATGAAAATCAGGCCCATTCAAAATTATATACAGTAGAACCCCTCAAATCCGTCACCCATGGGACCGGAGGAAGGTTGGTACACAAAAAAGGTCGGATAATCCGAGGAACAACAGAAAGTGAATAAAAACACACAGAAACGAGTAATGTACATATTTATTATACAATATTTAATGTAAAATATTTGTACATTACAAATTCATTTTAAAAAATATTTTTTTGTCTTAAGGAAGTTAACCTTGCTTTAGCAGAGGTATCCCTCCACTTTTTAATGCACATCACATCCATGGCTGTTGCGTTTGGATGCTGCTCGATTTATTTCATCGCAATTTCGAAAGCCTCTTTAGCTGCCTTATGACTGATCTTTTCAGGATCTTGTTTTTCGTCGTCCATTTCATCTTCCTCCATTTCATCTTTAAGAACTGCAGCTACGATTTGATCCTAGGCAAGTTCCTCGTTGGTGACCTCAGCCATGTCTCCTTGTTGGATCAAGGGTGTCACATGAGGGGGTAGAAATATTGCTCTAATGTTCCCCATTTTCAGTTCATTTTCAGATGGATGTCTGGGAGATTGTCGAGAAGCAAGACTGCATTGAGTGACAGATTTTTCATTTTCAAGTGTTTTTCTACATCTGGTACAAAATTTTCAAAATCCACTTTTTAAACAATGAACTGTCCATCCAAGCCGAATTTTGATGTTGATAATAAACAGACAGCGATGCCATATTCAGATGCTGGAATGTTCTGGGCTTTTTAGATTTCCCAATGACAAACAATTGCAATTTGTGGTTACCACTTGCATTACTACATGCTGCTATAGTCAGTCTATCCTTGGCTAATTTTGTTCCGGTTACATTTTCATGCTTTGCAGCAAGGGTTTTTTGTGGGAGCATCTTGTAATTTAACCCTTCTCGTCAGTATTATAGACTTGATCCGGATGCATATTGTTGTCTTTGATAAAACCTTCAAATTTTTTTACGAAGTCTTTGGCTGTGTCTTCGTCGGCTGAGAGCTTTTCACCTGAAATAACAACGTGACGGATACCATGGCGGCGTTTCCATCGGTGAAGCCACCCTTCACTTGCACTGAAGTTTTCCCCTTCCTCGCCTACTATATTTTGTGTATAATCGCCGCCTTCTCCTTAATTATAGGACCTGACAAAGGAGTTCCTTTGCGTCTTTCTTGACAAAACCAAACCCAGAGAGCGTTATCTAGCACGTCAAATTTAGGCTTTTTAAGCGCCTTTCTATTTTTTAATGCTTCTTCCCCTTCCACTGTCATGCAGTAGGATTCAATATTTCTTCTGTTTTTCCTCCAGTCTTTAATTGTTGTGACCCCTATTCCTAATTCATAAGATAATTTTTGAACTGACTCACCATTGTCCAACCACTGAAGAACTTCCAACTTCTTCTGTAGCGTGCAAACTGTACGTTTGAGTTTTTGTTGGGTAGCCATAATCACTGTAAAACTCGCGATAACAACAACTAAATTACAACTTAAAATTAACAAATAGGAACACGGTTTAACAACAATAAGCAATGCATCACGAGCGAGCAGGTGTAAAACTGTTGTTTTCCGATGGATATCTTCTCCGCGCTTGCCACTGAGATTCTCAGAATCTTACTTCCCAGAAAAGTGACGGATAATCCGAGGAGTCGGTTAATGCGAGGTCGGATATGAGGGGTTCTACTGTATATACTAGCTCAGATACCCGGCTTCGCCTGGGAATTGATTTGAGGCTGAATGGTGATGGTATTTTTTTGGCAAGGCTTTACTTTGCACAATATTTTGACATTTACCCGTCCCAGTGTTTAGGGTTAATACCCGTTGTTGGCATTTGATAATAATAAAATTAATTTTAGCAGATTTCCCTTAAGGGAAATCAGGTATTGAGGTTGTACTCATGACGGAATTTTCGAAGTTTTTCTTCAAATGTCCATCGACCCTACCTAGTAGATGACGAAAATGAGGTCCGTTCAAAACTGTATATATATATATATATATATATATATATATATATATATATATATATATATATGTCTGTTACCGCTCTAGCGGTCGCAATTTTTGTTTGATCGTTACCAAACTCGATATTTAGTCGTTTTATGTAAAAAGAAAGATCAAGTTCGTTAACGGCTGAAATCGGACCAGTGGGAGGGGGAGTTTAGAGGGGAGGATTTTCGAAAATTCGAAATATCTCCGTTACTATATGTCGGATCGAAAAATTGTATAGAATCAATCTTATTGCAAATTAAATTTACTATAAATATTGCTATATACATTTATTCTCTATCTTGAATATTAACCGAGATATTTGCATTTTTATTAAATCTGGGCGCCAAAAGCTAGTTCGGCCGTTTCCTTAACTACTCTGCTCTCGTGAAATTTCTCTATTGTAAAACTTCACGCGGGAAATCTGCTTAGTTTATGCAGCCGATGCGTGACGGACTTTTTTATGTAAGACTTCACGGTCCTCCATATTGTCATATTTCCCGTTTCCTGTAAATTATGCATAGATTTGAATTATTAAGGACAAAATATTAACATACATTTTGAATTAATTTTTCCAGGTAAGGTATCTGGTAGTTCATATTGAAAAGAATTGTTCAACAAATTTCTCTAAATAACAAAATAAACAACTTTTGTTATGTGCATATTTGCCGATACCACAATAAGAAACGAAATATCACTATTATTAATTTCAGGCCTCCCTTATAACCCCCACTCCTTCCCGTACCTAGAAATGTTAGTATGGCTTATTATAAGGAAGGCGTTAGTGCTAATACACATACCGAGTGTTTTATTTAGTTCGGTGAGTCTTTTGTGCCAAATAAAATTGTTGACTCCCGCTATAATTTTTAGCGTATAAAGCCTATATAGTTCAGTATTCGATGATAGTGTGTATAACAAAACTTTCTCTAAATAACAAAATAAACCACTTTTGTTATGTGCATATTTGCCGAAACCCCAATAGGAAACGAAATATAACTATTTTTAATTTCAAGCCTCCCTTACAACCCCCTCTCCTGCCCGTCCCTAGAAAAGTTGGTATGGCTAATTATAATGAAGGTGTTAGTGCTGATACACATACCCAATTTTATTTAGTTCCGTTTGAGTCTTTCATGCCAAATAAAATTGTTGACTCCCACTATAATTTTTAGCGTACAACACCTTTATAGTTCAGTATTATATTATATTATATTATATTATATATATATATATATATATATATATATATATTGTAATATGCACAATTTCCAGAGTTATCATCTCTAATAAAATATCAAAACATACATTAAATAAAGTTGAGGTTGAAAAAGATTTAACAGTTCAACATGGTTCTTTGGAAATGGCAGAAAATTTAAACTATAAAAATTATATTACAGCTAAGCATAGCTATTCAATATAGCAATGATAGTGTTCCAAAATTAGCAAACAAGGGTACAGAACGCTTACAACAAATGGATTACTGGTCAGGTGGAGTGACCCTAAACAAAACTATATATAATTTAAATAAATTGTTTAAAATTAATTCAGTTTATTATAATCAAAATGATTTTAGCAGATTTCCCTTAAGGGAAATCAGCTATTGAGGTCGTACTCATGACGCGAGTTTCGAAAAATTTCTTCAAATGTCCATCGATCCTACCCAGGAGATGACGAAAATGAGGTCCGTTCAAAATTATATATATATATATATATATATATATATATATATATTTGTCTGTTAACGCTCTAGCAGTCACAATTTTCGTTTGATCGTTACCAAACTCGATATTTGAACGTTTCATGTAAAAATAAAGATAATAAAGTTCGTTAATGGCTGAAATCGGACCAGTGGGAGGGGGGTTTAGAGGGGAGGATTTTCGAAAATTCGAAATATCTCCGTTACTATACGTCGGATCGAAAAATTATATAGAATCAATCTTATTGCAAATTTAATTTACTATAAATAGTGTTATATACATTTATTCCGTATCTTGAATATTAACCGAGATATTTGCATTTTTCTGTTTTCAGCTTCTGAGATGAGATCGGCTAACTTTGGGTCTAGTCGTGAGTTTCCGTCAAGAGCTAATTCGGGCCGTTTTCATAACTGTTCGGCTCTCTATTCTGAAATTTCTCTATTGTATAACTTCACGTGGGAAATCTGCTTAGTTTACGCAGCCCCTGCGTGACGGACTTTTATTGATAGTAATGATGAAAATTATATTCTAAATAATATTTTATATAAGAAATTTTTTCTCTTCAAAAACGAAATATTATTAAAACATTTTCTTTTAATCTAGTAAATATTAAAATTAAATCTTTGACTGAAACTGAAATATCAGTTAAGGAAGAAGAGCTTCATAATAATAATAAGGAGAATAATTTGGATAAAAATAAAATTTGATATTTAGTTGTAACTATTATTAATTATGGTTCAAAATAATTACTTCTTTTGATAATAACAAAAATATTACTGAATTACATTATGTACAATTTACAGAGCTATAGTATGCAATGAAAAAGGCATAATAAATGACAATTCTCATAAACTTTTTAAAAATCCTGGAAAATGAAGTTGCGAGAATCACCAATTTGTACACCAGTATTTGTATATTGGATGTAAAATAGAAAATTTAAATAGGGAAAAATGTTGTGTCTACTGCAGGAATTTATTGTTTGTGGGATGAACAAATAATTTTTGAAAAGAAATCAAATATTCATAAAGTACGTTCTTTTTCGAGGAAGCAGAAGATATACGAACAAACTACAGCCAGAAGTATGCTCTGCCTGAATAACACTGGCGGGAAGATTGTCTTTCATTGCCTGGACCCCTAAGAGAACACATTGTTTCTGCATGACTCTTCTTATATTTTTTTATGACCCCTGTCTCTCATCTCACATGAGGAATTGAAAATGCTTATATCACATTTGAGGACACCACTTGTCATTGAAGCCCTATTGATAAGTCCATATATGGCATATTGTATAAATGCATGCTCTGATTTCAAAGGAGTGAGATTATTGTTTTTTTATTATTTTTGTTTTATATCAATATTAATAATTTAAATATTCTTGTTTATAAAATGTCACCATCTGTTTACTCACTTGTTAACCTGAGATATCTATGTTTATTGTTATTAATAAAGAAATACTGAGTTTCCTCATAAAGTGTTAATATTTATTCACATATATATTATTTTTTTATTTTGATTTATCGAAATTTATTACTATATATATATATATATATATATATATATATATATATATATATATACTAGCTCAGATACCCGTCTTCGCCCGGGAATTGATTTGAGGCTGAATGGTGATTGTATTTTTATGGCAAGACTTTACTTTCCACAATATTTTGACATTTACCCGTCCCAGTGTTTAGGGTTAATACCCGTTGTTGGCATTTGTTAATAATAAAATTAATTTTTTATGTAAGACTTCACTGTCCTCCATATTGTCATATTTCCCGTCTCCTGTGCATTATGCATAGCTTTCAGTTATTAAGGACAAAATATTATCGTAGATTTGAATTAATTTTTCCAGGTGAGGTACCTGATAGTTCAAATTGGAATGAATTGTTGAGCATATCAATATTTCTACGAAAATTACTTGCTCCACACATTGTTCCTGGAGAAATGTATAAAACAAAAGTTAATCTAAATAACAAAGTAAGCAACTTTTGTTATGTGCATGTTTGTCGAAAAACAAATAGACAATGAAATATCGCGAATTTTTATTTCAGGCCTCCCTTATACCCCTCACTCCCGTTCTAACCTAAAAATTTTAATATAGCTTATAATCATGGAAGAATTAATGCTAATTGACATACCGAGTTTTGTTAAGTTCGGTTCAATCGTTAGCGCCCAATAAAATAGTTGACTCCCGCTTTAGTTTATAGTGTATATCTCGTTTATACTTTGTTAAAAGACAAAAATGAATATCACAAAAGTTACTCTAAATACCAAAATAAACAACTTTTGTAATGCTCATATTTGCCGAAAAACGAATATAAAAAGAAATACTGCTATTTTTAAATTCAGGCCTCCCTTACAACCCCCACTCCTGCCCGTCCCTAGAAATGTTGGTATGGCTTATTATAATGAAGGCGTTAGTGCTAATACACATACCGAGTTTTATTTACTTCGGTTTAGTCTTTTGTGCCAAATAAAATTGTTCGCTTCCGCTATAGGTTTTAGCGTATATCTCGTTTATAATTTGGTATACGAAAAAAATATATATAACAAAAGTTACTCTAAATAACAAAATAAACAACTTTTGTTATGTTTACATTTGACGAAAAACCAATAGGAAACGAAATATCACTATTTTTAATTTCAGGCCTACCTTATAACCCCCACTCCTGTTCGTCTCAGAGAATATTAACATAGCCTAAAGTCTAAGTTGGGTTAGTAGTAATATACATACCAAGTTTCATAAAATTCGGTTCAGCCGTTTATGCGTGAAAAGGTAACAAACAAATAAACAAACAAACAGACACGAAAGAAACAAAATGCAGATATGGTGTCTATGACATGTGAAACGAAAAGTTATCATGAAATTTCGAGAAAAAAATCAATGTACAGACAGAGGTTACAATTTTATATATATATAGACAGATATATATATATATATATATATATATATATATATATATATATATATATAATATAGTAATAAAAAATTATGGATAGTGAAAGACTACATAGAAGTTTAAATACTGAAAGAGAGAAAAAAACTTTGATTTGAATTTCCATGTTTGTGTGAGATATATGTAAATAAGTCATCTTAGTTTTACTTTCTTAACCCAAAAAAGTTAATGTATTCTACACCGTATTCGATATTTAGCTGTTTTATTCAGTTCTCATGATCATATTAGTTAATGGCTAAAATCGGCTGTGGATTGGGGGAAATTAGAAATCAAAGTCGTATAAGGGGGGAATTCGAAAATTCATATTATCTGCACTATTTTGAGTGGTATTAACCCTTCGTCGGGCACGTGATCTCTCAGATACACAGTTTCTAGAGAAATATTTGCCACACTAGCAGAGAATGGGGGTGTAGTGCTTCGAGTTATGTGGTTTATAGGTCTCCCCCTCAAGGTCAGTAGTGTCACTGTATGTGATGGAGTCGTGTGTTTCATCTGTCATTCAGTTTAATCTCCTAGATACCACGCGCCCGATCTCGTAAGTTTTTTTGAAATCTGTATTTCATAAATATATACATGAATTAAGTTTCTCTTTATTAAATGGAATCATATAAACCTATTTTTATATTATTTTGCTCATTCATGAGCTTTCAAAAGAACTTGCACAAAAAAATATTGTACGACGCAGTGACAACAATAGACGTTTACCAACCGAACTAAGGAAGAAACGTGAAGAGTACAGAGGCTCATTGGACCATACATAGAACTCAAGTACAGAACAGCCTAAAAAATGTCCCTCCGCTACAACGAACAAATGAAAATGATGTGAACCAAGTAAAACTGAAAAGAAATGTATGTTTACTAATTACTCTTGTGAGATTTGCAAAAACAAAATTTGTTTACAACATAGTTCCATGCTTTGTCCTAATTGTAATGCAGCTCTGCAAAAGAAATAATAATTAAACTGCTATTTTTAAAAGGATTGGTGCATTAAAATTTAGATGATTTTTAATAAGTCTTATCTAAAAGTGATTTCCTGCTACTTATTTTTGAATGAAGTTATATTTAGATAATTTGTTTATATTGTCCACAAACTGAAATAATAATTAAGACATGTGCATATAAACAATTTCTTTTGATACTTGTATTTTTTAATTATATTTTAAAAATTATCGTCCACGGATTGAATAATAATGAATCTATAATCAACTTGATTATTTTATCTACCAAGATTTTTTTTATTATAATATTTGTAAATTTTGAAAATTATTTACTTCTTTGAAACAAATACTTCCTCTGTTATGGTTTCTAATCACACACTTAACATTTTAGTGCAAAAAAAAAAATTAAAAAAAACTGTATTTCCGTAAAAACGGTTGAGGATGATCTGTGAGATACGCGTGCTCGAAGACGGAATATTCTTGACGCGCCCGACCGAGGGTTAAAAAATGTTATAGAACCAATCTTGCTAAACTATTGATGTTCTGCAGTTGTGGTTTTATATATTCTTTCATAGCTTAAATATTAAGCGAGTTATTCATTTTCAGCCATTTGTAAACCCCACTTCTACTCATCTGATTTTTAAATAGAAATATAAAAAAATATATGGGGAGATGTGATGAATAGTGTGCAATAGTTACTCTCCACTCCAAACATTTATTTCCCTCACTACCCAATTTTTATTCCAAAATTATCCCAAGACAATTAGGTTATAAATCTTGCTCAAAACACAATGAATAATAGAAACTCATATGATTAACTTACCATTAGAAATATCTCTCCCCTCAAATATTCTTGTTTCACCTTTATTTTCTCCAGTAAAATCTAAAATTAAATAAGTTACAGGATAAATAAACAGCGAATCAAATTCCATATATAACGATCGATATATATATATATATATATATATATATATATATATACATATATATATATATATATATATATAAATATATTTCTCTCATTCGAATTTGGTATTGATCAAACAAAAATTGTGACCTTTAGAACATTAACAGAAAAATTCCATGTGTGTGTCTATATATATATATATATATATATATATATATATATATATATATATATATATATATATATATATATCTATATATATAGGAGAGGAGGGGAGAGAGAGAGGGAGGAGAGAGAGAGGAGGGAGAGAGAGGAGAGAGGAGAGAGAGAGAGGGGAGAGAGAGGAGAGAGAGGAGAGAGAGAGGAGAGAGAGAGAGAGAGAGAGAGAGGGAGAGAGAGAGAGAGAGAGGAGGGAGAGAGAGAGAGAGAGAGAGAGAGAGGAGGGGAGGAGAGGAGAGAGGAGAGAGGAGAGAGAGAGAGAGAGAGAGAGAGAGAGAGAGAGAGAGAGAGAGAGAGAGAGAGAGAGAGAGAGAGAGAGAGAGAGAGAGAGAGAGAGAGAGAGAGAGAGAGAGAGAGAGAGAGAGAGAGAGAGAGAGAGAGAGAGAGAGAGAGAGAGAGAGAGAGATTTTGAGCAGACTTCATATGTAACATTATATGAAAATGTGAGTAGAAAGTAATTTCAATAATGCGAACATTTCACAGGAAATATGTTAAGCCAATTGTTTTAGCCTCCCTACAACTCCCGCTCCCCCTTGAGGGTTACCAACATTGTTTTACTTAAATTACATATCAAATAATTAAACACCACGAACTTCCTAATAATTTATACCTAGTGGAAATAAATAACAGTGGTAACCTAAAAATAGTTTAATTTACATTCAAAAAGAAGGATAGTGGAAGAGATCGTAGCCCTCCCTGCTTCCTAAATAACACTTAAAGTGTTATAGTCTCTGAGAATAGTAATATAGTCTAAGATGGGTTAGTAGTAATACACGTCATGTTTATTAAAATTTGGTTTGGTAGTTTCAGCATGAAAAGGTAACAAACAAACAGACACTAAAAATTGCTAATGTCATTTCAATTCCATGTAAAACGAATAAGTATTGTGAAAGTTTGAAAAAAAAAAAAAAATCAATGTACAGACAGACTTTAATCAATTTTTAAAATTTTGATGGGCAGATACATGAATGGGAATTTTCTGGGCCCCATTTCATTACCACCTTGCTTGTTGAGCATTTTTTTTTTAAATCACATAGCGCCATAAGTATTTTGCGGCAAAAATATATGGGTTTTAGCAGATTTCCCTTAAATTTAGGGAAATCAGCTATTGAGGTTGTACTCATGACGGAATTTTTGAATTTTTTCTTCAAATGTCCATTGATCCTACCTAGGAGATGACGAAAATGAGGTCCATTCAAAACTGTATATATATATATCTATATATATATCTATATATATATATATATATATATATATATATATATATATATATATATATAGATAGATAGATAGATAGATAAATAGATATTTGTCTGTTACCGCTCTAGAGGTCGCAATTTTTGTTTAATCGTTACCAAACTCGAGATTTAGTCGTTTTAAGTAAAAAGAAAGATCAAGTTCGTTAACGGCTGAAATCGCACCAGGGGGAGGGGGGGTTTAAAGGAGGGGAATTTTGAAAATTCAAAATATCTCCGTTAATATGCGTCGGATCGAAAAATTATATAGAATCAATCTTATTGCAAATTAAATTTACTATAAATATTGTTCTATACATTTATTCTGTATCTTGAATATTAACCGAGATATTTGCATTTGTATTCTGTGTGTGGTCGGCAGGAGTAGGCTTGTTCTGGACATTCCGCGGAGAGCTCTGGTGGCCGTTTCCGTAACTATTCGTCCCTCCTGAATAGGTTACGAGATCCTTTTCTACTACAGTTGTTATTGGGCAGATTTCTCCACTGTAAAACTTCATGTGGGAAATCTGCTTAGTTTATGCAGCCCCTGCGTGACGGACTTTTTCTTTATTTAGTTAAGTTAATGAGAATTTGTGAGGCAGACCATTGAATTTAGGGGTAAATTTAATCATGTTCTTGGCATGTATAATTTTTCTTATAAGGTGATTTGGTAACAAATTAAATATAAAAAAAAACTGTAGAGAATTTTTAAAATATTAAAGGCATTGAGCAGTTAAGTCTCATACTGAGGATTAAGAGCTATCAAGAAAGCCTGTCAGCCATCCATTCTCCTACCCCTCCTATCTGCAGACCAGATCAGTGAAATTTGTGTGAGTAATTCATTTTTTTAATTTATATATTATGACAAAACTACTTGAATAATACAAACAACTGCACCGTATTATTTTTCTTTCTTTCTTCCCTTAAGTATCTTTAGTCTTGGTAAGTAATAATAGAAAACACTTCTTTTACACTCTAGTTTAATAACAATGTGCAATATTATAAAGTAGTACCGATAATTTTACAGCCCTGAAGAAGAGAAAATAAAGATTCTCGAAATATCGGCATAAACTAAGATTTTTTCACCAACATTGACCAAAACTTCAAAAAGAATAACAACACCATATATATATATATATATATATATATATATATATATATATATATATATATTTTTCTCTGTTACTACTCTAGCGATCGCAATGTTTGCTTGATCATTACCAAACATGGTATTTAATCGTTTTATGTAGAATGAAAGGTCAAGTTCGTTAATGGCTGAAATCGGCCCAGTGGGAGGGGGGGTTTAGAGGAGGCATTTTTGGAAATTCGAAATATCTCCATTATTATACGTCCGATCGAAAAATTGTATAGAACCAATCTTATTGCAAATTAATGGTACTATAAATATTATTATATACATTTATCCTCTATCTTGAATATTAACCGATATATTGGCAGTTTTCAGCCTTCAGCAAACCCCCACTTCTACTCATGTTACATAAACAATACTTTGTTATATAGTTATATAATAAACTACAATATTCAGAGCTTAAATACCAAATATTGTTTTCATGAGACCTTTATTATATGATACATGCAAATATGTTCTGGTGTGTGTCCCCCCTCATATTAAATTCTTGACTAAAATTTGATTGATTGAGATAATGGTTCTGATTATTATAAATTACAGTAATAAAATATAGTAAATAGTTTTCAATAAAATTAATATGTTATACTCCAGATATGTTTCAGTTATTTGAGCAGATTTCCCTTAAAGGAAATCATCAATTGAGGTCGTATCTTTCTTTCTGGTGAGCCGTTGGCAAACCTCTTTGTTTATATTTCAGATGTTTCACATTGGGAAGGAAAAGATTTATTATTACCGTTTGTACGAGTATTTATTCACTTAATATTCCCGAAGGTGTTTTGTTACAAGTAGATTTATCTATTATTAAACTTTATATGAGAAATCTACTTAGTTTATGCAGCCGATGGACTTTTTAGATTTTGCTCCCTAAGCAGCATTATTTTTAACTTCTACCTAAAATGCATTCTGAGCATAGTTAATATTTTTTGTTTTTCCAGTGAGTAATTTATTTTATTCTGCTATTTTGATAAGAATAGAAATAAATAATTCATTAGATAAAAAGAGAATTTTGATAAATACATTCTGTCCCCAAAAACAATGGGAGAAACTAGCAAAATAATAGCATAGAAGAAAATTTGGCCTTACCTTCATTTAAAAAAATAGTGCTATGTTCGCCAAAATTTGATAAATCATCTTCTGAACTACTAAGAGAAACACCATAGTCATTTAAGGTAGGATCATAATCATCAGCAAATTCACTTGGCGAGATAGCAAAAACAAAAACTGGAGAACCAGGAGAAGTTTTATGCTGTATTCTATTTCTTAATTTAGTATATTTCATTTTTTTAAACATTTCAAAAGATAAAATTCCTTTGTACTCATTAGAACCATTTAAGCAATCTTGAATTAGCTTATCATGCTTCAATTTTTCTATTTTCTCTTTTTCAGCAGGTGATAACTGTTTTTCTTCTTCAAATGGAAGTTTGAGTGAAGGGACTGCATTGGTTTTAAGTTTTCTTCTTCCAACATAGCCTAGTAGCTCAGCTTGCATGTCACGTTTATAATCTTCAGCACGAAAATGATCAGAACATACAAATGCATAATCTGGCCTGAAATCTTCACTTTTACCACATTTTTTAATCCATTTGTGTCTAATACCTAAAAACAAACACAATAATGGGAAGACCCGTGAAAAATAAATGATAAATAAGTTCATCAGCAGAAGAATAATTATGTACTTTTAGAATTGACAGGGACTAAACAATTAATTAAAGCTGTGGATTTCTGTCAGTTTTATTCTGAAATTTTTTGATACTGCATAGTAATAATCATAAGCAAATGGGTGACAGATTTAAAGCCTGGATATATGAATATGGTTGATATGATGATGTTTGGTAGTTCTCTCTCTAATATAGAGGCTGAAATATGCATTTCTTACATTAATTGTATTCCCATGCCATGTATCTTAAGCCTCAAATGCATATAAACTAATATTGATTTTTCTAGGAATTTTTCATAGCGATATTAAGTTATCCATCCAGGAACAGAATTTCACGGAGGAGTCAGCTGCCCTGATAATGCAGTGGTCCTGATAATCAGTTAACTAACTATTAAACTGACTAAAAATGCAAATATCACAGTTAATATTCAAGATACAGAGGAAAAAAATGTATATAACAACATTTATAGTAAATTGTTTGCAATAAGATTGGTTCTACACAAGTTTTCAATCCCCAGCCTATGACAACAGAGATATTTCAAAATTCCCTTTAAAAAGATAAAAAGTTTAAATATTGAGTTTGGTAACAATGAAAAAAATTGCAACTATTTGAGCGTTAACAAAAAAAAAAGTATACACACACACACACACACACACACATATATATATATATATATAGTTTTAAAAGAACCTTGTTTTCGTCATCTCCTGGATACGATCAATGGAATTTGAAGAAATCTTTTTAGAAAATCGCGTAATGAGTACGAACTCAATAGCTGATTTCCCTTCAAGGAAGTCTGCTAAAAGTACAAAAAATTCAGCTAATATTCAAGGTAGAGAAAATGTGTATACAACACAATTTATAGTAAGTAAAATTTGCAACAAGATTGGTTATATACAATTTTTCTACCCAACTTAGAGTAAAGGGGATTTCTTGATTTTGTACCTCCTCCCCCTGCCCAGATTTCACCTGCTAACTTGATCTTTAGTTTTACATAAAATGCTAATATATTGAGTTTGGTAACGAGCATACAATCATTGCGACTGCTAGTGTTGGGTTAAGAGACAAGTATAAGTATACACATGCACACACACACTTTTGAATGGACCTCATTTTCCTACCTTGGAGGGTTAATGTACATTTTCCGAAAATCGTGTTATAAGTACGTCCTCAATAGCTGATTTCCCTTAAGGAAAAGGTAGGTTGTTTCTAGTCTTGCTACATGGGAATTACCACATGGGGGCTATTTAACTTTACTCTGGAAATGACCATCTAAAAAATAAGGACTAATATGTGGTACCTCTACAACAAACTCATACTGTACATGATGTATGCTGATGAAGTGTTGATCGCTGCTAAAAATATCGGTTGGTGCTCTGAATGAGTTAGAATAAGAAGCACAAGATATTGCTAGAATGAGAGTACATAATGAGTTGAAATAAGACCAAGTACATGAAACCTCCAAACAGACAAAGAAGTTTGACAGTACTATCAACATGGGGAAGCTCACATTTCCTAGTTGAAGCTAGATCAAATACCTGGGAGGGATAGTTAGATGTTATAAAAGCCAGATGGTCACTGAAATGAGATGTTTCTATGTGCCTTGCATGAGTCTCTTTAGGGAGGAAAATACCCAAAACCAACATCAGAATCTGTACGCTTACTTGAATTGAGAGAAGCCCCCCCACTGTCCAGGACCACAAGAAAGATATTTGGGGCTGTGAGAGATGCATAGATCATAGATGAATGGTGAATCAGAAGCAATGGCAGGCTGTTGGTGAGCCTGATATCAACTGTACAAAATAAGCAGAACAAATTGTGCTCATAAGAGATTGTCAAACCGATGACGTTCAATAGGTTACCTAGGAAAATTTGTTATGGTACTCCAGATAGAATGAAGAGGAGATCCAGGTAGAAGTAGCTGGATTACCTGAATGAGGATTTGGAGAGGCTGGGTGTCTGAGATTTGAGGATCCTAGCTGTGATTGTTTCGAAAAGTTTCAGTGTCACAAAGGACCTAGTCCTCAAGGACTAGAGTTTTTTTTTTATTTCAATGAGCAATAAACATACCTCAGTTGATTCATACATAAGGTTTTTCTTATGATTCCCCTCTATACAGCTTCTAAAATATGGAGCTTTATGAATGCTCTTATCATTAAACTAAATTCGACTGCAGTGATGTTCTTTTGTAGTAACAATAATAGGAAAGACTGCGGAGAAATGTCTGGATAACGGAAAAGCACAAGAGTTATATATAAAAAAAGTAATACACGGATGAATAGATAGATTAAATAGATGAGCAATGGTAGGAAGGCCAGGTGTTTTTGAATCATAGACCTGAAGAATAAAAAACCACTTGACAGACCAAGGCATTTGTACAATGACCATTCTATTTTTTTTATTTTTTTTTATTTTACGTCCACTTTATGCTTGACCATTCCATAAGGCTGAGCATGGCAAGAGAAAAGCGGTCTGAATGCTCATAGGTCACAACATCACTTAAGTGACACAATAGAGGTAGAAAAAAAAAAGAGGAGTCTTTTGAGACATTCCATGTTAAATCCATCAAAATATGTTTTTGACCTCTCCGGCTCCTATTACAAATAAATTTGCCATGAAAAATACATACATAGTAAGTTCCATAAGCTTCCTTTGTTACAAATAAAGGAAAGATGAAGGGAAAAATTGGTCTCACTGTTTTTCAATATATTCTCCTCTAAGTTCTACATACTTAATACAATGCTTAGGCAACATTTCTATACCATGAAAAACATAATTATCATAATAAAAATAAATATAAATTACTAACTTAGTCATAACTATTTACCTGGATCTTTGGGAAACCTATGGAATGCTAGACTTTTTCCTTCCAATTTGCATTTGTACCCATTGTTATTGCACTGCCCTACAGAACATTTTGGCCCTGGCATAATTCTGTAATAAAAAAAATATTAGTTTTCCATAGATTCAAGCATCGTAGAGTCAATGCCATACTATAAATCATTACTGACACAGTTTTTAAATTTGAAAAAGAATTCAATCCCCAAACTGTACTAAAGATACAAATGGTAAATAGTGTCAAGTACCGATAAACATATAGATACTAGTACAGGTTAGCAAGAAGTGATTAAGAGGTTTGATTTCGTCAATCTATGACGTCCTGTACCATTATACAAACCAAAACCAGTTTTCACTGTATCAGATATCAAAGCGATCTTCAGATCTTGTACCATATTTCATGGCTACCAATGACTTTATTTCGTAAAAGAAATATAAAAGATGTATTGTTTAGTTTGAGTGTGAAATTAAAAAAGATGGGGAAGGATTTATTACGCATATATTATTAATATTATAACCCACTACGACCGCACTTGATGGTAATCCTAGCCAACTAATTTATTTGATTACATCTATTGAGGTTTCCGCGATCCTGTACCCAAACGAGAATATTCTAAAATAAATAAGCCATTTTTGATTATTAAATGTTATCAAATGGGATTACCAGGCCCTGCTCGAACACTAGCACACGTACAAGGACTTCAAAAGATCCAATAACTGCTACAACATTCACGTAATATATTGCTTATATGAGTTGATATGTATTGCCCAACAGATGAGGAAAGTTGGCGCATCAATTGCGCAAAGTCAGCAAGTATGTGATTCAAATTTACACAGTACAATCATCTCCTATAGTACAATCATCTCCTACATACAACCATCTCCTACAATACATTAAATGAGTTCTTTAGGTGATGGTTGTGCACTAATGAAAGTATCCTATAATATCCCATTAGTATAGGCCAGTAAAGAAACATAATGTGCATAGAAGGTGGATGGATATGTACAAGCCCACGTGGCTATTCTTCAAGTAAAAAAAGAAATAACTGAGCATTTAGAACAGCCTTGATATCCAAAATACAGTCCTTACATTTACCATCCATTCAATGATACTCGAGGAATTTAAATACAACCTAATTATCAAAGGTACAGCGGGTTTACAAAGTATTGGCAATTTAGTATTTTCTGTCATTTTCTTTAAATTATGTGAGCGAGTTCAATGGACATGTGATATTCATATCCAAACTTCATGACAGAAAACTGAGTGGAAACAAAATAGTGCATCATTAGTTTCAAATGAAGATAAACGATAACAACATAACGGTAGATACCAATAAAGCATTGGCATTTCATTAATACTTACAGTTCATACTTTAAAGGACATTAGTACTATGCCTAAATCAGTTCTCTTTATATTATTTAGTCTTTCTTCACTGTTAGATTGCTTTGATTAGCAAAATGTCCCATAACTGTAAAGAATTCTCCAATCATGACAAGAAAAAACATTTCCCTCTAAAATTCGGGTTGGACGTACAAAGCAATTGGATTTCAATAAAATATAAATCATTTTATTGTTGTGAGTGTAGTTATAAAGTATCAAAAAGGTGATACATACTACCTACAAAGAAATAGTAACTCGAGTACTGTACGGGAGAAAAGAGCTGCATCATTAGCAGAATGTCAGTCCACTCCCAAACAATGAGAAATGTTTTGCAAAAAGTATAATTTTATGGAAGATATCCGCGTAAAAAGTATTTCAGAAATTAACAGACAAAAAATATTAACTTTTGCCAGAGAGTATAAATCACAATCTTTAGATTTTTGCGACAGACGAATCTAAGTTTAATATTTTTGGTTCAGCTGGAAGACCATATGTTTGGAGAATACAATATGCTCAGTATGAACCAAGAAATAACATTACTACAATTAAACATGGAGGAGGGTCGGTTATGGTTTGGGGCTGTATGGAATCTTCTGCTGTTGGAAAATCACATTTCATAGGTTGAATTATGACATCTGATAGTTACATCGATATGCAAGTATTTTGGGTCTAAACAAATCGTTCATTTTCCAGCATGATAATGGCCCAAGCATACAGCAAATACTACAAAGCAATGATTGTTTTACAATACTTCTCGATTAGCTAAAACTACTCTCAAGAGCCAAGATCTTAATCCAATTGAAAATCTGAGGAGAATGTTGGGCATTAATATTAGAAGAATAATAGCTTCAAAAGAACTTCTTAATCGCCCTCTTCAAAGAAGAGTAATAAAATAAGCCCTGAAACTATCCATTCTATTCATTGGTCCATTCTATTTTCCAAAGACTTCAAGCCGTTTATGATGTAAGAAGACAGCTTACAAAATACTAATTAAGTTAAATAACTTATATAATACGTCTTCTGTGAAAAAATAAATTGTTAATACTTTTTTGACTTATATTTTTCTTATTATGTTGATAAATAATCATTTAGCGACAAGAGAAAAGACGGGTGGTTTCTATTAATTTCGTCTTCGGGTAACACCTCATACATTCTTCTAAGGTAGGTATTACAATAGAATGAACACAATTTTATTATATTTTTTTCTCTGGTGTGTTAAGATGATACATTCTAGTTCTATTTTAACAGGATACTAGATTTATCTGATCCCCAAAACGATAATAAATTCGTCAATACTCCTGGTATAGGCATTCCACGCTTCGTGTTCAATACTACAAATATGACTAATTTAAAGGCAATAAATGAATTATTTAGTTTTCTCGCGAAAATGATGGATAGTAGAAGGACCAATTGGTCCTAGACATCATTGCAGCTTCGCCAAGCACACAAGTAGAGGGCAAGGCCTTTTTATTGGTCTTGATAAATTAATTAGTTCTTCCGATAAGGCCATATTTATATTTCGACGGGAAACCATTATTGTATCAATTTATTTCCAAATAAATAAACAGCAATTCTAATCATAAATTTGTCGTAGTACGTATGTCTCGCATATAACAAATGAATGGCAGGACTTCTACTTTACTGTTCAAGTTGCAGGGCATTTGTGTTATTGATAAGTATGAGGGGATGATTTTGTACATCCAGTCTATATTTCCAAGTGAAACCATATCTATTTCAGCCCGTCAACGACGGGACACAAGGCTAATTTTAGAATAAAAGTGGAAAAATGGGAAGTTAAACTGGAGATAAAAGCCTCGAGAACTGGAACGAAATGAAATAAAAAAAGAAGAGCTAAATTCTCGCAAAGGGTAAATGCAAACAATCAGAATGTGTTATAGGTTGAATCTCTCAATCGCTCTTTCCTCTGACCCGTTGGGGAGGTTTTCGGGACAGGGGTCCAGTACCCGTCCAGCCCTAGACCTGCACGCATAGCTTAATCAGGAACTGTCTTCTTTCCTTTGACTCCCTGCACGTCGGGACTGGCTGCCCCTCTCTTTCGCCAACAACGGCCCGATGACATACTGGCGCCCAACGTGGGGCACGAAGCATAAGACTGAGGACAGGCAAGGAAATGGAAGCCGATTCTGGACTGCAGGAACAGGGCCGAAGCGAGGGTTCTCACTTCTTCGATAAAGTTGCAGAAGAGCAGCTGAAGCGGCACTTGCCGAAAGCGAGGGAAGAAGCCCGGGCGAAGGGACGCCCACCACCCGGCGAGCCCGAAGACATGCGACCTCGTCGACTCATCACCAGGTTTATTTCAGTTGTAGAGTATCTTGGCAGCTGAACATTGCTCTTTGGAGACGAGGCCACCCAACTACTTCGACCCATCGATGAGGAAGGACCACCACTGCTGTCCAAAATCAACGACGAAAAGGAGCTGCAGCGGTGCGGACTGCACTACGCCCAATGAACCAACAGCATGTGTCGAGAGGTAGGAGGTGGATCGCAGACCAGCACACACCCCGCAGATGACCTACAGCTCGCAGGCCAGAGACTACTTGCTGCCGACGGCTGAGAACTTCCTACGTGAACGTCCAGACTGTAGCTACAGAATATAAGGTGAAAATCCGCCAATAGAGCGCGTCAGCCGAGAACGCTCACCGCCATGATCAATCGGACTCACACTACGACAGTTTGATGAAGTCCGTCTGCCTACAATACCAAATATACCTGATATTCTGTTGTGGGAGGCAATCACTTTTTCAGGACTAGATTTAGAGGAACCGTTAGAGGAGCAGTTTTTGGTCTCCATGGAGTGCTCCGCACGAAGCAGCAAATGAAGGGGAGGCGAGAGCTGCAGTGGACCGCGACACAGTGCACATCCTGTGAGAGCTCCGCGTATGTCTCCACTTCGCGAGCAGAAACCGCCTTTCCAGGGTTAAAAGACGACTGAAGAACGCCCGGATGAATTCGACAGAGGAAGTAGGCGCCTTCATCTCCACACAGTCATCGCAAGGAGGCTAGAATCGCAAGAGGACAGGCGAGACAACTGAGATGATGCTGGAGCAATTGGAGTCCAGGATCCAAATTCAGAAGGCATAAGCATCATAAGTGACACGGGAAATGTCATCTCAACGGCTCGGGACATCCACCAGTGAATTTCCAGAATGAGAAACAGTCTTCACCAGCAGGGAAACGAGCAGTGTGGGATCCATGGGCTCAATAGTGCCACAGCCGGCTACAGTAGCTCCACTGCCTGAAATGGTCACTGCTCCCCGGGTTCCGGTAACCCCATGGCCGACTGTCGCAAACTCACCGCTTATTATTGCAGCACCACCGCTTACTAGTAGTAGTGGGTAGAATTATTTGAATATTTTCAGTAAACCCTCATTTCAGCTTATAGTATTTACAATTACTGTTATATGGCAAAATAACTATCTGATTATTGTTTGCATGTTAAAGTATAATTAGCATTAAGAATGAAAAAGTTGGGGGGGGGGTACTCATGTGACACTCGATTAAATGTTAAAACCTTTTTTTTAGTACCCTTTGAGGGACTTTATATTAATTGTATTAGTAATGGCACAATTGTGCATATCTGCGCATTTACTTAAAAACAACTACTTAAAAGTTTTTTTTTTTTTTTTTTTTTTTTTTTAATATTCTATGATATTCTGCGATTAATATGCAGTATTTCAATAATTTTGGATGAAACCCCAATTCTCTTCTCTATAACATTAATGTGTTACATATTAGAAAGTTGTATTGTTTGATCAAGTTGATTGTTGATTTGTTTTGAACTGTAATGTTGCACAACTTGAGTGTCATTTTGTTATCTTGTTATTAGAGATTGATTTTTTAAGTTTACTTAGTTGCATGCAGACTATTTTTAGGTCGGATTAGTGTAATATTTGTGGACTGAAACTGCTTTTGTGCCTTCAGATATTATTAATACATATATTCAAATGGGAGCTGTATTGGGTCTTTGTTCTGCTGCACAGGTATAATATGTCTTTGTCTTTATGAGTTCATGGCTAACTTTGCTTTGTCTTCTGTTTATGGAAATTTGTGATTAACTATAACTAGCAGAAATATAGATTCCTTGTGGGTGGTAAATATAATCAATTTAGAAGGTTCACCTTAAATCAATCCCCTTATTATTTGTGTTTTTTAAAAGATAATTATATAATACAATTACTTATTAATATTTTGGATTCAGCTAAATTTGTCTACAAGACTATTTATAATGTTCTGCAAAGCCCATTAGGATCCATTTTTTATTAGGAATAGAGTTGTATGAAGTTAAGGAATTTATTTTTGCCAAGTCTGGGCGCAGGATTCGTTTTGACAAAAGCAAAGCACCTTAATCACCATCTGAAACTAACTCTTTATTTACAAAATAACCAATTATTATACAGTACTCGCTAAAGGTTTTATATGGTCACATTAATATGACTTTCCTTTATGAGAAATTGACTATTGACTTTATGAGGTTGTTCTCAAGAACATTCCTCTCTTCACATACCTAATTAAAATGACATGTGTTCAAATATACTATATCTATGTACATGGCCCATTAAAGCTCTAGCAGACTACAAGTTTTATTTTACAACTACCAAACTTGATATTTTAACTTTTCATGTGAACCTCCAGCTCATTAATGACTGAAATCAGGTCAGATGAAGTGGGGTTTAGAGAAGCTGCTAAATGAAAAATTTATTATATGAGAAATATTACTCAACTAATCTTATCCTACGTGATCTTATTCTGAAGGGAAATATTATTTTCCACCATTTTTGCTTTATACTCTTTTTGTAACAAATATTAATAGTTATTATTATATTTTTATTAAGTTTTTAGGCTTAAGTAAACGACCAACCCTAATCATCTTAAAAATCAGTTAATATATCATTAGCCCATGATCTTATTCTTATTACATTTTGTTCACATTATGCCTTACTAGTATCCCTGGAAAGAATGATTTTATTTACAAATGATGAAGGCATTCCCAAATATTCTTTACACCAAACAATAATATTGTTTTCTAAGAGAGAAACATGGATAAATATAAGATATGGCTCATAATACAGACTAGAATGTAATGTGCACTGAAGACTATAATTTGTAATTTTTGAGCTCTACATTTAAATATTCCATGCAATATTGGAAGATGATGTTCAACAATGACAAATTTTGTGTTAGGAGGAATGGGTAAAATTTGAATTATCATTTGTGTACAATATTGAGTATGTTATATAACCAGCAAATAGAATATGAAATGACATTATCTGCATGTAATGAGAAGTTTTGCTTCATAAACACAGTTTCTGCATGTTATTATCAATCGGAATTTTACAAGCCAGAACTATTTCCTTATTGTTGTTGTTTTTACAATTGCTCATATTTTAATTTAATAAATGTATCCACAAAATTAAATATATTATTTAACTTTAGGGATGAGAAGAAAGTCTATTATTTAATTTAATCAATCGATGATGTAAGGTGAACCAAAAAAGGAAAACATTAAATGATTATTAAAACCATTGTTATTCCTCTGCCATTGTTATTGCTTGTTTTATGCTCTGATGTCTCACCAGGAGAAAATAAAACACTAAGAGGCAAACTATAACGACTGCATCGTTACATAGGACCTTCCATTAGGTGTGCCAGTCAGAAAATGGCTTACAAAGTATGGGCGGTTATAGTCATCTGATTTAGTTTGATAAGTCACGAAAAAAACAAAAATTGATTATACCTAATGAACTATAGTCCAAATACTAAAGGATAATATTATAATTGAACTAACAGATTTTCAAATCAATTAAACTATATATAATTCACATGTTTAATCTCTGTTCTCTTATTGATCACCTATTATTTAAGAAATTTGTCCCTATAATTAGTTAACATAAAAGTATGTGTAATCACACAACATAACTTTATATACAAACTTGTCGTGTCTCATTAACAGATTTGGTTAGTGGCCTAGTGCTAACTGGTTTGTGTATTGGGGTTGTGTTGAAAGCTCAATTTCTCATCACAACTAACTATTCCTTTTTTTAAAAAAAGGTGTCTTTAGGATTGTTCAGCAGTTGACAAATTTCTACCTGATGTGGGGCTTGGGGACCCATCATATTGTGAGATACGATTCTGCAAATCTTGATATTTCTTCCACGGGATTTGAGCTACTGGTGTATTTTTCCCCTAGTAGGACCAAGAATAGTTGCCAGTTGGTGGATACTGGTTGTCTGATTTTCATTAATGTCCTTTTCTGAAGCCTCAAAGTTCCACTCAGATGGATGCTCAGGACAAGGTTCGTCTTGAAGGGTATTGTCTCCACTTGTGGCATTGTGGAAAGAAGTGATTATAAAGAATAAAGTACTTACAAAATTAATAGAAATAGGAAAAATATGAAATGTTTCCTGAACATTTGGGTTTTAAAAAACTAAACTCCCTTTGAAAAATGATACTTGATATCATACTTTATATTATAAGTGCTGAAAGGCCTCATGTTAAATAAAAAACATCTTTCGGATAAAAGGAAAATTAGTTCAGCCTTAAATTTTATGACCATTTTAGTAAAAACATTCCATAATTATCTATGGATTGTTTATTTAGTAGAAAAAGTCCTTTATTGAAATTCATTTATGTTAGAAACACAATAAAATGATACAATAACTTAAAACCAATTTTAAATGCAATGTAAATATAGGGCTCATCTTATTTAGAGAAATATTTTGATTAGCTTTACATCTCATTTTATATTTTAGTTGGCATGCTGCTGTGGAAGTGCAGCATGCAGTCTATGCTGTGCTGCATGCCCATCTTGCAGAAATTCAACATCTACAAGAATTATGTACGCTGTCATGCTTCTGTTAGGAACAATTACTGGTTGCATATTTCTCGCTCCAGGTCTGCAGTCTGCTTTGAAGAAGGTATGTTAACTTTCATTAATTCAAATGTTTTCCTACCGACAGACCATTAATTGCATTGTAGAAACAAATTCTTTCTAAAGTAAAAGCTGTAGTTTTAGATGTTAAGATTACTGGACAATGCTCTTGCACTATGCAGGTCCTTCTACACTATTGTTTGGCAGAGAATCCTCTGCTCTTTTAGCTATTGAGGTCATACTCATGACGCGATTTTCGAAATTTTTTTTCAAATGTCCATCGATCCTACCTAGGAGAGGACAAAAATGAGGTCCGTTCAAAATTGTGTGTGTGTGTGTATATATATATATATATATATATATATATTTGTCTGTTTCCACTCTAGCAGTTGCAATTATTGTTTAATCGTTACCAAACTCAATATTTAGTCGTTTTCTGTAAAAAGAAAGATCAAGTTTGTTAACATCTGAAATCGGACCAGGGGAAGGGGGAGAATTTTGAAAATTCGAAATATCTCTGTTATTAATAACATATTAATTTGATTGATTAACAAAAAAATTATTCTTATTCATTATAAATTACAGTACTAGATATAATAAATAGTTTTCAATCAAATTAATATGTTATTTTCTGATATATTTCAGTAATTGTTTTCCTTTCCGGTGTGAGTTGGGTATGTAATAAACCACATTTTAGACGCTTCCCGCCTGAAGGGGAAAGATTTCTTATTACCATTTGTATTTATTCGCTTAATATTCAGTGGTGTTGTGTTACCAGTATGTAGATTTATCTATTATTTAACTTCACAAGGGTAATCTGCTTAGTTTAAGCAGCCCCTGCATGACGGTCTTTTTAGTTCTACTTCTAAATACTTTTTGCTTTATTTAACACACTAGCTCAGATACCCGGCTTCGCCCGGGAATTCATTTGAGGCTGAACGGTATTTTTTTGGCAAGGCTTTACTTTGCACAATATTTTGACATTTACCCGTCCCTGTGTTTAGGGTTTATACCCGTCGTTGCTGTGGATTTTTAAATAATAAAATTAATTTTTTATGTAAGACTTCACTGTCCTCCATATTGTCATATTTCCCGTCTCCTGTGCATTATGCATAGCTTTGTATTATTTAGGTCAAAATATTAACATAGATTTGAATTAATTATTTTAATCACATACCGAGTATTATTTAGTTCGGGTAGTCTTTTGTGCCAAATAAAATTGTTCACTTCCGCTAAAGGTTTTAGCGTTTATTATTCGGCATACCAAAAAAGTGTATATAACAAAAGTTACTCTAAATTACAAAGTAAATAACTTTTGTTGTTTGTTGTTCGTCTCAGAGAAAATTAATATAGCCTATGTCCGTCTTCTGGCTCTAAGCTACCTCCTCACCAATTTTCAGCCATATCGGTAAAACCGTTCTTGAGTTATAAATAGTGTAACTAACACGACTTTCTTTTATATATATAGATTTAATTAAACAATACCTTAATTTTAACTGTTGAATGGAAGTCAAAAAGAGGAACATTTGTTACGGTTCCTATATTTTCTATCATATTTTACAGGTCTGGGCTTAATAAAAAGAATAATATTATGTTCTCTTTTTCAGGTCCCATTCTGTGATAATAATGCCATTGGTGACTATTCTTTTGATTGCAAGGATGCTGTAGGATATCTTGCTGTTTATCGTTTATGCTTTGCCCTATCATTATTTTTCTTCTTAATGGCACTCATTATGATTGGTGTAAAAACCTCTAAAGATCATAGAGCCGGTATACAAAATGGGTGAGAAATATCTTATCACTTATTAATGTTAGAAGTATTTCTCTTTTAATTAAAGTAAGGCAAGACATTTTACTAGATTTATTGTGCTTTTATTGGAGAATTAAGATCTGCCTGTATAATTGAAAATAAATAAATTGGCAATTGTTATTCATTATAAGAGTTGGGAGAGAATATGTAAAGACTCATAGATGAAAATTCATTCTTTATTCATAAATTCGTCATATATAATCACATCTTGCCGTTTGTGTGTTCCTTCATTTAGTGGGCGGACATTAGAATGGATTTATTGCTGATTTGGCCAAAATTCAGGAAATTTTGGGCAGACGATCTGCTGCAATTTTTCAGTTGACAAATTCTGACTCCTAGAAAATCAAGAAAAGACGTTTGCAATCAGATTTTGAAGACATTTTTTTGGACCTTCCTGATTCTTGATGCAAAGTATATAGTACATGTATGATCACTCTTTAAATAATGACCATTTTTTGGAGCAGGTTTATCTACTTCTTTGGTATCTGCTTTTTAATCAGCTGAGCTGTCATGCATTAAAAATTTGGAGGGAGTTGGAGGACCAATTCCTAAAACATATTCATCATTAGTAAGATTAGAAGGAGAAGATGTCATACCTTTAAGTTTATATTGCCAACCTTGTTGTGCTTTTTAAAGCCATCTCATGAAATTCATTAGAAAAAAGATTGAATTTCTTGTGAAATTAACAAATTAAGCCTCTGTCACACCAAAAAAAAAAACCTTGTTATTGAATGGGAAAATTTCACCTTACTTTCATTTAATCATTGAAGTGTGGGACATAACTATTCAACCTTCTTAAATATTTAGAAGTTATGTTACATGTGGCGTATGTTTCTCTTTCCATCAATCATCTATAAGTATTAAATAGTAAAGTCTCCCTACGTCTGTTTAAACAAATTGATCAGAACCACTTAGGGCTTATGACATAAATAAAAACCACTTCATTTCAGCAGAATCAAGAGAAGATTAGATCCAACATGCAAATGCAGCAAGAGTAAAATTGTTGATCATATTTTATTTCATATATTTATTCAATATTACAAGAGAATAATACCCTAGCATGGGAGTGTTCTTTATTTTATTGGCTTGCGTCTTGCTTGAGCAAACTATTAGAAACAGAACACATTTTTTAAAGCATAATGTCTTTGAAATAAGAAATAAAAGGAGATAAAATGTAAATATAAATTAGATGCGTTAGGATATTCCAAGGTTTAGTTATTAATAGAAAATTAAAAGTATTGTAAGGCACTACAGGAGTCCTGTTGTGCAGAGCCAGTGACATTCCTATTGCGGCCACCTTAAAAAATTTACCATTTTAAATATTGCTCTCCACATCATACATATATTGAACTCAGGATTGGCCTCACTATTCAAGTTTTACTTGAGTAGTAATTACGAACTGTTTTGGCTGTACTAAAAGTCAGGTTTCAGAACTATAAAGAAATTGGAAAGAATCGCTTGCAGAAAGAACTGATTTTAGAATAAAAAACAACTGTAAATAGTTTTGAAATAAAACACATAAGTAACAACGGGTTATATAAACACATTTTTAAGGAGGATTTAAAAATAATATAAAAAGTTATTGGAATGCCATTGGTTAGAGGGAGTGGCATGCCAGTCCTAGATGTTCTACTATTAAATACTTTTAAAATAGGTTTGACTGCACTACTCAAGTGTTTAATAACAACAGATTTCAAAGAGCTATTTAATTGTTGACTTTCGAAACATTAAAATATTAAAAACTCACATAAAGGACAACCTTAAAGTAAAAGGTATAAAGACATTTAAAAAAGCTTTTTTTTTTTTTTTTCTTTAATTTTTAATTCTTCACATTGGTTATATCTAATCAATATTTTTATTTCCAGTTTCTGGGGAATAAAGTATCTACTAGTAATTGGTGGAACCATTGGTGCATTCTTTATTCCTGAAGGTTATTTTGGAACCACTTGGATGTATTTTGGAATGATTGGAGGTTTTGCATTTATTATTATTCAGCTGATCCTGATAATTGATTTTGCTCATTCTTGGGCTGAAGCATGGGTCGATAATTATGAGCAAACTGAATCTAAGAAATGGTGAATCATTTTCATTTTAAAATTGATATTGTTTTTCTATTTGTATTTATTTTCCTTAGTTCACTCTAATTATTTAATTAAAAGGTCCTAAATACCAAAAACTGTGTAATTTACCATACTTTGGCATCTATAACCAAGTAGACATTTCCAGGCCATGAAATAAATTGATGATCATCTTTTCACTTCACTTTATTAGAACACTATATGGTTCATTTATTTTTAACCCTTTTCACCAAAATCTAAGCTGATCATTTTTTTTTTAATACTCAGTTCAATACTATGAGTCCAGTGAAGACTGATATAGAATGATGGAAGCTATTAGTATTGGCTGGTTGACAAATGAATTTCCTTGTAAAAAAAGGTTGATCCAAATTACAACTTGGTGAAATCCACTGGCCTTCACCTTAAACGAGGCAAAATATATTATTTATTTCATATTAACTATTCACAACTTCTAAAGTATTAGTAAGAGATTTGCTTCATTGAAGTGTTGAACATAATGTCAGAGCTGGTTATGAGATTAATTTCAATTTGTTTATAGGAAAATCCTTTAGCCAATTTCAGTTATATTAAAAAAAATATTGTCTATTTTCTTTATTGTAACTTCCCTTCAGATAACTTGAAATTTCTGAACTTATCTGTTTAGTTTATATGTCTGTGTGTGCGTATATATAAAATATGTTTATTTGACATTTTATTTTTTACCTTAGGTATGCAGCATTGATGTGCACAATGTTAATCAATTATGCATTAGCCATTACTGGGATTGTTCTTTTATACGTTTTCTTTACAAAAGTAGGTATTAAAATAAATAAGCATATATTTAACTGATTTAAATTTATCATTAATATATTATTTCTTCTTTTTTCCAGCCCGATGACTGTTCTTTGAATAAATTTTTCATTTCCATTAATCTTATTCTATGTGTCCTGGCTAGTGCATTATCCATTTTACCAGCTGTTCAGGTATGTTTAGATCGAAAAAATCATTGGTATTGTGAAAAAATGTATAAATTATGACTATAAGAAAAATGTCATTAAATAAAACATTTGACCATCCTGATAATGCTACCTTACCTTAAGTCCAAGTCTTTCCAAATGGTGCAAAAAGAAAGGAATTGGTAATTGACCATTATAAAAACAGGCCATAGTGGTTAGTTGGGCTCTCTTAATTGATAGTTGTTCAATACTGGTTTTATTACATTTTCATTGTCAATGGTTTTCAAGATTAGACAATTTTACTGTTGTTTTCAAAGCATTTTTGAGCTTATTGTGTTTTTATACTGCTAAACTAAATTGTGATTATTGATCATATAAACTTTGTTACAATACTTTTCTAAGGAGGAAAATTTGAATTGTGCATTGGCATATGTCAATTTTTATAATGAAAATCGTAATTTTTATTTTCAGGATACTCAGCCTAGATCTGGATTACTTCAGTCTTCTATAGTTACACTTTATGCCATCTACCTGACATGGTCTGCTTTAGCTAATAGCCCTGGTATGTTTTTTATTTCTTGTTTTTGACAAATGTCTATTTTTTTTTTTTTTTACTTGTGTTTTAGAGAATGATTGCAATAATTATCATTTGAAACTGCCTTATCTTCCATCTAAGTGACTTTTCTAAAACTTGCTAAGTAAATATATAATTGGACATATGGTTGTCCATAATAGACATTAACCCTTTAATAGCTAAGGAGGCGGGCGGAGAGTTGCAGCCTGTAGCTGGGGAGGGCCAGCCGGCTATCACCCTCCCAAGCTAAGGGCCCCTCTCCGCAGCTGCCTCCTTCAATACCTTACTCCCTTTTCCGGCTATTTCTTAATGTTTTATTTTCTTTGTATGATCCTGTAATATCTATATCATTATTTCAATAAATTAAAATGCTATTGTAATGAAAGATTACGTGATTTATGAAGGAAATAATGAACATGATTGTAATGGTTTTATTATCATATATATCATTTTTTTATTTACTTCATTTTTATTTACTTTCATTTTTTTATTTTTTTACCAATATACAATAGCAGGTAGAAAAGGGGTGGGTTGGGCTTCCCTCTTTGGAAAATCCAAAGATTCCACAGTTACAGGATCGGAACAAATATTTCCCCAATAGAGACACCCCTGCAGCCTAGCGGCCGCTAGAAATATTTATTAACTCTCCAAGGATCCGCTAGGATGTACCACAGTCAGGACGAGTTATATTGTCTGGAGCTGGGAGCGGTAAAACAGTGGGAAAACGGTGATGAGATATCTCGTCCTGCGCGAGGGGGAGCGGGTAGGCGGGGTCGAGTTATCTCGTCTGGAGCTGGGAGCGGTAAAACAGTGGGAAAACGGGACGAGATATCTCGTTTTGCGCCAGGGGGCAGCGGGTAGGCGGGGACGAGTTACCTCATCTGGAGCTGGTGGGGTTCGTCTCCCTCCGACCAGATATCTTGTCTGGAGCTGTCAAAGGGTTAAAATAGTGGTGTAAGCACCCAGAAATGTGTTTACATAGGCTGGAACTTAAGTACCATTATAGCCATCATTTAAAAACATATTAAAGAGAAACAAACCCTTTAGAATCTAATAAAAACAATAAATCATAAATACTGTCCATCTTTTATTCATGTATGGTACAGGGCTGTTACCAAGCCCAGAACTGTTCATCTTCTTCACACTATTCTAGTATTCCCTTCCTGGAAAAGAGCTTGGTTGTATAATCCATGTTCATCAGCATTTCAATTAGAAATTCGGCGCTCTTCCTGCAGGAGACCCTCTTGTAAGATAGGGTTATTGTCATGTCCTGCATAATTGATAACTCTGACTAAGTGAGTGTGGTAACTGCACCCCACTTCTGCTGTGGCTTCAATCGTGCTCTGACAATCTTAGACGATCCAATGAGCTGCTAAAGCCCCCTCACCTTTTTGTGAGAATTATGACCCAATATGGTACCAAGGTAGTGAAACAGATGTAAAATTCAACACCATCCACATCACAGCCTGTACAGGAAGCTAATAAACCCTTTTGTAAGATGCTCGGTCCATTTTGACTATTTCCTGTTGGTCTGTGCACGTGATCTGTAAACCACTTCCCTAGGTTTAGCTTGAAACCACAGTCCTGATGCTTCAACACCTTCCAGCTGTTTCAAAGATAAGTTGAAACCTTCTTCAGAGTAAAAGGTTCTTCTGGTTATCCTAGTTCCAGGCATGAAACTAACTTGAATACATGATGTTTTAACATGTTTCATGAACATGATAAATAAAGTGAATGAAAACTGGTACCTTGCCGGACTTTCTGGCTAGGCAACTTGCTTCAAACGCCACCTACCGAGGTTGACTGTGGTATATTCTACTGAAGGTATCCTTACCAAATCACGTACAAACAGGACAAACTGTCTGGCCTCTTCCTGACAGACGCTCATCTCTCGCATGAGCATCTTTACCACAACAATGTAGTGTCTGTAAAAATGCTATTTTTACATCTCTATAACCCATATCCTCCAAGCAGCAGCACTTCACCTAGTCTAAGTTACTCTAATTTTAGTAAGCAATGCCTTCTGCTTTTGGTGGGGCTTTGATTATTAACCAATATACTCTGGTTCTTTCTTTTTTCCTGCCTTATACATAGCAACAAATAACTTTCTGCAATAGGTGACCCCAAAAGCTCATTTAATTACATGGAGTACAAAATTCATCAATTCATTCCCATGAACTACAATAATTATTTGACTAACTATTTTAGGAATTTGTTAGGCACCGTAAGCATGATTCTAAAACTGGCTTTGGCTCCTCATGGACTGTTTAAGCTAAAGATTTTTATTTTAGATATTTAAAATTGTAAGATTCTTGATCAAACTAGGCATTATAAATATGTTTCCTTCTTAAGTAATTTTATTTTTAACTCTGAAAAATGTTACCATTTCAGATCATAGCTGTAATCCAGGGTTTCTTTTAATGGGAAAAAACCAGCAAAAAGTGAATTTTGATTCAGAAAGCATTGTGGGACTTGTAATTTGGATGTGCTGTGTATTGTATTCATCTCTTCGTACTGCTTCTAAATCCTCAAAAATAACAATGTCGGAGCATGTTCTTGTTAAAGAGAGTGGTAAGTTTTATTTGATCAAAAATCATTTAATATTAATTACTATAATTCTTATATTCATGAATCTTTTGTGTGTGTGTTTGTGTATGCATGTTAATTGTGGTTAGCTAATTTGATGACTGGGTACTGAGAAATATTAAACAGTAATCTTACAAAAGGTGTTGACTGAAACAAATTAAGAACTGAATGACAAGATGCTGCATTATGTATTTTTTTCTGTAGTTTATTTTAACTTAGATGGGCCTGGTACTCGGAAGCAGACTTGTAGCATTTCCCAAGAGTTAATAAAATGTAATATTAGTTAATAGTGATGTAATATTACTAATACAATAAATTTAGTGAGTTCACATCTTTAGAGAAGTACTGTACTGAAGGGAAAACTAGGGGAGGTGAGTTGGAATGGAACTTTGAAATTTATATATTTTGTAAATAAATTAATAAAAATTATAAACATAATTTAAATATTTTTAACAAGTAGAAGAAATAATGAGTTAGAAGTGAAAATAAAATAAGTTATGCCAATAAATTATATAAGAAACATTAAGGAAATACAATTTCAGAAATGTGCTAATTGAAATTAGAGTGAGAATGGGGAATTTGCATTTTTACTTAGACCTAAAGGTGTTATACTTTACAACTTATAATAAAACAATTTTCACTATAAGGCGTAATGAGGGAAGTGCATTTATAATATTCGCAAATTTAAGTACTTATCGAATGAAGAATTATAGAAACTTGTTTGGGAAAAATAGATGTGTATTGTTGAACTGGAGTTTTAAGGAAGTGACAGAGATTGTTAATTCTTTTATTTATGAAGGTAAAACACTGAATAAAAATTGCGTTTTAATGTATGAGTACAATTTTCATTTTTGCAGTTGCTTTATCAGTTTGTTAATAGAGCTGTATTTGTGGGGAATTGAAATGTAGATGGATTTATAATGTGACAAGTTTTAGAACTTTAATTGTAATATTTATTACCCGGAGTATAAATGCCCCTCCCTAACACACTTTCTTAATCTAAATTAATCCATGGTTACATAACATTTATCAAAGTTATTTATTTTCCCCAGATAAGTAAATTATTATAACATTCTGATGGTAGAATAACTTTCTAGCATACACTTTTTCCCTTAACAAAATTAACGAAGATATGTGCTTACACTAACTATAGCTAAATCTTAAATGGGCTGTAATATTAATACTAATAGAAAATATGTATTCATTAAACTTTGCAGACAATACTTGGATAACTTTTAAATCTTTACTTTTTAGTGATGTGTATTATAGTCAGAAATGTAAATTTGTTCAAAATTCATAAATCATTTGAACCAATGTTAATGGGAATTGAAAGTGGCGGGGAGTAATGTCTGCTATTTATTAGTATTGCTCTGTTATTATGTTACACATAACAGAGCATGTTTCTTCTTCAGACTTGCAGTAAAATATTTTGAATAATTGTTATTAAATGCATAAAAGTCAATAATAGTTAAAGTTGTTGTCCTTGGGACCATATTTGGGAATACAGATTATTATTATTACATAGTTTATAATAAGAAAAATATATCCACAATTATGATTTTAATGGAACAAAATGTTTTGAACAATGAATTGGGATTGAATTGAAACCACTTGACATTTATTCATTCAGACTCTACAATAGTATATCGATTGTCCATGTTCCCAGAAAGCTGTAAAGTTTAATGAAAGTACGTATGCAGACAGGAAATGTAAACTAATTAAGCCTTGCATTGAATGAAATTCACACTTATTATTCAGTCAATAAGAATGTTTTCTTTTATTATTAGTCTGATACTATTTCTTTCGTTTATCTAAATTTTTACGGATTCAAAATTGAAAATGGGATTTTTTGATATGCATGTTCTGTTAACGCTTTTTCCCTGTTATTTGTGTTTTTTTTTTTTTTTCATTGTTATATACACTTTTAACATGATGTTTTATTCTTTTAATCAGTAGTGAGTGATTTGGAATGCAACAGAAATAACCAATCACACAATGGAGCTCACTACATTACTTGAAGAAAAAAAACACGTACATTGCTCTCATTACAAAAACAAGACTAACAGAAATAAAACACCTATATGCTACTGTATATCACACCCACTGATCTGCATATTTACATGAAAAACATAGTGGATTAGGCCAGTTACTGAATTGGGTTGAGATATGATAGGTTTATGTTTATGTTACAAGTTATTTTTTGTGATGGGTTGAATGTTGATAGTGAATAGTACACTGAACTGGTTTCTTCAGCGCCTATAGAGGATGTTTATCCTTGGATTATTGCTCCATAGATTCTGGGGTTCCTCAGTATAGTGTTGTGGGTCCATACTTATACTCCACAGATACACCTAAGGGGCTCGGGTTGGCCGTGCGAGTTAGGGCGTTGGTCCTAATCTCCCATGGCAGACCTAGAGTGGCGGGTTCGAATCCCGCCCTGGGCAGTAGAAATTTATTTAATGACGGCCTCATTAAATAAACTCCTTAGGCCCACCCTGACTAGAAAAGGATGGTAACCTGTAGATAACCCGTCCTGATTAGCCTAGTTGCATAAAGTGGGGGGGAAAAAAGATACACCTAACATTTTGACACACCCATAAATCATTCATTACTGCAGCCTATACAGGTGACAACTATTTTTTCATCCTACCCAGGCCCCCATTATGGTATCTCACAAATTACAAGGCCACCTGAACACTTTTGAGCAATGGTCGAAATCCTAGTGCATCAAAATTAATATGGAGAAATGTCAAAACATGACATTCACACTATACAGGAATCAATACCCTTCAATTTCCTTTAATATACCCCTATATCTACTTTCCAATCCTTCCACTACTTGGATTTTACCTTGATTCAAGGCTTCCTTTGAACGAATTCACTAAGCTGAAGAGGCTAGAACTCAAATGACATTTTGGACAATTGTATAGACTACTAAATCAAAAATTATACTGATCAATACAAAACAAACTTACTATTTACAATTCAGCGGCAGACCAACCTCGAACTGAATTTATGGTATAGAGCTGCGGGGGCCAGCTAAGCATTATAATACCAACTACATTCAAACGTTCCTATCCAAAGTCCTTCAAACAATAATTGTTGCTATGATTTACATTACTAATAGATTGGTATAAATGTCACTTTTGTTTTTGAAAGAATTTCTATTCGATTCTCACGTTTCATAACAAATTATTTGATAATCACAATCGTGAGGTCTAATTCCTGCCCAATAAATCCCATCATGCCTTATCTCCAAGTCGTTTTAAAAGGTGATGGCCTTGTAATTAGTCTAGTTGTATGAAAACATGTAGTGGATGGGAGTGACTTCAGTGGATTTCTTTTCCTCTCAAATTGTCACTCCAAGGCTCTTGCTTTCCTCACCCTCCTGATCGGAGCCAGAATGTTGGTTAACTCTGCATTTTCCATTCCATCCTGAGCACTAGAGTGTTCAGGTGAAAGTACTGGTTTCCTCTAACCTTGGAAAGTATTAAGCAGGTATAATTCAGTTGAAAAAACATATATGTTATAGTATGCAATTGGCAAATATAAATAAATAAAATGTAAACGATTTGTAGTTGTGTTGAATCTATTATATATTTACTATTGCAATCAATGCAGTTTATTCATAAATATTATACTATGATATTACTTTATCTATTTAGTTTTTTTTTCTGAAGAAGTTATTTTATTGTAGGCTGTTTATGGCATCCATAACCTGTTTTTGTTGGTGTTATAATAAAATTTGTTTATAATGCAATATATTTTCAATTTTATTTACATGTACTTTTCAACAACTTGAGCAGAATGAAAAATAGTTGGATTAGAATCATCAGTCAATAGTGCCCACGTCACCCATACATACACACACAAAACATCTACTGTATACTATAGATTGGTTGCATGTTAACCTTCCAACAACCACGCATGTTGAGATATTGAAACCAAATTTCATGTTTAGTCTTTTAATTAGAACATGATGATGGAGTGGGGACCAAAAACGCAAAATATCTTGATCAGCGAAAAAAGAAACTTAAAGATCACTTTTGTTTTATGATCTTTTTGCATATGTATTCGTGTAACTCTGTATCATTCAAGGTTTTAAACTAAAACATGCTTCAATTAAATTGACGTTTTAATCAATTTTTGTTTTTTGTACAAATGTATGTAACCATTTATAATAGTCAGTTGTAGTGTTCTTTTCTGAGGGACTGTCCTGTTCTGTGTAACATTCTAGAATGTTACATTATTAGGCAATTCAGATTTGGATTTTTTTTTAAAGCAAGGAGTCTTCTACACTAGTTTGAAAACATATTGGGAACTATGCCAAAAATATAATACTTGTTCTGACATAAATGTATAAGATATCTATAAGTTAAATGAAGTAAATATTTTAAAATATTTGAGTCTGAGTTTCTTAATATGAATCTACACAGTAATGTCATAAACAATTTTCACATTTTCATGGCTATTTAGACTTCTAACTCCCATCAAGTATAAATATTTGACAATTATTAAAGTGAAGCTGAGTAAATAATATTTAGTTTAATAATGTTCTTCCTATAATCATTAATGTATTGGATTTTCTTTTTTTCCCTAATATAATTTATTGTTCTATAGCTCGGTCATCCAAGACAAATCTCATTGGTCATGAAGGTAGGATGATAATACCTAATTTTTACCTGCATGTTGTTTTTATATTTTTCAATTAGCTTGTGTTAGTCCTTTTAGTAACATGTCAACTAAAATAATTTAAATATTTAAAAAATAGATGGCATCAGGAAAAGTTTTCAGTTTTAAGAATTATTGATTTAGGGTTTTCCCTCCCTTTTGAGACACAGGAGCCTCCTAGTTATGATGAATAGAATTGGTCATCAGTCAAGAGTTAAATCAGTGAACTTCAATGAACATTTCAAAATTGTTTTTGCTACAAATTTATTTTGTCACTTATAATAAGATACCCTAATCTATCAATATACTATTGAATATTATCTATTATTTTACAAATGATGGAATTGTATTTTCCCCAATATTCAAAAGATCTTCGTTATTATGAGTCAGATCTAAAAACTGTATATATGCAATCTTGTTGCGAATTTGTCTATAAGTGTTGTTCTATACACTTTTTCTCTAGAATATTAATCGAGATATTTGCAATTTTTAATTTTCTGCCTTCATTATATCCTCCCTCCCTTTAGTCATTGCACACTAACAATAAGCCAGCATATCATGAAACATATTATTCCAAGTTTAAATTCCAAATATTGTTTATAATGGACCTTTATTATGTGAGGTACATGTAAATATGTTGTTATGACTTCATCATTTAAGATTTTATGCTCTTGATTCGAAAATGTATATTTGATCTATACAAAACTCAGAATTTGGCCATATTAATTCACTACTTAACATCATATTTGTTTATTCCTGAAATCAGACCGAAAATAGAGGGGTTTAGAGAGGGGAAATTCTAAAATTCAAGATATCTCTGTTATTATTCTCCCTTTCCTTACGCAAAGCCACTATAGTGGTTTGATTCAAGCCACTATAGTGGCTTTGTGCAAGGAATGGGTTAAACGAATCTTGTTAAACTTTAATGGTCTACAATTCATCTACACATTTTTTCATAACTCGAATATTAAGCCATTAGTGTTTTGTTTACCAGACAAAAAATAATGTTTAATCTATAAGTGATAGGTTGAAGTAGAATATAGAATTTTGATAAACATTTTATAAAACAAATTTTAGTGCGAAGTTAAATATAATAGCCCATTTAAAAAGCTAAAGACCCCTGATACCTAAGTAATTTGTACCATTCTTACATTACATGTGATCCTAATTAGGTAAATTTCTGAAGAGGTATTGTTAAAGGAATATATTTAGTATCAATTTTTGTTTAGTTTTTAATTCTTCAACTTGTTTTATATTTTATACACTTTCCTAATGCCACCTGTTTTTGGTGTTATCATCCTCCTTTTTTCTTTTTCCTTTCCCCTGTTGTAGTTAATTACATTTTAGCTTGGGTATTGGGTTTTTACCTTTATAGTGCTTATTTCATTTTTTTTTTTTTTGCACATTTGTTTATTACAGCTATTTATATTAATGGTTAATACCTTTTTCAAATGATATCATTAATTAAAAACTTAACTTAGGCCAATAATCGATTATATGGTATTAAAGTAGAGTTGATCTGTCAGTCTTGTGTATATTTTAGACTTATTTCTGTAAATTCATCCGTCTGTTATTTCCTTAATTACCTCCTCAAATTTAGTTTAGAAATCAGTTGCACAACTAGCTTCAGCAGATGATATAGCCTAGCAAAATTAATGCCATGTTTCTTTTGCTACCTTTACACAACAAAAATTCCAGTTGGTTTTCATTTTTTTTAAACCCTCCCCCCCCCTCACTCTCAATCGGTCCACTGGTGAGTGAGCCTTTCTGGCATATCTGAAGAATTCACAGCCATTGAGCCTTATGTGGGGAGTGCTTTTCCCCACAATCAGGCATTTCTGCTACAGATTGACTGTAGCAGAAATGACTATTATCATCACTATTAGTTCTCTTCAGAACTTGGAAGCATGTTTCCTAGTTCATTTTTTTCTCTAGATTTATTAAATGGCACAGAGGCAACAAATGATCTGCTATTCTTTCCCATGTTAGTTTAGAATCCCATAATTAATTTTTATGAAGAGAGGAGGGAGAAAAAAATGAGAGAATTGAGCTCCAGTATGCATCCTGTATGAGAAAGTTCAAGCATACGAGAAATAATTTAATAGAAGCTACTTACCCACCTAACGACCATGGTCTTTTTCCCCTATTGTGGTCAAGTATTAAGTGGGTTTGTTCATTTGAGTAGTAGTTTTGTTTTCGTTTGATTATAAGTAACTCCTTAAGTTAACAGTTCATTAATGTTTTTTTTATTTGGCATTCTTTTTTATGTTCCTTTACAAAGTAAAGGAAATATTGTAATTGCAAAAATTTTGTTTATTTAATTTAATAGGAGTTATGGAAGTCATGTGCTCCCCACATCAGAATTTTTAATTTAGTTAAGAAATGTGGGTTCTTTTTATAAGACTTTTAACTGGCTCCTTGTAAACTGTAACAAGCAGGAAGGCATATCCGTTTATTTATTTTTTTTTTTTTTTTGTGTGGCCAAAGTAGTAATATATAGGTTTGATATTAAATGGAAATCATTGTTTTTCCTTGTGTGTAATACATGAAATTAAAGCTGTACCCACCCAATCCTTAAGTAGCTGCTAGTCAACAAGGTTTAAAGTATTGTTAGAAAATCATTGAGGAATGAGGTCCATTCAAAACTGTATATATTTTTTTGTCTGTTACCGCTCTAGCAGTCACAATTATTGTTTAATCGTTTAACCAAACTCGATATATAGTAGTTTTATGTAAAAAGAAAGATCAAGTTCGTTAACGGCTGAAATCGGACTGGGGGATTTCTCCCTACTGTTTGTAGTTATTCATACATTATTCTAATTATGCCAATAACCATCGCTGTGGGGCACAAACCAAATAAATAAAATAAAATGTATTTATTCATATAACATTCATGTAGTGTTACCTGTATGTATATTTAACTATTGTTAACCTTCACGTGGGAAATCTGCTTAGTTTACGCAACACTTGGGTGATGGACTTTTTCCTTTCTCAGGAATAACAAACACTTTAAAGTTAGCGAAATAGCTAAAATCTTACTAATAATTCTAGTTTTTCATTTCCTTATTAATGTTAGCATTGCTCAATAGAACGTCATGTTCTTGAAAATAATCAAGATAATATAGAACAAGAGAAAACGGTCACTGATACCATAAAACTTGATAAAGTTACTGATACTGAAAAACAAGAAAAAAATATTCAAACTGGTAGTTCACTGTTGAAGATAATATCTGGCCCAGACACATCACACAAGATTCCTATTAGAAAAAAGAGAAAAGGAAATAAAGGTATATTCTATCTATAAAGCTATTAGGCGCCATATATTTTTACCCTTCTAAGGGTCTCATATATTTTATTAATAAACCCAGTGGTTCATCATGGACAATTATAAATAAAGAAATGTTTTTTTCTTATTAAAAGCTTGGAGATTTATCGGGCTTCAGGGGATAAGTAGTAGCAGGTAGAAGATCTGTTGTGCTGTGATATCTGGGTTGATAGATTCAATTTAGCAGATTTCCCTTAAGGGAAATCAGCTATTGAGAGCGTACTCATGACGCGATTTTCGAAAAATTTCTTCAAATGTACATCGATCCTACCCAGGAGATGACGAAAATGAGGTCCGTTCAAAATTATATATATATATATATTTGTCTGTTAACGCTCTAGCGGTCGCAACTTTTGTTTGATAGTTACGAAACTCGATATTTAACCGTTTTATGTAAAAAGACAGATCAAGTTCGTTAATGGCTGATATCGTACCCGAGGGAGGGGGGGTTTAGAGGTTTCGAAAATTCGAAATATCTCCGTTATTATGCATGGGATCGAAAAATTGTATAGAACCAATCTTATTGCAAATTAAATTTACTATAAATATTGTTATATACACTTATTCTCTATCTTGAATATTAACCGAGATATTTGCATTTTTATGAAGTCTGTGGTCGGGTGTTGTTCGGCTGTTTTCGGCTCTGGAGGAAGCTTCTAACCTAACCTGCCGTTTCTAACCTTACCTAACCTTCTTTACTTTGTGAGATTTATGCAAATACATTCTGTTCATCTGCCCCCCCCCTTCTTTAGTTCTTGGAATACTAAAATTTGAGTTATTAAAATATAAATTATTCTTACAATTCAGAAGCCGTTTCAGTTGGGAGTTTATTAAAATTAACTGAAAGATTTCTCATTACCGTTTGTATTTACTTATGGTGGTGTTGTGTTACCAGTATGCAGATTTCTCTATTGCTAAACTTCACATAGGAAATCTGCTTAGTTTACGCAGCCCCTGCGTGACGGACTTTTATTACAGTAAGACTCCTGCTCGTCCTCATTGGGACTAAGATATTGACAGTTAAGCAGGAGAGTCAGTTGATCCAGAGGGTATTAGAATTAAAAACATACACATTTATTTAGTGAAAACTTCTTATTTTCACTTATAGAAATAGTCTCTTGATCTTCTAATTTTTGTCCCCCTCAGGCACTAACTGTGTTCTTCATTCCATGATTTTGAGAATTCTATTATCACTAACATCTTTGTTCAACTTTTTCAATATATCTGATTTATCTTTTAAGGACACTTCAACTTGTTTTCTTTTTTCTCTCACTAACTAACTGAACAAAAGATAAAAAGAAAAAGGCAGTACAGTAACTAAACTTTTCAGAGAAAATTAGTTGTCTGAAACATAAGTATACACGCGTGAGAATATACACACCTATTTAATCTTATTAGCAGATTTCCCTTAAGTACTCATGACGGAATTTTCGAAATTTTTCTTCAAATGTCCATCGATCCTACCTAGTAGATGATGAAAATGAGGTCTGTTCAAAACTGTATATATATATATATATATATATATATATATATATATATATATAAAATTGTAACCTCGGTCTCTACATTGATTTTTTTTCTCGAAATTTCATGATAACTTTTCGTTTCACATGTCATAGACACCATAACTGCATTTTGTTTCTTTGGTGACTGTTTGTTTGCTACTTTTTCAGGCATAAACCGAATTTTATGAAACTTGGTATGTATATTACTACTAACCCAACTTAGACTTTAGGCTATATTAATGTCCTCTGAGACGAACAGGAGTGGGGGTTATAAGGGAAGCCAGAAATTAAAAATAGCGATATTTCGTTTCCTATTGGTTTTTCGGCATAAATGCACATAACAAAAGTTGTTTATTTTGTTATTTAGAGTAACTTTTGTTATATAGACTTTTTTCGTATACCGAATTATAAACGAGATATATGCTAAAACCTATAGCGGAAGTAAACAATTTTATTTGCGACAAAAGACTCAACCGAATTAAATAAAACTCGGTATATGTATTAGCACTAACGCATTCATTATAATAAGCCATACCAACATTTCTAGGGACGAGAAGGAGTGGGGATTGTAAGGGAGGCTTGAATTTAAAAATAGCGGTATTTCGTGTTCTATTTGTTTTTCGTCAAATATGAACATACCAAAAGTTGTTTATTTTGTTATTTAGAGTAACTTTTGTTATATACACTTTTGCCGTATACGGAAGTATAACTGAGTTATACGCTAAAAAACTTTAACGGGAATCAATAATTTTATTTGGTACCAAAGACTCAACCGAACTAAACAAAATTCCTTATGTGAATTAACACTAACTCCTTCATGATATTAAGCTGTACCATTATTTCTAGAGACGAGCAGGAGTGGAGGTTGTAAGGGAGGCCTGTAATTAAAAATTGCGATATTTCGTTTCCTATTGGTTTTTTGGCAATTATGCACTTAACAAAAGCTGTTTATTTTGTTATATAAAGTAACATTTGTTACATTCACTTTTATACCAAGTATAAACGAGATATACACTGAAAACTAAACTAAACACTGACAATTGTATTTGGCACTAACGATTGAACGGAACTTAACTCAACTTGGCATGTGAATTAGCGTTATTTCTTAAACGATTAAAAGCTTTATTAAATTTTTTAGGTTCAAACGGGAGGGAGGGGGGGGGGTTATAAGAGAAGCCTAAAATAAAAATTCACAGTATATTACATTTTCTGTTCGGTTTTGAGTCACTGTTGGTCTTTGTAACGTATCAAGGGAAAGGAAGTTTAGTTCAAACATAGTTTGGCAGGCAGAACACTTTCTATGATTATCAATTATATATGTAAAAAAAAACTACATGCACAGGAGACGGGAAATATAAAAATATTGTGGAAAGTAAAGGCTTGCCAAAATAAACAAACAAAAACAACATCATTAAACCTCAAATGAATTCCCGGGCGAAGCCAGGTATCTTAGCTAGTATATATATATATATATATACTAGCTCAGATACCCGGCTTCGCCCGGGAATTCATTTGAGGCTGAATGGTGATGGTATTTTATTGGCAAGACTTTACATTCCACAATATTTTGACGTTTACCCGTCCCAGTGTTTAGGGTTAACACTCGTCGTTGCCGTGGATTTACTAATAATAGAATATTTGTTCGATAAGGCTTCACTGTCTTCGATATTTTTATATTTCCCGTCTCTTATACATGTAAATATGGTGAATTTTTATTTCAGGCCTCCCTTATAACCCCCCTCCCGTTCGAACCTAAAAATTTTAATATATCTTATAATCATGGAAGAATTAATGCTAATTCACATTCCGAGTTTTGTTAAGTTCGGACCAATTGTTAGTGCCCAATAAAATTGTTGGCCCCCGCTAAAGTTTTAACGTATAACTCATTTATACTTAGGTATATGACAAAAATGTATATAACAAAAGTTACTCCAAATAACAAAATTAACAACTTTTGTTATGTTTATATTTGCAGAAAAACCATCAGGAAACGAAATATCACTATTTTTAATTTCAGGCCTCCCTTATACCCCCACTCCTGCCCGTCCCTAGAAATGTTGGTATGGCTTATTACAATGAAGGCGTTAGTGCTAATGCACATACCGAGTTTTATTTAGTTCGGTTGAGTCTTTTTTGGCAAATAATATTGTTGACTCCCGCTATAATTTTTAGCGTATAACGCATTTAAACTTCGGTATACGACAAAAATGTATATAACAAAAGTTACTCTAAATAACAAAATAAACAACTTTTGTTATGTGCATATTTGCCGAAAAACCAATAAAAAACGAAATATCGCTATTTTTTATTTCAGGCTTCCCTTATAACCCCCACTCCTGTTCGCCTCAGAGAAAATTAATATAGCCTAAAGTCTAAGTTGGGTTAGTTGTAATATATATACCAAGTTTCATAAAATTCGGTTCAGCCGTTTATGCGTGAAAAGGTAACAAACAAACAAACATACACGAAAGAAACAAAATGCAGTTATGGTGTCTATGACATGTGAAACGAAAAGTTATCGTGAAATTTCGCGAAAAAAATTAATGTACAGACAGAGGTTACAATTTTATATATATATATAGATATATGTGTGTGTGTGTGTGTATGTATGTATATTTTTCTGCTACCGCTCTAGCGGTCGCAATTTTTGTTTGTTTGTTACCAAACTCTATATATTTAGTCGTTTTATGTAAAAAGAAAGATCAAGTTCGTTAACGGCTGAAATCCGACCAGTGGGAGGGGGGTTTAAAGAGAAGGATTTTCGAAAATTCGAAATATCTCCGTTTCTATATGTCGGATCGAAAAATTGTACAGAATCAATCTTATTGCTAATTAAATTTACTATAAATATTTTAATATACATTTATTCTTTATCTTGAATATTAACCGAGATATTTGCATTTTTATTAAATCTGGGCAGATAACGGACGAGAGTGACTTTTCCGCCAAAAGCTAGTTCGGCTGTTTCCTTGACTGCTCGGCTCTCATGAAATTTCTCTATTGTAAAACTTCACGTGGGAAATCTGCTTAGTTTACGCAGCTCCTGCGTGACGGACTTTTTATTTCCATGTTATAGTGCAAGAAATTATTTTATTTGTTTATGTTTGACCAATAGTAGACATTGAATAAAGAAAATTTTTTTGTTTACATTTCAATTTGCAACCTATGGTTGAGTATCTTACAAATTTTTAAGTGCTTTTAAGAATGTTAAAATCACTTACAAATTTGTAAGATACTTAACTACAGCTTGCAAATTGAAATGTAAACAAAATGGTTTTTTGTTAATTCATTGCCTACAATTGGTCAAACATAAACAAAACAAGTTAATGTGTTGGCCTTAATCTCACATGACAAACCTAGATTGGTGAGTTTGATTACCACCTGGGCAATGGGAATTTATTTAGTAACAGGCTCATTAAATAAAATCCTTAGTCCCACCCTAGCTAGAAAAGGGTGATAACCCCTCCCAATTAGCCAAAGTAGCAAAAAGTGGATGTTAATAAATAATAATAATATTAAAAAGTTTGTTTTCTTTTTTTGGTCAATTCAGAGTCTGTTAAGTGACATTTGACTTTATTCATTAACCCATTAATGTTAAGGATTCATTGCTACCTTGGTCCTAAAGAGTTGTTGTTCAATACCTTTAATTAGTAACCAACGGCATAAGTACATTCGTTGATCTTTGTCATTGGATTCCAAGACACAGGTGTAAGGTGATAAGGGTAGAAATTAATTCAATGTAAATTCAGAAGATCGATTAGAGCAAAATCTTCATTTCCCTCTCTAAGGTACTCGATTAAATACCAATTATTTCAATTACTCTTCAGAGAACCAATTCTTCTACACCTGGATTGACAGAATGCTGTCCAAACTCTTACCTACTGTGTGAATGATCTCACACAGCTGCGCCTCTGCATGCTGATGCTTAAACAATACGTTGTTGTGCTAGTGATGTACATTCCATACACATAGTACATGTAGACATATTTCAGGTTCATAAACATAATTGTGTCTTTCTGTAAACTGAATTAAAATCACTAATATCTGAGTATGTAAAAACAAGATCTACTTGTGGCATAGATAATATAAACAATAATTCCTATGCCTTGACAATAGGCATTTATTTAGTGACAAACTCATTAAATTAAATCCCACTCTGGTTAGAAAAGGAATTTTCTGAAAATTGAAACATTATAAGAGTTTGCTACCTTTGGGCATTCTAAAATAATAAGCAAAAGTAATAATCAAAGCTTGCCATTTAAGAAACTCTTTTCAAAAAGATGTTATTGAATCGATTGCTTATATTACCATCAAAATAAAATTTCATCTTTTCCTGTATACATTTAAAATAATGATTTCTGCTACTATTTTCTTATACCTTTAAAATGTTCTTTTTATTTCTTTTCAGATGGTGAAGGTGACGGTGGTGAAACTGGTGGGGCAAAAGGTGAAGAAAAGGTCTGGGATAATGAATCTGATGGTGTTGTTTACTCATGGTCATTCTTCCATGTTATGTTTGCATTCGCTACCCTCTATGTTATGATGACTCTTACAAACTGGTATACGTAAGTATCACTGTTTTTGTCTAAAAAACTGACACATGACAGTGAGTTACTATTGCAAGAACTTTTAGTACTATTTTGCATACTTTTACTTGCTAATGTATATCATTAGTCAACTTTTGTTGGCTACAGAGAGCTCTAACAATTTTTCCCTTCACAGTGATTTATTAGAGACTGCCTTTATTTTTGATCAGTCTCATTTGGAAAGAATGGTATGGGAGAGAAAGAAGGGAGATTTAGATAGTGAGACAAGATAACCTGCATATGGAAAATCTGCTATGTTTATGTAGGCCCTGTATGATGCATTTTCTTTTTTCACTGATTGCATTTTACATTTCTTTAATATATATTTTTTTATCCCCTCATGGATCATATAAATAAGTACTTATACTTTCTAACATATGGCGTATTCCATGCCAAATGTTAGAAAGTGTAAGTTGTTTGGAAGATCAAAGCTTCAGGCAACATGTGGGTGCCCGTGCATGTGTGTGTGTGTGTGTGTGTGTGTGTATATATAAGTATATACACACATATACAGTAGACTCCCGATTATCCGAAACCCGATTCTCTCGCTTAACCGAAACATTTTGAGTTGCTAGGGAGGGGGAAAAAAAATTACTTCGTCCTAGCTTCGCGGAAAGAGGCGTGAGAAGAGGGTGTGGGAGCGCGAGGGAGGGTCGACAGTCCCACGGATACCTCTTAGGTTCGGGTTCAGTGAGTATTGAAGAGTTCCTTCTATACTCGGTGGTCTGGTCTTAGTAAACAAACCTAGCTTCCTGTTCGAAACAGTTAAAGGCAGTGCCTTCAGTCTTCCTTCAACTTACGCAGAGTGAAGTGCTGTTCTTTTTCTTCTTTGGTTTGAAAGTGGAGTGATTTTAAAGTCATGAGTGAAAAACGTAAGCGTACTGTTGTATCGTTGGAGACCAAGTTAGAGGCGATCGATAGACTGGAGAAAGGTGAGTCACTAACGAAAATTGCTAATGAATAAATGTTGAAATTCTTAGCATTTTCACTAAAATTCAAGGATGCGAAGACGTTGAAGAAACTGATGTGAAACAATGGGTCGATTCTATGATAGATTTAGCATTACATTGACTGACGCAGACATTGTCTCCAAAGAAGAAGAAGATTATGATCCCGTCGAAATTGGAACAGAAGCTCGCATTACACACACCCAAGCGACAGATGCTCTGGAGACGGTGCTTCGATACATCGAACAACAACCTACCTCCTGCCGTTCTGATACACTTACCCTTCAGAAATGGCGTGACTACGCATCGACAAAAAAAATTTCAGAAGCTCGGTAAAGAAAAATCACCGACTTTTTTAAACGATGAAGTTTTTTTTTTTTCTTTCATTTTCTTTTTAAGTCTATAGTTTTATAAATACATATGTACGTAGTTATTTTAATTGTTAAATAAAATAAGCTTTATTTCAAGTACATAAACGTGTTTTTTATTCTATTTGATCCATTTTCACGCAGAAATTTCGGACTCCCGTTTAACCGAAATTTTCGTTTATCCGAAACCCCTCGGTCCCGAAGGTTTCGGTTAATCGGGAGTCTACTGTATATACACAGGGTGTCCCGACTTCCCATGCCACTCCCCTTAAAAAAAGTATTTAAAACGAAATAACGAAAACTGAGAGTTCATAATTGGAAGAATCTTTAACACCATGTGATTGTACAATCCTCATTCTATATTTTCATTTTCCTTTCATATAATACATATATAATTTATTTTTTCCATATACTTCTTCCAAATGTAAAAATGTATTTTGGTAAATCCAAACCAATTGAAATTCTTGTAAATATTAATATTTTATATAGTTATTTTATTGTGGTCAGATTGGCATTTTTCATTTTTGTACTTCCAAGCTACACATTTTAAACCATACTAGCTAAGTTACCCGGCTTCGCCTGGGAATTCATTTAAAGCTGAATGATGATGGTAATTTTTGGCAAGGCTTTACTTTGCACAATATTTTGAAATTTCTCTGTCCAAGTGTTTATACCCGTCGTTGTTGTGGATTTGTTATTAATAAAATTATTTGTTATGTAAGGCTTCACTGTCCTCAATATTTTCATATTTCCAGTCCCCTGTGCATGTAGTATTTTTTATAGCGTAATGGACCATATATAATATACATATAATTCATAATCATACAGATATGATCTTTTTTTACATATCCTGTGTATTCATACATAAAATTTTTACGTATAAAAAAGTATAGGTAGGTGCGTCATAACCGCTATTAAAAATACTCTTTTGTAAGTCGATTGCAAACTGTATATTCATATTCGTACATAGTGTGTACTGTAAAGTATATCATATATTAACAGTGCAGAGTTAATAAATATCAGAAATAACTGGGTGCACCTCCCCAGCGTTCTTTTAAACTATTTATTTATGGTAATTAAACAAATTCACATTCCTGAGTATAATTCTGCATTGCTAAAAGTATAAGCATCAAGTAACATGTAAACATAGACCAATATGAGGTCGCTAGGGAAGCGGCAGAACTGATAGGGCAAAGGAAGTATCCCCACACCTCCCTAGGCTCATTGGTGCCAACCTACCACTCATTCAGAATCTCAATCCTGTAATACATTAAATTATATTAACAAATCTGATTACATTATCTTCACAATACTAAAACTGTTTGTTTAAATAATTTTCATGTTAAAAAAAATCAGTGTAAAGACAGAGGTTACAATTTTATATAAAAGAGTGATAAATTTTCTTATTTTTTTACTTCTTTATGTTATTTTACATTATATGTACAAAATCTATTAATTTTTTTTTCTTTTTTGTGTTTAGTCCTAATTCGTCATTGGAAACCATGAATTCAAATAGTGCCTCAATGTGGGTGAAGATGTGTTCTACATGGATCTGTATAGGTCTTTATATGTGGACTCTAGTTGCACCTCTTGCTTTGCCTGATAGGCAGTTCAACTAAATTCCAGTGAGTACTTTATATGCTTAACCCTATTTGAAAATTAAAATGTCACTGTTACTAGTGTTCATTTTGGCTAAAGTATAAAAATTACATTTACAAAATCTTTTTAATAACAAAATGAACTGCTATTGTCATCATGTTTACTAGAAAACAAAAAAAAATAAAAGAAAAAAAATATATATCTTGAGCTGGGTTACTGATAGTGCAAATATTAATTTTCATTCAACAGTGGCACAAGCTATAATATATTTTGCACTAACCAAATTTATACATTGTTATAGATTGCTCTAAATTACAAAATTGGCTACTTTTTTTTTGTATGCATGTACATGAAGAAATGTTAGAACTTTTTGTGGGGGTGAGTGAAAGTGAAGGTTATAATGAGGATGATGATGATAGACACTGAAATGTGTCTACTGGAGAAATTCCTGTAACTAGTTACTGGAACAATTAAAACAACTGGAATGAGAATTATTTGATTTGTGCTAGAACGTTAAAAGTATTCAGCACATGGGGCTCTGCAGGAGTCAACTATCTCGCACCACCGAATATTAGCAGCGCCCGAGTACTATGCAGCCTGGGGGCTAATGTGTTAGTGTTGGTAGACTTGGATTGTTCGATTCTTGAATAGCACTGGGAATTTATTTTATGATGGGTGAGGTAAATAAATCTACTTAGTCCCATCCAATTAGAAAAGGGTTTTAACTCATAAATAATCCTTCCTAATTAACCTTAGTTACATAAAGTAGATGCAATAAAATAATTTTTTTTAAAAGTTATGTGCATAGTTATTAAGGGTATATTTAACTTATTTAGATAATGTCTTATCTTTTCCTTATTTTTCAGAAATCAGAATCATCAGCTAAACCACTTCACTCCTATTTTATTAATTAAATAAAATTATATTGTATATATAAATAATTAGGTATTGTAGGTTTATTATACAATGTAAGTTGATTGTATTGTGATATTTTTGTTAAGAAAAGTTTTCCTTTCCAGTCCTGTATTATTGGCTGAATTATATCCCTTATACCATTTATAAATTTTGTTTTAAGTTTGGTTTCCTAAAATTCAGTCAGCTTAATAACATTTTATCCTTTTTAGGAATAAAATTAACTTAAATTAAATATTTTTATTAAAGGATATAAATGTCTAGACTGATATCACATTAAAAGTTAATAAAGTGTTTAATGTGATGTTCATATAAAGTTTGATAATTATAATATGCTTTCATTCATGAAATTGTATTATGAAAATATACAATAGACTGCTATTTGGAAAAATAATTTGTTACTCGCCTTTCCTATGGTTGGAAAAGTTAATATTCCTCCTAACGGGAAGTTATGATACATAAAAGTAATTATATTCAAAAACTTAAGTCATGTCAAAATGAAATTCCTTAATAATGCTTTTTGCAACATCGTTATTACATTGTTTTTGTATTGTTTATTAATATTTTTACTTTTCCTCCTTGTATTTGAATTGTTTTAACCCTTTAAAGGGCAAGGTCTGCTCAAGAAGCCCAGCGAATAAAAAATTTAAACTTGTTGAAGAGAAGATGGAAATAGTTGCTACATGGCTTCTGGGCGCCTTGGCCTTCGGAAAAATAGATACAAGAGGCTCCACCCGGGGGAGCTGAGTTAATCTGATTGGAGCCAAAGTTGGGCTTCCCTGCGCCTTCCCATTGTCAAAATCTCAGCTACATTTTACCCAATGCATGTGCATTGATCTATTTTGACTTTCTTCGTTCATCCTCTCCCACCACAGAAAGGCTAATAATTATTTCTTAAGCATTACTTAAAATATTCAAATTAATTTTAATTAATATGGTATTGTCATATACATGTTATTTTCCATTATGTCTGGAAATTTAATATATTCCGAGCGGATGAGAAATTTAAAATGTAGCTCTTTTTGTTTTCTTACTACTTCTCAATGGTAAAAAAAAAAACTCAACTAGATATCAATTGTATGATTATTTAGTTATTTTTCATCAAAGCTTCTCATTATTTGCAATTAATTTATAGTTTTACTAAATATGCTGTGTAAATTGAATAAATATGAACATATATTTTTTTTATTTAGAATTCCTTTTCATTAAAATTTGAGAACATCGAGCTATTTATTGAAACACGTAATATATAATATCAAAATACTTAATTAATAGCTTCTCATTTACAATATTGTTTTCTAAATACGTACACTCAAGTGGACAGTCAGCTCCAGAGAGAGTTTCATTTGAAAGGCCCCCAAACCATTTTTCGCCTTTTTTTTATTCCTCAGGGAGGATTTCAGGGAGGATTAAAGGGCTTGGATGACAGCAGGTGAGTAACTTCCACTAGAGCCTGAAGGGAGGGGCAAGGGCTGCACGGGAATCAAGTGCAATTTTTCACAATTGGCAAGGGCTGTTCTGGAAGCCCACTCCATAGCTTCCGGTGAAAAAAAAAAATTATGAGGGTGTTATAAATTGGTATCTTAGGGCTCTCTTGGCACCATATACCTCCAGAATTTGGTTCCAATTTTAACACCGAAATGCGCCCTATAAAGGGTTAAAATATTTAAACTAACAATATTTTCAGCTTTTAGTATTACTTTCATGCAAACTAAACTCTTGTTTTTTATTCTTAAAACGTTTTTTTTTAATAGCTTTTATAATTCATTGTGATGTTATTTTACTCGATATAAACTGATTCTGTCTTAATTCCATTCCCTTCTTTGTCTTATTGTGTAGGTGCTCTATGTATATAATAGACTATATGGTAGTTATATAATAACCTTTATTGTAGACACAGAGGCTTAATTTATTACTTTTGAAAATTAAACATTATAATAATTATTTTTTTGTTATATGTTAGGTTCAACAGTTAATTATTTCAAGGCATTTCATTGTACTTAATGATAAATATACCTGATGTGTGTATTTGTTGCGATTTAAAATAAAAAAAAAAAAATCAGTAAAAATGAAAGACAAAATACAACACGTATGTTTTTATGGGATTACTCGTAAATATTGCCAAATTCTATGTAAATAAAACTTATAGTTTGTATATCACATTCATAATACTTGTATATCAATTTTTTTGAGATTTTGTTATAACGAATGAGTCCAAAACTTGAATACTGTGATTTCTTAATATAAATTTCATTGTTTTTAATACTTGTTTAATATTTAATACTTTTCCAAGTTATTATAAGGGGAAATATTATTTAATTCAAAAGTTTAAGGTTATTTAAAAGAAAAACACACATCCAAAATTGTTTGGGGAATATGTTTTTTTAGTGTTGTAATTCAAAGCTTAAAACTTTTATAGTTTTTATTTATTATTTTATTTTTTCATATGTATTTATAATATTCAAAGCTAGAACATTTTTTATTTACTGATTTTACTGAAAAATAAAATAAAATAAAAAAGCTGACAGCATTTTTTTACTTCCTGTTGACTAAGTAGGAGGTCAAGATATTTAGTTGTAACATCCCTATACAATATATTTCGTTATTTTTTAAACATATTTTACTTTTAAAATATGGGTATACACACACACACACACACACACAAACATTTATACATATGAGTTGTAACGTTAACTCTATTCTTCTGTTGTTGTGTGTGGGAACGGGCCATTTGTAGACTGCAAATTTAAGTTCTTTTTCGGGATGTGAAAAAGAACCTTAAGAAACACTGTGTTTGCAGTATTTCTACATAATGACACCATACAAATCTTCAAAGTTTGTAATCTTTTCTACAATGTACTTGGCTTAAGTCATAATTTTGAGTTAAAAATACTTTATTAACACGTTCGCTGCTGCAGTCTATATACAATTTACTCCACCAGTAACTGCATCGGTCCCCGGCGTCCGATGCCTGTCCTAACGTTAAAACCTGTATCGGACCCCGGGGACCGATATAGTTTTCGAAGTTATCGCATTTTCTTGACAATTCAAGTGAACTAAATGAATGAATTAGCAGAGCAATCAGTCCTCCAAACCTAGAACTAGCACCAGCAAAGCCAGAAGTCCCTGGCGTCCGATGTCGTCTACAATAATGAACATCCCCGTTAAAATATCTCTCATAATAAGCTTGCTAGAGCGTTCGTCTTTTTGGAGTGGACTGAAGGAGAGGGGCCCGTCCTGATAGACTAGATCACCATCGGACCCCGGTGACCGATGCAGCAGTGAACGTGTTAATTCCTATCTGCAGGCCATCATGCATATATAATTTAATTTTTTTGTTGCTAGTGTATTCTAACTAAACAAGTTTTTTTTCTAAAAAAAAATTGTATATCCCCTATTCTCTCACTACTCTTAAGTAGATGCAAGGGGAACTGGATATACATCAAACTTCAAAGCCTATTAATCAAAGAAAATTTAGTGTGCTACTTCACTTTATTATACCTACTGCAAGATCATCACAATTTTTAAAGACATCCTAAATTATGATATTGAATTAACCTCAGGTCACGTTTAAATTACAGATTTAAGGGCTCTTCAGAATATTAATGCTATCTATGTAAAACTGAATCATATGTATTGTTTATAAAATTTGTTTAGTATGTAATAAACAAAACAATTTCCAAAACATTCAATACTTTTTAGTTGGTACTCTTTAAAATAAAACAATTACCAAAATACACAAATTTTATTTGAACTAAAAATTTGTGTTTAATATTGTAGTTTAGTTATTTCACAATGTATTTCTTCTGCAAATAGTTGTAAACAGTCTAAACTATATTTACAATATATTACAATTCCTCAAACTAAAAATATGACAATTCAAATCAATAAGATTGTGTTTACAGAACACCCTAAAATTTATCAACTAGTTGCAGTATGTGTTGCTGTTCTTGCTCTTTCCATTCAGCATCTCCATCATCACCAAGATTTCCAGCATATTCTGTAAACCAAATAAAAAAGTAATCAATCATATGAATAGTCCAATATTACTAACTTGAAATTGCAAAAAAAAAAATAAAAAAATCTGATTTGGACAATAAATTAAAAAAAAAGTTTGTAGAGCATAATTTGTGGATCTTTTTATGATATATATAAATTAATTATTAAAAACCATTGAATGAACCCTCAAAAAAATTATTCCTATTTTCAGGGAAATTGTACTTCCTAAAAGGAAGTACATATGCATACTTTTTGATTGCACTTCATTATAAATTATTCCATTTGGAGGTGACATTCAATAGGCCCTTTTCTAATACATCAAATAAAAAAACAATCCTTTTACAAACCTCTAATATGTACAGAGAAATTTGTTGTCCTCACACTTCTAAATCCCTTCCTTTTCTGTGTAATTGATTTTAATCGAAAGGGAAGGTGCACAATTAGATATTACAACAATCCTAAATATGGCACAGCAAAAATATCGTAAACATTTTAGCAATAATAATTTTTTATTTACGTGATATATCTATATACCACAGACAAAGTCAAAATCGAAGGGCAAATGGAAATTCTGTTAGAATGATCATAAGGAAGTAAAAACCGATGACCTTATCAACTAAAAATTCTCCTTTCTATTACCATATGATAGGATGAGCATATCCTTTTTTATCTTACTATATTCATTTTACATAAAATACATCTATTTTATATTAAAATATTTTTTTATTTCATTATGATGGGATAAACATACAGGATAACCCTATAAAAAAAAGTAGAGTCATCCAAGTAATGCCTAGATGAAACAGATTTCCTACTTGTTGGAATGACACGCAGATGATATCACTTCAAATTCTATCCTGTCTTTAACTATAATAAAATTATTATTGACTATAAACTCGGGGGTAATCCAATGATTTATTCAAACGACGATTAAATGATAATTCTTTACACATAACAATTAAAAGATAACTCTTTACACATTATCTGCAAAATTAAATACCAAAGATGATCAATTCTCTGTTATTTGGTTATCTGACCTCTTTTGTTTATTATTAGTCGTTTTTTCCCCCTTCTTTAAGAAATTAAATTAATAAAATTATTTCTAGTTTAATACAATCCACATCCTTGAACATTTATTATCACATATGCACATTTAATATCACATGCTACTGTTGCAAAATTCCACTTCTTTGTCTACCAGAACACACCCAGGAGTGTGTGTGTTTTTTTTCCGCTATGGACCTGAAGAGCCAAATCTTGTATCTCACTTGATGCTTCATCATGCCAATAGGGGATTTTTAGATTATAGCAAATACTTAAAAGAAAAATCAAATCTGTATCAGATGGAAAAATGCATGTGAAAAAATGTATTACACTGCAGCATCTCATTAGCCAATGTTTAGATACGACAAAATGTAAATCTTTATACTTTATTTTAGTAATCAGCAAATATTTTTAAAAAAAAAACACTAAAAAAAATTGAAAAAACTTTTAAAAAATACTTTAAATAAATCAAAATGTATAGTATCATTAACTGTCTAATGTTAATTATAATTTAAAATATTTTTTTGTTACTTATAACATTGCCATCTGAGCACAGAATTGTAAGTGGTTATAGAATAAATGCCATAGTGGTGTAAAAATTAACTGATAAATAAGAATGGGAATTTCAATAGTAAGTGGTTAAGAATTTACTTGTTTAACAGAGTTTAGATCTGAGAAGGGTGAGGTGTTGGAGCTGAAAGAATATTGAAAAGTTAGGATGCAGGCTAAGGTTATCGCACCAACCACAGTAAGTGGCAAGGATATAACCAATGAATTACCATGATGACAAGGTTAAAGAAGCATGGAATCTACTAACTTTTAAAAAAAACTTTATAATTAGTTTTCATACCTCTCATAATATGCCTGATAGTTTTCAATGAAGCTCCACGTTGATTTAAAATAAGTGTAACACGTTGTTTGACACTTGGAGGACTACCGGCACACACCTCCAACATTATATAATCTATCAGCTGCAGTGTGAAGAGGCCTCCTTCTAGCCGTTTTAAATATAATTCATCTTCATCAAGTTGCTCTTTTTTTGCCTTCAAAAAGAATGATCTTTAGTTATGATTACTAGGATTATCTTTAGTTTATATTTTTAATTAGTGATTAATTCTTACCTTATATTCAAGCTCTGTATCAATGTTATCCACTTTTTCCATGTATTTAAAATGAAGTTCTAATAATCTGTCAACTTTTTCATGATCGTTTTCACTAAATTTACTCAAAAGTCTGGATCTTTGAGTTCCTCGACAGTTACGGAGCATAGAAGCAATGATTGAAACCACGTGTTCTGAAATATTTATAAAAATATAATCTGAGCCTCAGTACACAACAAAGTGACTATAAAGACAAATTATTAATGGAGCATCTGCTCTGAAAGTCCTCTACCGAAATAAATTAAATCATAAAGAATAAGACTTTTTTTTTTTTTTTTTTTTTTTTTTTTGTGATCTTCATGTTATTATTTTCAATAGTGTCCCATTTATACAAGACCAACACATCCAGGTACATATGAAGGATGGTTGAAAGTTTTGATATGTATACAAAAATGGCAATGGTCAATGAGTTTGAAAACATTTTAAGTAAGACAAGATCATGTTCGTTAATAACCAAAATTAAACTAGGAGGACTACTAAATATAAATAATAAATATCTCTGTTATCATTCGTAGGATCAAAAAATGCTTTTTATCAATCTTATTGTATGTCCAATAATTAATGTTTTTATACTTTTTTCTAAAAGTATTTTTGAAAAATTTAAATAAAAAAATAATTTTTCTTGATGATCTTGTTGGCAATCTATAGCTTATTTTCTTAATAAATATTACAGAAAATACAATTGTTATGTACTTCAATTAATAAAAAATAACAAGTTAAAACATAGGGAAATTGTTAGATTAGTAAACTTTGTTGGGTTGACATAAATTTACCTTCATGTTCTTCAGCTGTTAGAACTTTCTTTCGATTTTTCTTTGGAGTTTTCATAAACAGTGGAAAAATAGTTCTGAGGCCCAAAATATCAACAAATTTGTTACAATTGTCTTTCCCATCAGGACCAACTAAAGCATAATTTAAAACTTTTAAAGATCCATTCCTGCTCAATTTTTTCTCCCTATGGAAAGGAAAATATTAAAATAAAGAAATTGAGAATTTATAATCTACTAAATAAAACTAAAATTGATGTCATCTACAAACCTTTCTACTATAATTAGAACATGATACCTAATTTTATAAATAACAATAACTGCAAGAAAATAAAAATAAATCAGGAACTAAGAAAAATATTTCAGAAAGAGACTGCTACTAGGAAGACAAAAAAACTTTTGAAGTACTTTTTCTCAAACAATATGAAAGTTTACTACTTGAAAAAGTGTTGATCTGAGAAATGACTTTTACTGCCTCCACCTACAACCATAACTTTCTAATGCTTTAAACAAAAACAAATTCTTAGAATAAATCAACTACCATGTAGGGCAGCTGAGTATAGGAAGCACATTTCCAAAATTGAGATCAAAATTGTAAACAAATAGACAGAAAACAAAACTTAGGATTGAAAAACTTGAGAGGGTTCCATAAAAGTGGTTTTGTGAGATTCAGATTTTGAAAGAATCACGTTTTGCTGTGCTAGACAGTGGTAAATTCAATTATTCTGAAATAAAGTTTTGCAATAGACTGCTTTTAATTTTTTATATCATGAGAGTGGGATATTATGCAATATCACTGCTTAAACCACTGAAATTTCAGGATCAATAACAATGTTAGATTTACAAAGACCAGGTAAGTAAGACATGCACCAAATACATATCGAAATAGAGTTCCATTACTGGAATTATTGACAGATGCTAGTGGATTATCTTATATTAAATTCGTTATTTCTTTCATAGAATTGGCATGTTATGATATAATAGCAAAATTCTGGAAATCAGATGAATAGGGAGAAGGGAAGAGATTACTTAACGCTGAAAATAAAAATAATCGCATTAATATTCAAGTAACTTGCAGGAAATAACAAGGCTATCCAGAAAAAAAAGATTGTTTTATGCATAATAACATAGTTTTACAATTTTACATTTCCTGGATTAAAACTTATTAGGAAATATGAAAAATGAAGTATACAGTAATATTATATGAATTACCTCAACATAAGATTCATAAGTTGCAACCCTTCGCCTTTAAGAAAAAGTTCTTTGTTACTTGAGACCATTAAACTACAACACAAGGCATCAAATAAGTTTTCCATTATTTCACATTCTTCAGCTGAATTGGGATCATGTCTTTTGTATTGCTAAAAGTATAAAAATTATTAACCTACAAAATATTTGTTAAGGGTTCTAATCACACAATCAAACTTTTGCAAAGGCAATCATTACAGGATTTAGGCCTTTTTCATTATTCACCAATAGCCTCTGTTGGATTCCTCATATTACGGATCCCTAACTACTATAACTCCCTGAACATTAAACAACATTGTCTACCATGTACCGCCTTGTGTACCATACAACACATTTTTATTTATATTACAAAAATTAGATTGCCATACTTTTTTTGATATGATCGAAGCAATTCACTCTGCCCTTACTAAGGGCACAGACAAAATCAGGTTTAACCCTTAATCAGACAATGTATGACACAACATACATGATTTTATTATATTTTTTTTTTAAACATAATCCTTGGAGAGGCTCCCAAAAAGAATTTTTTCAATCCTAGAAATTGTTGTTGGTTGATTTAAAAGGAATTTTTTGAGAATGGTTGGCAATAGTTCACATTTATAACAGTAAAATTGCATGTGTGTCAGTGCCCAAGAGAACAACATGGCAACTACACAGAGCACCTAAGTTTACCATTGTTTTTACTGATTTTATTAAGATTTTTACTTCAATCTTTTATTTAGCATATTCTTTGAAGATTACTTGTTCATTTTCAAGTACTTCCGAAGCCTGATTTTCTTTAGCTAATTTGATATAAACTGTAAATAGTATGTATGTCTAATCATACACTGTCTGGTCCACTGTTTTTGATAGTTGTATGATCTATCATACATTGTCCAACATGGTGGACCTAGTTTATTACTAAGTTAGTTTTAATTATTCATATTTTTATCCCATGAATGCAGAATGTTTACATCAAGGGGTGCTTACATTCTCTCCCTGGTGCCAAAAGATCCTGCATTATCTGATGATGAGGAAGGTCATGCGACAAGTTGCTCCAAGACATTCGATGCAAACTTGCCATTCCCTGAAAACGTGCCTTTTGAAATTGAAAACTGGCTGTTATATAGGCGGAAATTCAACAAAACCAAAGATAATTTGACTCTGAAAGAGTTTCGAACCCAATTGGCTGTCTCCCTGTTACAGTACAAACGAAAAAAGATCAACAGGAACTCTCAAGGGAAAAAACAAAGATCAACACCAATGCAGATGGTTCCAGAGACAGTAAGAAAGTATGACATCGCTCATTTGCCTGTTTTTATTGACAGTACTATCAGTAGTCGCTGTCGTAACTGCCAAAAAGGACAAACTACAGTCTCCTGTGACAAATGTTGCGTTAGATTGTGTTTCACGCAACAAAGAAATTGTTTCAAAGAATTCCATTCGTGATCACTTGTTGAATTTATTTGAATGGGATTCATGGTTGGTTTCGTATTCCTACTCATTATCTTCCTTTATTTCACCTTGTTCAAGAGAGAGAAGATAATATGTATTCAGTTTTTCCTTTGCTATCTAATAATTCTGTGGTGTTTTGGTAATTTAGTTTTAAATTTAAAAAATTGTAGTGTGTTTCGAATTTTTATATTATTGTATTAGAATAATAAGTTATATTTAATAATTTTATAAGAATAATAAGTTATATTATTGTATTTGAATAATTGTTAGCGTTCAAGTGAAAATTTAGTGTTCAAAATGTTCCTTTTTAAAAAATAAATAATTATACATTACTATTTTATCTTTTTATGTATAAGCCAGTTTTATTCTTCTTTTAATTTAGAAAATAAAGCAATACCTCCTAAACATTATTCATTAAATGTGCCCAATTAAAGCATTTAGTACTTGCCCGGGAACCAAATAATGTATGAGCTATCATACATTCCTGGAATTTCCTGAGATTAGTAAAAAGCCCTGAAACCGGACAATGTATGAACTATCATACATCCCTGGAATTTCCAGGAAAATTATGAAAAAAAAAAAGAAGGAATATTAAATTAGTATCCACTGTGATGTATGAGCCCATTTTAAGGCAAAAAAAACAAGGAAAACAAAATTTATCATCCCAATTCACTTTTGTCTGATTAAGGGTTAAATACAAATTTATCATTTCAATTTCACTTCTACTATTTAGTATTTACATTTATTAAGTACCAAAATATTTCTTAGGGCTCTTCTCTCCTAGCCTTGGTCTCACCTGGAAATGTAGCCACTCATGTCTTTATTGCCATGAATGAAATTTTTCTCATGCCTTTATTGTCGGGTGGCCTAATGCAGGTGAGAATGGGAAACTCCTCCATGTCTTAGTGACTCTCTTCATTCCCTTGTTTGATCTATGGAAATAGGATTTTCATAAATATAACAACTTCTATCCTTGACCAGAATGGTCGTCCTGTTTTCCTAACAAGAGTGTAGGTTTCACTGGCAAAGATTTCTTGCTGTTCTAAATTAGAGAAATGTCAATGAATAAATTTATTAGTTATTTCACTGATTCAGCAATGTTGCAGTAAGTATAAAAGAAACTCAGCTCTTTAATGAAACGAGGCATATTTCCCCCACCACTTCATTGATTAGAGCTGGTGTGTAATAGGGTTCATGAAAAATGAAACCATAATTGAAATGCTATATCCCACTTTCTCTAGGGCAAACCCCGCAGGATCTCTATACTCAACCACTGAGTAAACATATACTTTTTTTAACCTGGGATTTCTCCAACATGGGAGTGTGGAGCATTGCAGCTCCTCTGGAAATCCTCTCTTGTATCTTACTCATAGGCGCTATCAACAAATTCCAATGTGACATAATTACGTGAGGCTCTTCTGAAATGTTCGCATATCATAGGAAACAGACATTAGGAGATGTCTGTTAGCACCACAAATTACCTCTCCTTGCACAAAAACCTTGATAACACGATTTCTTCTTATTAAAAATATCTGTCATGTAGGAAAGTTGTGATTATCGAGATTTCTGGATCGCTGGAATGATACACAAATGGTGTCCATCTCACATCTTCCCTTAGCAAGAACCCTATGAGATGATTGGAAATATAGTAGCGTAAAGTGAAGATTACATAAGTGATTGGATGGTTAGTTATGATGTATCTACAGGCTAAACCTGATGAGTTGTTCCTTTGTAGTACTGATTTTCAAAGAAAAGGACAAAGGAGAGAATAGCATCACAAGGATAAGTAGTGGCCTCCTGTTTCTTTCTGCATGAGACTATGCAAACAAAGGCATCAGGAAAAATGGAGATTTCTTTTGAGGCCGGAATTATTAAAGACTCAGCTCCCTAGTCAATAAACTGAATAATACACTAGCAAATTTCAATATGGAAAGTACAACTTCAGTATACCTCCAGAATTATTCCACTGATACAGTGTCTGTGAAAATTTCAACAAGGAAGAGAAAGTTCGTTATAAGAGGCATATTCTTTATTTCATTAACTTGTAGATGATTATTTAATAAAAGCCCTTAGTACTTTTTTCTTCATTATATGCTTTCTATATTTCCTTGTCTTATCTAAAAAAAAAATCTTGAAAATTCATACTCATTCATTAATGTTTCTTAGCTGCTAAATGAAATACTTTAAATAAATAAATAAAATGATAGTGTAAAGTTTGATTCCCACCTGGAGAATAGCAATTTATCTAGTGACAAGCTCATTAAATAAAATCCTTAGTCCCACCCTTGCTAGAAAAGAATGGTAACCTATCCCAATAGCCATAGTAGCAAAAAGTAGTCATTAGTAAATAATAATAATAAAATGATATTGTCCATAGAAAGAATGGTTCTAGGCTGGTATATAAGTTAAGTTTTCATTTTTTTCTATTTATTTCAAAGAGATCACTTTAAAAAATTGTTTTATAGGTCAGATATTTTTCCACAATTAACCCAACAGAAATGTGAACATAAAAATCATGAAGCCTGTTATTTAAATGGATAAAAAAGAAAAAGAATACTGCTCCTTGAATTCAGACTGGGTTCATAAAGCCATCCTGCCCCAAATATACTATAATTGTTTAAATCAAAATGAAGCCTATAAATCACATGCATGCACACATACAAAGTTCTTGTAATTTCTTACTTACAGCAAGTTGTTGAAGAAGAATGTCTATTCCACCTAGCTCTCCTAATAATGTCTTGTTCTCCACATTATTTTGAAGAAGAATTGACAGGATTTCTGTAGCATAAAGTTTATTTTGTTCTGCTGGAAGCTTTGATTTAATTCTCTTTAGTAACCACTGCAGAAGACCTTGCTTTCCAACTTCACCTACTAATTGAGGCCTCAATTCCACTAAGTTTTCTATTATAGCTGAAAAAAAAAAAAATCTTTATTGCATTATTCATAAAATGATGAGCACAAAAGGGATATGTGACATCACCAGGGAAACAAACTACCTACTAGCATTAAATAAAATACATTCTCTGGATGACTGACACAATTATTAAATAAAATATTCTGAATCAAATAGCTTGTCAATTTTTGCTTGCAAGGTATTACAAGTTAAATAAGTATAATAAGTAAACAAAAAAATAAGTAAGAGAATATATACACATACATACATGAATTAGCCAGAGATTGCAAAGGAAAATTTAGCTCTGGAATTGCAACCGTAATGCTAATCATAGAAAATGCCCAGAATTATTCTGGAGGGGAATATTACCTGAATACAGGAAAAAAGGTGACTAATGAGCTAAAATAGGAAGGAAGATAATCAAATGAATATTGTGCTTGACTAGCCTGTCCATAGACTCTTTCTTTAAATTTAATCTAAAGAAAGATAGAACGGATTTCATAAATCTATTCTGTAATCACTTTCAACGACAAGGGTTACTTTAAAAACCCTTGAGAGATTATTAATATTTCTCTCAATATATTTTAAGATAAAAATTTAATTTATTATATCTTTAAAATTATTTTGATTGAACATGATCCTTAACTTAAATTTACCTACCTTGTCTAAAAATAAAATAAAAAAGAGCAGATCGGTAATTTTTATTTTTTATCATACCTAATGAAAATATGGACTTCAAACAATGTAAATATAAAGTATAAGAATTTCAGACTTTCTTACGTGATTTATAACATTCTTAAGACACTGGGTTTTCTGGTACCATCTTGTCCATAGCAAGTTATCATATATTTATCATCATACATTAGTGCAGTAGTGTTATTTTCAGAGAGAGGTAGATGGGGGAGGGAGAAATTACTTTATAGTTGACTGGTATATAAATCTTTATCATCATTTCTTGGAAATTTTCCATTTGTTAATTATATATAATCTCTTAAACTAAATTTCCAATCTATCTACTGTTAGACATATTAACACAGTCCCCTTAATTTTAAACAACTCCACTTTTAATTATGTTTATTTAGTTTGTAATGTCATTCACTAAGATCACAACCAATCCAGTCCTGAATTTTATATTTAATCACTCACTAAATAAAATCTCTTGTACCACCCTGATTGGGAAAGGGCAATAGCTCATCCTGTTTAGCTTAATATTATGCGGTTATTTATTTTAAACAGTAAAATAATTAGTTTTAAACCTAAAGTATTGTGGACACCATCAGCTTCTTCTTTAACATTTTCATCAAGCCTTTGGAGATTATGTAAAAGAAGAGAAGTTGCTTGTTGACTAAGCAGGCACTCAACTAGTGCCTCAGCTCCTTCTGCACTCTCATTTAGAATATCAACATCAGTTAATTCCTAAAGCAGAAAAATAAATTCTAATTTTGTAAAACAAATTAAATATATTTGTTCAAATATAACTTATTACAACAATACAGAAGCTTTTCCCAGTCTACTCAAGGATAAATTACACTTACTTGTAACAGATCTACCACAGCAACTGAAATATCAGTATTCTCATGAGACAAAAGTTCTAAGAGCGAAGGTATAGCATTAAGCTGAACCATTATAGGGTAAAGATCAGGCACAGTTGCTATAGCGTGCATCTCTTGAATAGTTTCATGTAGTTCAACTTCTGATTCCATAAACCTGTTTAAAAGAAGTGTATAAATTGAAGTTTTGTTCGAATTTGATTCACAACAAATATTGCTATGATAAATGTAATAATTCTATTATTTTATTAGACATCCTTACAAAAATAAATCAACCCCTTCATTTGTTAAAACAGACATAGGACAAAGCATAAAACTTGCAATGCATTCCAACATAGTTATAGAAAATTACAAACATAAAAATAATGTAAATAAAGCAACCATTAAAGGAGTTTTAGCAGTGTTGTGGCACAAACATACAACTGACAGGCTTGTGTATGAAACCGCATACATTTCAATAAAAAAGTCTTATAGAAAAGAACAGAAAAATAACACAAATCACGAATTGACACTATCTTCTATACAGACATGGTAGTTATCACTTGTTTCATTAGGATGCATTTTCGTTTAACCCTTGAATGGCGCACTTGAACAAGCATGGGGACCTCACAGGTTTACTGGAGTTTGGGGAAGGATTTCAACGGATTATAAATTGTAGGAATTTATTATAAAGGTTTGAATGTTTATTTCAACAAGAATGCAGCATTTATTAATTTATTGTATTTGTTTAAAACAGTAAAGAATTTTGTTTATTTTATATAAACAAAATGAACCTGAGCAGTTTTTCACCACCCAAGGGTTAATAAAATACAAGACATCAAGAATGGAGAACTAGTTGCAACTGAGGTACAACCAACTTTGTATACCAGATGCCTAAATTACTATTATGTTAAAAAAGATTTATATACAAATAATTTTGAATGAAACTCATTTTTGTCATCTCCTGGGTAGGATTGATGGTCATTTGAACAAATTTTTTGAAAATCACATCACGAGTACAACCTCAATAGCTGATTTCCCTTAAAGGAAATTTGCTAATAGTATTCAATTAAAATAATGTTGGTGGATAATATTTTTGTATCAAAATTATGGTTAACTTGAAATTTGTAGGTCGAAAAGTGAAAATCTCTGGCTTAAAGCATATGAAGGGCCTGGACCTCCCACAAAGTTAGTTGGAAAACATGACATCACAATACTCCCCCTGCTGTATTTTTGACATTAGAGACCAAAGCTGCAACTTTATTCAAGTAGCAACTCAATTTCATCACAATGGTGAGTGGATGACAAATTGAAAGAATGGAACCCATGAACATGCTAAAAATGATACTTAGCACAACAGGAGAAAGTAGGGAAATATGTAGACCCAAGGAAAAGTTGCTAGATGAACTAAAGGAGGACTTAGCATCCTTTATTGGAGGTCTGGTTGGGATCTGTAAGCAATAGATACTGAAGGTGGCAGAGGTCCGGATGCTTCAACTACTGCAGGATCTAATAAGTAATATCTTAATCACGAATGAGTAACCAATAAATTTTGTACCAACAAACAAAGAAGAAAATTGTATGGTAGTCCCAAGCCCTGTGAATGTAATATGTGTGCTAAATACAAATACAGTAGGGTGAAATAATTTCAGAACTGGCAAAGTTGAATCATGTAAAACATTGAATAGTTTACTACCTTACCTAGGATACCACCATTGAGATTCTAAACAGTCTGCTGGTACCCAAGGGAAAAACAAAAAAAAATATAATTATACCATGTTTGAAATGATAAAAAACTTAAATTGTTTTTAAAAAATTGGGTAAATGAATCAAAATTATACCCTAGCTTCACAGTTAAACTTTAATTAAGAAGCTATCATTATTGACTATCAGTTTAGCACATTAATTGACACTGTATGTGTCTTCTTGTGACCCAATCGCAAATTAATCCCAAGAAGCACTATGGCATTGTATACAAATATAATGGGTCAACTGGCTGTATGATACAATTCTATTAGATTTCTGGAATCTTATATGCAGTTAACATGTTAAATAGCTAATTATATATTCTTATTTATTTACAATTATCAGTCCTTGTCTGTAAGCTAAAAAGACAAAGGTTTCTGTAGCATAAAAAGACCGAGATTTTTATAGCATAAAAAGACAGAGGTTTCTCTCGGCTCCAATTGGCTATTCCCAGTCCAGCACTAGGAGTATTATATTAAGTAGTAGTAGTAATATTATAATTTGTAATGTAATTGTTTTTATGAATACCATAAACTTTGCTGCTATTATTAATATTTAAAAATAAATAAATATTCATTACTTTATTTAAACTAGTATGCTCCATTCTAATCCATAAATATTCATTAGTCTGTACACGTAATGGGCCTGGCACATTGTGGATTTGATAATGAATACTATCCTGCATAACAAAGATCACCATGCCCGGTGTTGGGGCTGAATAAAATTCAAATTTGGTTATACTTATTTTTTTCACACTTTTTTTGTTCAAAAATTGAAATCCCAAAACACACAATAAACCAGAAAAAATGAATGGCACATTGAGCAAGATCCGATATAACTGAGTGGCAGCCAAAGTATTAACTCACTCATAATTAATAAACTATTTATATATTTATAAACATACTTGTCAGGTGCCTCAGGAAATTTAATCCTCATTTCTTGGTTTTTAAGAGCTCTTTTCTCAAAAAGGAGCAACATACGCTTCAATGTAGTTTCATTCAGTATGTCGTCCTACAAAATAAGTTTTACAATTGTTAAAAATAGTTAAATAAGAATAAATAAACAGATATTGAAAGAAGAGAAACTATAATTACCCAGAGTAGCATCATATATAAAATTCAAGGTATGTTGGCCCAGAGGTAAATAAAATTTAATTTAAATATAATGGCAATGCTAGAGGATTTTCTATAGAAATGAAAATGTTATTTTCCCCTCTTGGGTACTTTACAAATACCAAAAAAAAAAAATAATGACCCAGTAAAAGAAAACATTAAATTTTTTATAAAATAAAATTTATGTATGTCTGCCAGCCTGTTTGTTTATCATTGACTTAAAAGTAGTTTGAACGATTTGATGAATTATCTATCTATTATAGCGTGACAACCACCCCTGGTAAAAATGTCTTCTAATGAAATATGGTAGTTTACTTCAGAAAAATGTATATTTGCTAATATATTCAGGCATCATTAAAGAAATATATTATGCTGTCTCCTAAATGGAGGCGGATTTAAACTTTGAACTAACTATTGAAATAAAATCAATTGAGTATATTTTAGTTAAAATAAACAGAATTGATATAGAGGGGGAAAGCCGAAATTTATATAATGTTAAGTATGGTTAATAATTTTGAGAAAGGCGTCAATTGTAGGTTGACTTGATGTAAGCCAGTGAGAATCTAGTGGATTTGGTGAATGAGAAGAATGTTGGTAGCAGGATGAATAAAACTAGTTAAGGTGTCTCAACAAGGTAAGTAGATGCAGTTTTGAATGAACATATTTGGCCAAGGACCTTGTTTAATAGTGTTAACCCACTGTTGGTGAGTTGACATGTTTAATGCTTCTTAAGCCGGTCATTGGTGGGCCCATGAGGTATTCCAAGTGCTGAAGATGGTAATAGTACTCATATCTGATCTGGGGTTGGGCTTTGAGCTCTGAGATTTGAGACTGCTGTTTGCCCTGGCATTGTTAAAAACCATAGATGTAGAGACGGACCTTTTCTTCTGATGGAAATCAGGGAGTTTTTCATCCTCAATACCACCAGCATGTAAATTGTTAACCATAAATTTAGGCCTGCATATTTATTATAATATGCGTATATCTGTGGATGCAACGGATGAGTTCAATAATACAAAGGGTATTAAGTTTATCTTTATGCATTTCACCTTTACTTTATGCAGCATATCACATGATTTATTTTTAATTTTTAAAATGTTTATGCAATTGTTTACTACCAATGGTTCTGAGAAATTAAGAGCTATGTGCTTAAATGATTTATACTTGGACTTAAAACATTTGAAGCCTTTTGAACAATTAATATGGGTTTAAGTGATGGTACAGAGAATAAAACACTTTATATCAGAAGTCCTCTAAGTTTCAACCCACCATAAGAGTCTTTAGAATGAATATGGTATAGGAGCAAAAACAAAGTTTGATGGTGTGAAATAAAGGTTTTAGGAGAGGGTACGTCACATCTACAAGAAAGGTAAAGAACATTCAAAACATGACACCTTTTTGCTGTTGGGAAATCAAAATATATAGACAAGACATGATCTGACTGATCACCAGAAACTAAAATGTTATGACATTTGCTTATGATGAAAAGATCACTTTTATATTATCTCATAACTTGTGGTAAAAACCGGAAGTTATATGACAGTCACAGAAGAACTAAATGGTTGGATTATAACAACCACCTGGATAAATAGAGAAATATATATTCTAACCAAGAAACATAATGGTGGATGGGTATAATTCTTTACAATTTTTATAAGCTGGTGAAACAAAAATAAACAAATTTCATGAAATATTATAAGAAAAGAACCAAGCCCTTATCAACAGTAGAGGACCTATACTGTTGTGACAAGGCTTGCCCAAAGGTTCATATGTAATATTTATAATATATAATATTATATCAACATACATAAATAATATGATGTTATAATAATGTGTTTAAGTAATAAAATTTGAGAATTATTTAATGAAAATTAAACTATATATATTTTTTTTTTAACATAATAGAGAAAACCTTTTTTCCATTGTCTGCAGACCATTAGTATACATTATATCAATATAAATAAAACTTCAAGGTTTTTCTAAAATTCTACTTAATTTGATAGTGATCAATTTTTTCATGTTTCAGGGTATAGTAATGGGCTTTAAAATAGGAATTTTGTATGTCTGTTTACTCATTTGGCACTCCATCACTTAAAAACTAGAAGGATTTCAATGAACCTCGGGATTCAACTAAACCAGGATACAACATATGTAGAAGCGTTCTTCAAAAAGACTTTGACACGGTCAATACCAGAAGACTTTGACAATCATAAATTATGCTGTATCATTCTTAATAATGATCAGTCATAGAGGAGGGTAACAACAACTTTCAATTCATCATCACTAGCATGAAAGAATATTGAAATGTATATAATAGGTCATGACACATACAATAACATTTATATTGTCATACCTCTTGGTGGAGACCGTCGTCACTGGCTGATGGTTGAGTACCGCTGGCAAGCGCTTTCGATGCGATGGCATCATGTTCAAGCCTGTTAATAGTTGTACTGAGTTGGTTGTCCGTCAGTCAGTGGGTTTTATGCTCTGTTCACCGTATTAGTTTTTACGTTTAGTCCAGATCTGTTTACTTACCACTAAGATGTTGTATACAATTTACCTGAACATCAAAATCCCTCGTTCGACAGATCTTAGTGGTAAGTAAACAGATCTGGACTAAACGTAAAAACTAATACGGTGAACAGAGCATAAAACCCACTGACTGACGGACAACCAACTCAGTACAACTATTAACAGGCTTGAACATGATGCCATCGCATTGAAAGCGCTTGCCAGCGGTACTCAACCATCAGCCAGTGACGACGGTCTCCACCGAGAGGTATGACAATATTATCATTTATATTGGCGGTTCTAACCCTTTATTTGAATTACCAAATAACATTTATTATTATTATTATTATTATTATAACAATAACATTTTCAAATGAAGGATGGGACAAAAATACACAGTACAGTAATATTAAAAAAGTCATAGTTGAGGATTGGAGTGCCTAAACCATAAAAACATATGATATAAAGCAATCTAAATTTTATGAAAATACCTCTTTAGGCTCACTATTTTCCACCAATTTCATGATCATATCCTGTTCTTCTTCTTTGCGAGCCTTTTCCCTTTCAATTCTCTCTAACCTTTCTTGCTCTGCTCTTTCAGCTTCAGCTGCTCTAATTTTTGCGAGTTTTCGCATTTTTTTCTGTTTATCATATTCTTCCTCCTCTTCATCATCTAAGTCTCCTGGCTGATGACGCTTAGGAGTATTAACAGGCTGTTAACAAAAAAAAAAAAAAATTAAATTAAACAGTTGTCCTATTAAAAATAATGATTTCACAGAAGTGTTGTTGGAAGTGAAGAATATTGTGTCCTTGTAGAGAAGAAAGTGTCCAATTCTTTTCTCCAAGGAAAAATAAGCATTAATTTACAAACAATGTACAGATATTTCACTTTGCAGTTACAACTACTCGCCATAAGCCATTCTGAATTATTATTAGCAATAAATAAATTTAAATAAAATATTTTAAAGGCCAAATTTAAACCCTCAGTTCATTTGCTTAATAGTATCAGAGTTAGCGGTTAACAATAACCATTTTTTTTTTAATTTTAAACCCGGAGCTTACCAATTAAACCAGGTTGTGGAAAAATTTTACATATTTAATAATGATGATTCAAAATTACTATATTAATATAAAACATGAAAGAGATGGTATGGGGTATCCTAATATGGTGGTATTTCTTAATACTAGTAACTTTTACAGTTATAAAAGACAAAAGTCTGTCATGCAGTGATTACGTAAACTAAGTAGATTTCCTGGTACAGCACACTTGTGATCTCATCTCACCATGATGGTATAGATCAAATAAAAATTTTTTGGACGAGAATGTAAAACCCTAATTGATGACATCATCTATATATATATAAAATTGTAACCTCTGTCTGTACATTGATTTTTTTCGCGAAATTTCACGATAACTTTTTGTTTCACATGCCATAGACACCATAACTGCATTTTGTTTCTTTCGTGTCTGTTTGTTTGTTTGTTTGTTTATTTGTTTGTTTGTTTGTTACCTTTTCACGCATAAACGGCTGAACCGAATTTTATGAAACTTGGTATGTATATTACTACTAACCCAACTTAGACTTTAGGCTATATTAATTTCCTCTGTGATGAACAGGAGTGGGGGTTATAAGGGAAGCCAGAAATTAAAAATAGCGATATTTCGTTTCCTATTGGTTTTACGGCAAATATGAACATAACAAAAGTTGTTTATTTTGTTATTTGGAGTAACTTTTGTTATATACACTTTTTTCGTATACCGAATTATAAACGAGATATACGCTAAAACCTATAGCGGAAGTGAACAATTTTATTCGGGACAAAAGACCCAACCGAAATAAATAAAACTCGGTATCTGTACTAGCACTAACGCTTTCATTATAACAAGCGATACCAACATTTCTAGGGACGGGCAGGAGTGGGGGTTATGAGGGAAGCCAGAAATTAACAATAGCGATATTTCGTTTCCTATTGGGGTTTCGGCAAATATGAACATAACAAAAGTTGTTTATTTAGTTATTTAGAGTAACTTTTGTTATATGCACTTTTGCCGTATACGGAAGCATAAATGAGTTATATGCTATAAACTATAGCGTGAGTCCACAATTTTATTTCACACTAAAGACTCAACCGAATTAAACCAAACTCGGTATGTGAATTAGTACTAACGCCTTTATTATAATAAGCTATACTAACATTTCTAGGGACGGGCAGGAGTGGGGGTTGTAAGGGAGGCCTGAAATTAAAAATAGCGGTATTTTGTTTTCTATTGGTTTTTCTGCAAATATTCACACGACAAAAGTTGTTTAGTTTGTTATTTAAAGTAACTTTTGTTATATTCACTTTTGTTGTATAAAAAATTATAAACGAAATATACACTAAAAGCTAAAGCGGGAGTCAACTATTTTATTGGACACCAACGGTTGAACCGATTCGAACAACTCAGAATATATAAATTAGCATTAATTCTTACATGGTAATAACCTATATTAAAATGTTTATGTTATAACGGGAGTGGGGGTTATAAGGGAGGCCTGAAATAAAAATTCGCGATATTTCATTTTCTATTCCAAACCAACTACGGGTACTAACCCTAAACACTGAAACGGGGAAATGTCAAAATATTGTGCAAAGTAAAGTCTTGCCGAAATAATACCATCACCATTCAGCCTCAAATGAATTCCCGGGCGAAGCCGGGTACCTTAGCTAGTTGTAGAATGAATTTGCATGTATCTTGCGTATTAAAAGTCCAATAGAAACATTATTTGGTATCTTAGAATAAAGAGGTTCATGTTACAAGTGCTTATTGTTATTAGCACACGAGTAGGAGTAGAGGTTTACTAAAGGCTGAAACCTAAAATTCCTAATTTCTTGGTGAATATTAACCTTGAGAAAATATGTACTTAACAACATTTATAGACAATTAAATTTACAATAAGATTATGTGTTGGATTGAAAAATTGTATAGAACTATACACTTTTTCAATCCGACACATAATAACAGAGAAATTTTGAATTTTCAAAATTCTCCCCCTCTAAGCCCCCCCCCCCCGTCCGATTATGGCCTTTAACGAACTTGATCTTTAGTTTTGTATGTAACGCTTATAACCGAGTTTGATAATACGATAATGGTAACCTCATTTTTGTCATCTCCGAGAATCGATCGATGGACATTTGAAGAAATTTTTCGAAAATCGTCTCATGAATACAATCTCAATAGCTGATTTCTTGATTGTAGTAATTGATTTTTTTTTATTTGTACTGGACAAATTGTGTTTAGAATATGTTTCCTATTCCAAAAATGTTATTTATTAATAATGAATTTAACAAATTATGACTCCTGACTTCCCACTGCCAAATAGAATGTATGTATGTTCTATCATAGTCCTCCAACAGAATTGAGACATTTTGTTGTATATGTATTAAAAGAACATTTCAAATATATTTTTCACTATAAAAATTTGTATGTAGCATTAAATTCAAAACGACTACTCCCGAATTCTGGTTACCAACTCATACCTCCCTGGTATTAACTCAGAATACCTAAACAGAAAATTATTAAATGTTTTCTACTAATATTTATATGTTATATTGAGATAGGAAAATATATTTATTTGAACACATGAACAAGCTTAAGTTTGTCAATAAGCTCCCACTACCCATTCCATGTCTCTCTTGTAAAACATGATAATGATAGTCCAGTGGTTAAAAGCACTGGATTTCTATGCAGGAGGAACCAAGTTAAACCTGGTATTACACACTAAATTTCATTTATCTGAGTTGTCACTGGGATTTGGGCTTGGAATTCCATTCGTTCCCCTGGTTCCCGCTGAGAATCATAAGGCAATGAAGTAGCTACTTGAATAAAAAAGTAATGACCATTAGTCTAAAAGCTGGCCCCTTGAACTCCTACAAAAGACATGTAGCAGGCCAAAAGACTGTTAAACCAAAGATTTTATAATTCCATTGGAAACCACTTTTATTTCAACCTGTTAATGAGGGGGTAACACAGATAGTATCCAAAATAGCTTCTATAAATATGCTAAATTTGTACAATAAATTATATAGCTGTAGTTTGATTAGAAAAAAAATTCTTCTCAACTGGTTCTTTCTGTAGCCATTGTGGATGATAGAACTTTGTTGGTCGCCCAGTGATATTTACAGCCAGAGATTTACCCAAGGAAGACCTAGATTGAGTTTTCTAGCAGACTGGAAGACTCATGCGGCCCATGCCCAAAATTCCACTCCTTGTGAGTAAAGGAAATCTACCAACTACTCTACTGTCAAGCCAATTAACTAACTAGACTCCCACTACTCGACTAGTTCCAAAGCAATAGCATGCTCTAGTAGCAGCCTAGAGAAATTTAATTTCTTTACTATTGCCCATGAAATGTTGCTTGACTCTGTAATCGATCACTCTATATTTGAACTATCAGTGCTTCTAAATACTTATAAATTATTATAAAATAAGTTTTAATTTTAAATTTAATATGCAGTCTCTAACAAACATTTTGTGGTACAAATGTAATATTCAAAATAAAATCCAAAGTTAAAAAAGTTAATTTTGCTTTATGTAACCATTTCTTTTCCCCTCTAAGCAGTCATTTGAAGAATGTATTACACATTAGTTTATTCAGTATCATTTTGCTGGAAGACAAATGCATATTATAAAATAAGAAATTAATTGCTTAAGGAAGTTAAAAAAAGTTTATTGAGTTCAATTGCAAACAAAACATAAAAAAACAAAAAACAAAGAAAAGACTGTAATATATGAACCTATTTGTTGATAATCTTTATATTTGGAAATAGAATGTCATTTTATTGCAAAATTCATCAATGAATTGATACACAACGGGGTCCTGAAGTTCAAATTCAAATTAATCTGAAAGACAAATTAGATAAAATCATATCGTAGCAACATAGTAATATATACTATGTAAATAACTATTATGTATCATAAAAAAAGTTAACAATATGATCAAGACCAACTTCAATACAGCAAGGGATCACAGAATATCATCTAGACTTATGTGATAGAATTGAGAGAAACGGAGACAGAAATCAGAAATTTACCATTGTTTTCATAGATTTGGAAAAATCTTTTGAAATAATAAATAAGAAATTGATGTATGACTGACTGCATTAAAAACAATAATTCATAGGAAAACCCAAAACTTAATTTGGAATATTTCTGACAAGTGGACATGAATTGTTATAAAACAGTGAGAAAAGGAGCCTGAAAAAGGCATATGTCAAGAGTGTACTCTGTCTCCTTATATGTTCATCATAAAATTGAAAGGAAACAGACTTGTAAATAATAGAGCATAGTTAGCACTCATTTTGAAGAGTACTTCCTGATTAAAACTGAACTTTACAAAAGAGAACATAGTTAATTTGTAGTATTGAACGAGAATTTGACACAGAGCCACATACACCAGAAAAAGGTCAAATGAAGCCCTTCATGAGATTTAAAGCATTTCCTACAGAAGTAGGGTATACACCTGGTCTATTTACTACAAACAGCACAGCTTAGTATTATATGCTCTTAAATTAAAATTTAATAACTAATATAATCTTGCTTATTATCAAAACATACAAACCTTAAATGAAAGAAGCTCTCCAACATCCATTTTAAATTATCTTCAATAAGGCATCAACTATATAGAAAATACAATGCTTTCGCATAATATTTAAAGCATAACAATAGGAAAGAAAAATGTAATTATACCCAACATGTATTATTTATCTTTAGAGAAGGTAACAAACAAAATATGAACACAAATCCATATAGCTTCTCAATTAAGGCTTGGATGGTCACAACAGAATGAAGTAGAATACGGATACGATTTATAAAATCTCTTCATACGTCACAGAGTTCTAAAATCCAAATCTCCATTTGTATCTGAGAAAGATAGTTTGTATAACCTATTAAAACTAAGCTGGTCTTAAATAAATGATTTAATATAGCATAGAAGACCACATGATTTTTCTATATTATTTGAAAACTCATTTACAGCGTAATGTGAAGAACCGGGCTAAATTTATCTCTCCACACGAAGCATGGTGCTTAACATGTCTGCACTAAATGTACGATAAAAAAAACTACTTATGGGACATAAAAGTAGTAGAAATGGTTGACTTATTGCTATTCTACAAGAGACCTTCAAACTTCCTAGGAAGTAAATAACTAATGGAGTGTGACGGTAACAAATCAAAAGTCAACACCAAGCGGGTTAAAACGAAAAAAGAAATACCTTGCAGGTTTCCTTTTCTCAGTCCTATTATTAATCCCATCGAGAGAGTTTGTAATTGCCAACTGCCTTTTATAAATGATTCTGATACCACTTGTGAATATAGACCATTGCTGGCTCTTGGTTTATTTTGGATTAGAGTAAGTTTCTTCAATTTATACATACCATCATAAACTAGTAAAATATAATTTTTGTTTTTTAATGTTAGTTGGCGTTGGCCATTCCGACGTAGACGGAGGTAGTAATTAAGTAGATGGTTGAGGTGGAGGCGAAGGTCGGCGTTCCTGGTCCGGTACCAGGCATATTTTATGGAGTTCCCCTGATTAATGAGGTTTAAAATATGTTAAAGATGCAATTTTCCTTGGGGTCCTGGAGAAGTTCGGTAGGTACCATCCATCGCAGCGAAGACGATGTTCGTAACTCCTCCAGTTTTACTTCGAGGGTTTGGGGTCGCTTAGAGGAGAGACCTTGCAGTTAGAGGTAATCAGTGTTCATTTGTGACAAAGTCCAAAGTTGTATATTTGTCATATGTGCGGGGTTCTGGTGAGATGTAGGCCTCCGTTTTTTTTTGTGCGTTGAGAACTTGTGGTGACGGTACAGGTCAATCTCGAGGTACCTAGCTGATGGAGCGAGAGGGGGTGATGGAGACATTGTTAAGACCGAAGGATTTGGAGAGATTGCCTTTCTAGGCAAAGGAGAATGAGGGAGTCGGGTTTATTAGGATTTACATGGATGTTTAGGGAACTGAGGTGATTGGATGAGTCTTGGCAGGCGGACACTGTTTGGGGGAGGGCGCGAGTGGGATTCTTAGAGGTACTGACTATCGCCACATCGTCCGCGTGAACTTCAATGCAAGTCCTTGGACAACGTCGACCAGCACCTACGTAGAGTACGCCGTGAAGAGTGAGGGGAATAGTACGGATCCTTGTGCAACTCCAACTTTGAGAGGATAGGTGCGAGAGAGGGATTCACCTGACCTTACCCGGAAGGCTTGGCTGTTGAAGGAGATGAACATGGAAAGCTGGTTGGGGCAGCTATGCTATTTTAGGATGGCGTAGAGTTTGGCGTCGTCAACTAATAATGTTGATCCCATAAAAAAATTGAAAATAAAAAAAATTGTAATACACAATCTGTTTGGATCTGTTTACTTTTAAGAAGTCCATCAGACTAGTGCTGCTTATTTCCTATGTGCTGAAATGGAATAACAATGAAGCTGTTTTTTCTGTTAATGTTACTATGCCCCCAGAAATCCATGATATAACTAAATTGTTAAGAAAATAATTTTCTGGGCCTTTACAATGCCCATCAGATGTAAGAATTGATTTTTCGTTAATATTTGTACCTTCAGGCACTTCTCTCATTTTTTTGTTGTCACTTCGTCAATGGATATTTTGAATAACAAAGGTGACAGAGGGCAACTTAGTTTTACACCATTTTTAATTCTACCTTCCATTCACATTGGTTTGTAGCACTCCGATTTCTGTATTTTATTTTTTATGCTAATGATATTTTGATTGAAATTCACGCACACTTAATTAACTAAGGCTAATCATGAGGAATATTATACAGGTCATCATCACCTTTTTCTCGCCATGATGAGATTATGGATTTTATTTAGTTGTCAGTAATTAAATGACCTTTCTCTAGATAAAGAACCAAGACTTAAAGTTGCGTATTTTGCTAATGGAACTATTCTCCTAATAACTAATTCCTATTTTTCGCTAGTAGTCAAACGCCAGTTTCCAGTTAAAGGTATTTTCAACATTTACAAAACATATGTATATTTTTTACAAATTACCTTTCTCCTCCAGTATAACTTTTAAAGTAAAAGTAGGTTCACTAGCACATTGTTTGGATCGAAATCCAAATTGATTTTCATTGAAATACTGCTCAATTTTATTTCTTAAAATATTTGTTACTATTCTTAATAGAACTTTAGAGACATGATACAGAAGAGATAACGTTCTACAATTAAACTAGGGAACGATTTGGAAATTAATTTTATTTATTTGTGATTTTTTTTTCTGTTCTCAATAGATTTTGAAGACAATTTTTTTTCCATTTATGAACTAAAATAGAAGAATATTGGATCATCTAAAAAGGCATAATGGACGGGAGTGTTTTGCACTATTCTAGAAGAAAAATATGGACACCAGTACGTGAGATTTCAATTTTTCATATATATATATATATATATATATATATATATATATATATATATATATATATAATAGTATTTTAGGAATCGTGGTTTAATCTACGTACTTAATGCGCGCTTAGTTCTTTCCATGACCAGGAAATCAAGGAAGGGAAGAAAGAGGGTCATTTGGGTAAAAAAACGATTGGTTTCCTGTTGCTTTCTGTTTAAGACTACGTAGTTAAATAATAGTTTTTATCGTTAATGAAAAGTTCTTGTTTAAGTAGTACTTCATTACATTAAGTTACTAAAGTTAGAGTCTCCAATAAATATACAATTGTAACGATGATATTTTTTTGAGGTAAGAAAAAATAAACACAACTCAGTTAATAGTATAAATAGGGAAAACAATAGTTCTAGAAAATTAGACATTTGTGCCACAGGGGGGCATCCTAAGTCCTTTCTTATTCCTTACCTATACTGCCGACACATCCCATCACATCTTGAAACTTCCCTTCTCACGTATGCACATGATACTGCAATCTTGACGTCCAACTCAGACCCAAATATGGCATCCGCATCTCTACAAGAACACCTAGCCCTGCTAGAATCATAGCTGACTCAATGGAGGATCAAAGTCGTCAGCGGCAAATGAAGCCATGTAACATTTACCCTCCGACGTTCCATTTGCCCTCCAGTTACACTCAACAGCTCACTAATTCCACAAATTAGGTATCTAGGAATCACATTAGACAAGCGAATAACTTGAAAACCTCACATCACACTAAAAAGACAAGAACTGAATCGACGGTACAGACTTCTATTAAGACTACTTGATTACAGATCTAAATTACCACTACATAACAAACGATTGATTTACACGACAATACTCCGACCAATATGGACATACGGACTTGAACTTTGGGGTCCCGCTAAACCTTCTAATTCCTACAAAATCCAAACCCTCCAATCCAGAATACTCCGCAAAATTACAGATCCCCCATTTTATGTATCCAATTTAACTCTCCATAATGTCCTCAACATTCTTTCAACTATGGCCTCGCAAAATCCCGATATCAGAAATTCCGCTCTCTCCCCCCTAATCCTTTAGTTGAATCACTCTTATCTACCCATAGTCCAGAAAATCCAAGACGACGTCTGAAGCGTAAGTGGCCTAGAGATCTTCTTGTGTAGTGCACAGTATAACTCCAAATAGTACAATCCAACGTTCCCTCCAATGTGGGCATTGCCAATGGACAACTTCCCACCTCAAGCCAATTGTTATTAACATTCATATCATTTGCTTGTAGTATTTAACATTGTTGCAAATAAACGAACAAATATATTTAAAAAAGAAATAAAGAAAATTAGATTTGGCTTGGAGTTATTTTAAATTTTCGTTTCTAAGCCCTCGACCCGTTATTATGAGGCGAATAAAAGTTGCATAGAACCAATCTTGTTTCAAATTTAATTTCTTACGAATTTTATTCCATATCCAAATATTGAAAAAATATTCAATATTGATATTGATTGTTTTCCAAATATTGATGGAAATTTTGCATTTTAGCAAATTTCTCATAAGGGAAATCAGCTATTGAGGTTGCACTCATGAAGTGATTTTCAAAAACTTTCCCAAATGTCCATCGATACCCGGAAGGTAACGAAAATCAGCCCCGATCAAAACTTATATATATATATATATATAAAATTGTAACCTCTGTCTGTACATTGATTTTTTTCTCGAAATTTCACGATAACTTTTCGTTTCACATGTCATAGACACCATAACTGCATTTTAGCAGATTTCCCTTAAGGGAAATCAGCTATTGAGGTTGTACTTATGACGGAATTTTCGAAATTTTTCTTCAAATGTCCATCGATCCTACCCAGGAGATGACGAAAATGAGGTCCGTTCAAAACTGTATATATATATATATATATATATATATATATATATATATATATATATATAAAATTGTAACCTCTGTCTGTACATTGATTTTTTTCACGAAATTTCACGATAACTTTTCGTTTCAGATGTCATAGACACCATATCTGCATTTTGTTTCTTTCGTGTATGTTTGTTTGTTTGTTTGTTTGTTACCTTTTCACGCATAAACGGCTGAACCGAATTTTATGAAACTTGGTATGTATATTACTACTAACCCAACTTAGACTTTAGGCTATATTAATTTTCTCTGAGACGAACAGGAGTGGGGGTTATAAGGGAAGCCCGAAATTAAAAATAGCGATATTTCGTTTTCTATTGGTTTTTCGGCAAATATGCACATAACAAAAGTTGTTTATTTTGTTATTTAGAGTAACTTTTGTCATATACACTTTCGTCGTATACCGATGTTTAAATGCGTTATACGCTAAAAATTATAGCGGGAGTCAACAATATTATTTGTCAAAAAAGACTCAACCGAACTAAATAAAACTCGGTATGTGTATTAGCAGTAAGGCCTTCATTATAATAAGCCATACCAACATTTCTAGCGACGGGCAGGAGTGGGGGTTATAAGGGAAGCCTGAAATTAAAAATAGCGATATTTCGTTTCCTATTGGGTTTTCCGCAAATATAGACATAACAAAAGTTGTTTATTTTATTATTTGGAGTAACTTTTGTTATATACACTTTTGTCGTATACCTAAGTATAAATGAGTTATACGTTAAAACTTTAGCGGGCACTAACGTCTGAACCGAACTTAACAAAACTCGATAAGTCAATTAGCATTAATTCTTCCATGATTATAAGTTATATTAAAATTTTTAGGTTCGAACGGGAGGGGGGTTATAAGGGAGTCCTGAAATAAAAATTCACCATATTTACATGTATAAGAGACGGGAAATATAAAAATATGGAAGACTGTGAAGCCTTATCGAACAAATAATTCTATTAGCAAATCCACGGCAACGACGGGTATCAATCCTAAACACTGGGACGGGTAAATGTCAAAATATTGTGCAATGTAAAGCCTGCTAAAAAATACCATCACCATTCAGCCTCAAATGAATTCCCGGGCGAAGCCGGGTATCTGAGCTAGTATATATATATATTTGTCTGTTACCGCTCTAGCGGTCGCAATTTTTGTTTGATCGTTACCAAACTCGATATTTAGTCGTTTTATGTAAAAAGAAAGATCAAGTTCGTTAACGGCTGAAATCGGACCAGTGGGAGGGGGGGTTCAGAGGGGAGGATTTTCGAAAATTCGAAATATCTCCGTTACTATACGTCGGACCGAAAAATTGTACAGAATCAATCTTATTGCAAATTAAATTTACTATAAATATTGTTATATACATTTATCCTCTATCTTGAATATTAACTGAGATATATGCATTTGTATTCTGCGTGTGGTCACCAGTAGGCTATGTTCGGACTTTCCGCCGAGAGCTCTGGTGGCCGTTTCCATAACTATTCGTCCCTCTTGAATAGGTTTAGAGGTTAGGTTAACTGTTTTTTGGGGCTAGAAACTACTGGGTTATTACGCCCTAAATAATGTTTTAGGTTTACAGGTTTCTTACTACTACAGTTGTTATTAGGCAGATTTCTCTATTGTAAAACTTCACGTGGGAAATCTGCTTAGTTTACGCAGCCCCTGCGTGACGGACTTTTGTTTCTTTGGTGTATGTTTGTTTGTTTGTTACCTTTTCACGCATAAACGGCTGAACCGAATTTTATGAAACTTGGTATGTATATTACTACTAACCCAACTTAGACTTTAGGCTATATTAATATCTTCTGAGACGAACAGGAGTGGGGGTTATAAGGGAAGCCTGAAATTAAAAATAGCGATATTTCGTTTCCTATTGTTTTTTCGGCAAATATGAACATAACAAAAGTTGTTTATTTTGTTATTTAGAGTAACTTTTGTCATATTCATTTTTGTCTTAACAAAGTATAAACGAATATACACTATAAACTAAAGCGGGAGTCAACTATTTCATTGGGCGCTTAACGATTAAGCCGAACTTAAAAAAACTCATTATGTCAATTAGCATTAATTCTTCCATGATTATAAGCTATATTAAAATTTTTAGGTTAAAACGGGAGTGGGGGTTATAAGGAGGCCTGAAATAAAAATTCGCGATATTTCATTGTCTATTTGTTTTTCGACAAATATGCACATAACAAAAGTTGTTTACTTTGTTATTTAGATTAACTTTTGTTTTATAAATCTCTCCAGGAAATATGTGTGGAGCAAGTAATTTGCGTAGAAATATTGATATGCTCAACAATTCATTCCAATTTGAACTATGTATGAGGTATCTCACCTGGAAAAATTAATTCAAATCTATGTTAATATTTTGTCCTTAATAACTGAAATCTATGCATAATGCACAAGAGACGTGAAATATGACAATTTAGAGGACAGTGAAGACTTACATAAAAAATTAATTTTATTATTAACAAATGCCAACAACGGGTATTAACCCTAAACACTGGGACGGGTAAATGTCAAAATATTGTGCAAATTAAAGCCTTGCCAAAAAAATACCATCACCATTCAGCCTCAAATCAAACCGGGTACCTTAGCTAGTATATATATATATATATATATATATATATATATATATATACTAGCTCAGATACCCGGCTTCGCTCGGGAATTCATATGAGGCTTAATGGTGATGGTATTTTTTTGGCAAGGCTTTACTTTGCACAATATTTTGACATTTACCCGTCCCAGTGTTTAGTTTAAATACCCGTCGTTTCTGTGGATTTGTTAATAATAAAATTATTTTTTTATGTAAGACTTCACTGTTCTACATATTGTCATATTTCCCGTTTCCCGTGCATTATGCATAGATTTGAATTATTAAGCACAAAATATGAACATACATTTGAATTAGTTTTTCCCGGTGAGGTACCTTGTAGTTCCAAAGAATTGTTGAGCAAATTTCACTAAATAATTAAATAAACCACTTTGATATGTGCATATTTGCCGAAACCCCAATAGGAGACGAAATATCACTATTTTTAATTTCAGGCCTCCCTTATAACCCCCACTCCTGCCCGTCCCTAGAAATGTTAGTATGGCTTATTATAAGGAAGACGTTAGTGCTAATTCACATACCCAGTTTGGTTTAGTTCGGTTGAGTCTTTTGTGCCAAATAAAATTGTTGACTTCTGCTATCACTTTTTGGCGTATAACGCCTTTATAATTAGGTATACGACAAAAGTGTATATGACAAAAGTTTCTCTAAATAACAAAATAAACCACTTTTGTTATGTGCATATTTGCCAAAACCCCAATAGGAAACGAAATATCACTATTTTTAATTTCAGGCCTCCCTTATAACCCCCACTCCTGCCCGTCCCTAGAAATGTTAGAATGGCTTATTATAAGAAAGACGTTAGTGCTAATTCACATACCCAGTTTGGTTTAGTTCGGTTGAGTCTTTTGTGCCAAATAAAATTGTTGACTTCCGCTATCATTTTTAGCGTAAAACGCCTTTATACTTAGGTATACGACAAAAGTGTATATTACAAAAGTTACTCTAAATAACAAATTAAACAACTTTTGTTATGTGCATAATTGCCGAAAATGCAATAGGAAACGAAATATCACTATTTTTAATTTCAGGCCTCCCTTATAACCCCCACTCCTGTTCGTCTCAGAGAATATTAACATAGCCTAAAGTCTAAGTTGGGTTAGTAGTAATATACATACCAAGTTTCATAAAATTCGGTTCAGCCGTTTATGCGTGAAAAGGTAACAAACAAACAAACAAACAAACAAACATACACGAAAGAAACAAAATGCAGTTATGGTGTCTATGACATGTGAAACGAAAAGTTATCGTGAAATTTCGCGAAAAAAATCAATGTACAGACAGAGGTTACAATTTTATATATATACTAGCTCAGATACCCGGCTTCGCTCGGGAATTCATTTGAGGCTGAATGGTGATCGTATTTTTTTTGGCAAGGCTTTAGTTTGCACAATATTTTCACCTTTACCCGTCCCACTATTTAGGATTAACACCCGTTGTTGGCATTTGTTAATAATAAAATTAATTTTTTATGTAAGTCTTTACTGTCCTCCAAATTGTCATGTTTCCCGTCTCCTGTGCATTATGCATAGATCTCAGTTATTAAAACGAAATATCACCATTATTAATTTCAGGTCTCCCTTATAACCCCCACTCCTGCCCGTCCCTAGAAATGTTAGTATGGCTTATTATAAGGAAAGCGTTAGTGCTAATACACATACCGAGTTTTATTTATTTCGGCTGGGTCTTTTGTCCCAAATAAAATTGTTCACTTCCGCTATAGGTTTTAGCATATATGTATCTCGTTTATAATTCGGTATACTAAAAAAGTTTATATAACAAAATTTACTCTAAATAACAAAATACACTTCCGATATAGGTTTTAGCGTATATCTCGTTTATAATACGGTATACGAAAAAAGTGTGTAAAACAACTGAGGAAAGAAAGAGGGAGTGAGAAAGGTTCTAGATTACAGGAAGGTCTCCCCACCCCTCCCTGACGCTCCAGGTTAACCAACAGAACATGACTAACGGCTAATTCTCAATTCCGCTAACATTACCTTATATTCAGATTCTATTTTCAATTCTAATTATGTATGTTTAAATACTTTCGTTTTTTGTGAATTAATTGATGTTTTAAACACATTAAAGGATGAAATTACTTACTTCCGATTAATTAATGTTCCAGTGAAAGACAGGGGAAGGGGGGGGGGAGTAATATACTTTGCTCCTCATGAAACAGCTACTTGTTTTTAAAATGCTTCATACAATTGAAATATTATTGTTTATCATCATGTTCATATTTGCCGAAAAACCAATAGGAAACGAAATATCGCTATATTTAATTTCTGGCATCCCTTATAACCCCCACTCCTGCCCGTCCCTAGAAATGTTGGTATGGCTTGTTATAATGAAAGCGTTAGTGCTAATAGATATACCGAGTTTTACTTAGTTCGGTTGAGTGTTTTGTGCCAAATAAAATTGTTGACTCCCGCTATAATTTTTAGCGTATAACTCATTTATACTTCGGCATACGACGAAAGTGTATATAACAAAAGTTACTCTAAATAACAAAATAAATAACTTTTGTTATGTGCATATTTGCCGAAAAACCAATAGGAAACGAAATATCGCTATTTTTAATTTCAGGCCTCCCTTATAACCCCCACTCCTGTTTGTCTTAGAGAATAATAATATAGCCTAAAGTCTAAGTTGGGCTAGTAGTAATATACATACCAAGTTTCATAAAATTCGGTTCAGCCGTTTATGCGTGAAAAGGTAACAAACAAACAAACAAACAAACAAACAAACAAACATACACGAAAGAAACAAAATGCAGTTTTGGTGTCTATGACATGTGAAACGAAAAGTTATCGTGAAATTTCGCGAAAAAAATCAATGTACAGACAGAGGTTACAATTTTATATATATATAGATAAGGTACCCGGCTTCGCCCGGGAAATCATTTGAGGCTGAATGACGGGTATTGTTTTGGGCTTTACTTGTTACTCGTACAATATGTTTACATTCTCCAGTCTCAAAGTTTAGGATTTACACCTGAGTACCCGGCGTGCTGGGGATATGTTAATAATAAAAGTATTTATGTACTTAATTCTACACTATACACAATATTTTTATATTATCATTTTCCTGTGCATGTATCTTTTTTATATAAAACATAGTCATAGATTATTGTATTAACCATATTATTTATAATCATAGAAGGATTCTTGCATTCCCAACCATCTTTGAATAAACGTTCATTTCCTCGAAAGTAGTCCAAGGCACAAAGATGGCAGCTGTTTTATACTGGCGGTCATTAATGGAGCAGGCAATGAGAGCGAAAAGAGTGGTAGACGAATAAAAAAAAATACAATAAACCTTAAAAGTATCTAACGTGTTTAAAGCTTGGAAAGATATAGTAAATTACAGAATAACATAGTGTAGCACTAAATAATATGACTTTTGTTTGAGATATGTAATTGTCCACCCCCGCCCCTCTTCCAGTTTGATATAATTTGACTTGGAATTTGGATTACTTTATAATTACTCAAAAATATTTATAATATAAATATTGAGTATAACTAATTTTTCTCACTATGACAGTGACTTTTATTTTATAAAATATTAAAACTAATTTAATCATACGAGGAGCAATATATATAGTGAAAACTGGTGGTTTATTGACATGATTCCTAGGCTTGTCAAAATATTAATTTAGTATGAAAATTGTAAATAGTTTTTAATAGTTACGAATAAATTTTGGTTAGCTTAGGTGTGGAGGGCATACTTAAAATGGTAAGTGAATACATTGTTTTTATTAAGAATAAATACATAAATTTGACAATACGTCCAATTTCTTTTAACCTTGTCGATTATAAGGTATTTATATAAAAACCACCAAAGTGATTTGATTCTAAATAATCGTTCTTGCAAAATAGCGATACCCTAAAATAATGATTTGATTTACTGCTATTTGAATTAGTTTATGTCCTACATTTTTTGGGATGAAGGATTTCTTAATTCTTTCTTCAATTTTATAATTGTCGTAGTAATACTATTTATTTAATTCTCTTTCTAGCTTAATATTTGCCATGACAGACATTCCATTCCAACTCAGAATGTTTTAGGGAGGAGGGGGGTTTCTGGGGTTTTAAGTATCTTTCATTCTCTATCATATGAATTACAATATGCTATGGCCGAAAAGAAAATTTAAAATATAAACTTTCATTTAGTCAAGGGGCTCAGGTTAGCCATGTGAGTGAAAGTGTTGCCTTTAATCTCACATGGTAAACCTAGAGTGGTGAGTTCAATTCCTGCCTGGGCAATGGAATTTATTTAGTGTCGGAATTCATTAAATAAAATCCTTAGTCCCACCCTGGCTAGAAAAGGGTGGTAACCTGTAGATAACCCGTCCCAAATCAGCCTTAGTTGCAAAAAAATGGACGTTAATAAATAATTAATTAAATTAAATCATTTAGTCAATGTTTTCAAACTTAATTCAGGCTATATGAGGGTATATCCTTACTTTAAAAAAAAAAACTATTTGGAAGACGGATATGGTTCGTTTGAAAAGTATGTATTGATAAGCATTAGTTACAAGCAAAATGGTAGAGGAGATATGCTAATGACGGAGTAAAATTTTTGGCTAGTGCTCTTCTAGTATTATTGTTTAAGTAATTGGATATGTAGAATTAAGTTAGACTGGTCGTATGTGCCCTGCTTGAACCTTATTTCGATTGAAGCAGTTACTACTCTCTCCTTGCTTGCTTATCCTTTGACTTCTTATCGTCCTCAGAGCTGGTGAGAAGTCATTGGGTTGAAATGCTTAGAAATTATTTCAAGGCTACTGAAAAAAAAAATAACTGTCATGCAGGCTGCGAAAAATAGGCAGATTTTCCTAAAGCTTTTTGGCAAACTACTGATACCTCACCATACATTCTCTATTTTTAGATAAAGTCCCGATGTGTAGAAGAGGGGGGGGGTTGCTGAAGACTGAAAACCAGAAATTATGAATAACTTACTTAATATTTGAGTTACGAGAAAATGTATAGAACAATTTTAGAGCACCAATACTTTAATAAGATTGGTTCTAAAACAATTTTCAATCTGACTCATAATAACTGAGATATTTTGAATTTTCGAATTCTCACTCCCTCTCAACCCCACCTCCTTATTCCTCATCTTATTTGTTCTATTAATGAACACGATTATTGATGTTGACTGAAATAGTAATATATATGGTATATCAAATAAATATTTTGGAGTCATGAAATATAAATCTTAATTGATGACGTCTTCACACTACATTTTTGCAGGTATTTCATATATTAGGAGACTGTTAAAAACAATATTTGACATTTAAGCTTGAAGTACGATGTTTCATGATAACACTCACTGTTAAAGTGGGGGTTAACTTATAGCAAATATCTCGGTTAATATTTAGGGCACTCAAAAAATTCACATACAACATTTATAGGAAATGAAATATACAATAAATTTGGTTCTATACATTTTTTTTATCCAATGTATAATAAATGGAATATTTTGAGTTTGCAAAATTACTCCTCCCCTCTAACTGGTTTGATTTCAGCCATTAAGAATCTTTATATTTAGTTTTACATAAGACGTTTAAATGCCGATCAAACAAAAATTGCAACCGCTAAAGCGGTAACAGATAGATATATAAATATATATATATATATATATATATATATATATATATATATATATATATCGCTCATTTTTTGAGCTTAGTTATATACATTACATTATATATATAATAATGAATTTATGTAGAAAGCAATTCCAATAACGCCAATATTTCACTGGAAATAAATTAACACAATTAATTTGTTAGCCTCCCGACAACTTCCGCATGAGGGTTATCTACATCCTTTTACTTAAATTATTTATTAAGAACATTAAACAATGCATATTTTCTAATAATTTTTATACCTGTTGTTAATAAATAATAATGGTACCCTAAAAAGAATTAAATTTATATTCAAAAAGCAAGGTGAGGGTAAGAGATGCACTCCCTCTGCAACCTGAAATCATATTGAGTTTAAACGCGTGCTGTCTTTTGTTATATTTCCATTGTGTATTGTTTTATTACCAAGTAATGTTTAATAATTATAGATATAACTTAGTTAAATAAATAGTTTGTAGGCATAAATTACAGAAGTGTTAACGAAATTAAAAGGAATTCCTTAAATAATTTTATAGGAATTTTCATGGCTTAACTTAATGTATGAATTTATTTATGCTTTAAATGAATAATAATTAAAATATTTATTTTAGATTCTGAGGAAGATTTTGTTTCCTGCATCTGGTGGAATTTATGCTTTAGGAGTAGTCCATTGTGCTAAAAAGAAAGAATCTGAAAATTGTGATCCAAATAGACAACTAGTCAGAGCCTGTGACCTCCCTTTATATTCTGATGAAAAACAATGCTCACATTGGTATATTTAAGTTATTTTTCTAAATACAATGTATTTAATCTAACTGTACTATTGAGAGAAGTATAATATACTTATTTTATCTACTGTTAGTATAAAAAATAAAGCTGCTGCAGAATGTCCAGAAAAGAATGTGCTTGAAGAAACAATATCTTGCGCTAGAAAGGAACTTTGGTTTGTGATGGATCAGGCAAAAGTCGTGAAAGCAGAAATAGCAGAATTTCTGGGTGGAACAATGGAAAGTACAAGTCGTAAGTTCCTACATTGATTATGTTTAAAAAAAAAAAAAAAAAATTGTTTTATATAACATGTAGGCTGTGCTTTTCATAACATGATTTTGAAAAAATATGTGACAAATGTTGTTGAAGACTTCATTACTAGAGTTAAAGTAGAGTACTTTTTGATTCCATCTAGTGAACATTTATTAAGTTGGTGATGAATATTTAGGATAGCTTAGGATATCGTCATTGAGGATTAGCAGGAGAAGTTCTCATGAAAATATTCATTTAAAAAAAAAAGTTGGAATATTTTTATTTTCACAGTGTTTTCCATGAAACTGTTAAATATTGATTATGGTATAGAACAAATAAACAGTTTTGAGTTAAGAACATACTTAATTGATGTTGTCACAGAATGTATATTTGCATGTATCTCATACATTAAGTGTTCAATTAAAACAATATTTGGTATAAACTTTGAATAAAGTGGTTCATGATGTTATTGTGTATTAATATGACATGGGCAGAAGTTTGAAATTTAAAAAATGCAAGTATCTTGGTTAGTATTCAAGATATAACACTAGCTAAGGTACCTGTCGTTGCTTGGGATACCTTAACAATAAAAGTATTTGTTATGTAAGTCTTCACTATCCACAATATTTTTTTTTATTTTTTGTCCCCTGTGTATTTATCTTTTTTCAAAGCCGTCCAAAACACAATGATGGCAGCCATTTTATGTACATAAAAGCATTATTAAAAAAAACTTATGTATATCTGGAGAGTAAACTTTATATTCATAATGGTTAGTAAAGTGTAATATTCTTAATATTAACGGAGCAGTGTTAATAAATAGTAGAAATAACTGAGTACACCTCCCCAGCACAGTCCAACCCACAGCTCATTCTTTCAAACTATTCATTTATGAGAATTGAACAAATTCACATTTCTGGGAATAACAATCATTACTAAAGTATAGAGCATCAAATTACATGTTCATCAACCAGTGTGAGGTCGGGAGGGGTGGGACAGAAACGACAATAACGTTTCTGTTCAATCCCGCCATAACTCATTTGATGCAAACCTGTGATTTGTATAATTTTTTCTGTTACAATAAAATAATTTCTCCTCACTGCAAATCCTTCCAGTATTAAAAATCAAGAATTTCATTCATACACTCAGAACATTAAAAGAATTTGTAAAGGAGAATCTAATAACTCTCTTTGAAGTAAAATTTGTTGTAAAGAGACACGAGGAAGTCTCCCTGGGCCACTCTACACTGTGTATAGCCACCCCACCATTCATTTAAGATATCAGCTCTGTTTACATTAAACTATATTAACAATTCTGATTTTATATTATCTTCACAATACTAAAGTGTATGTTATACATAAATTTTGGGTTTTATTTAAACAAAGTATTAAATACATTTATGGGGAAACATGACATTCATGATTAATTAATGTTTGGGAGAAGGGGGGGGCAATAAGCTTTGCTCTTTGTGCAACCTGTTGTAGGCATTAAAAAACTAACATTTAATGACATGTGAAAGATCAATGAACGTGCGATAATTTAATAACCACTTCAAGTGGAGGTGTAAGTTTAATAAATTCGTACATGGGAAGAATTGTGGCTATAACAGTATTTCTATGCAAATGTCTTCCTTTATATTTCGTTATACAACAAAAGTGACTCTTGAAGTAAATTTTTTGATGTGCATTTTTGGCGAAAAACGAATATGAAATGAAATACTATGTTTATTCGTTTCTGACTTCCATTACAACCCCCATTCCTGTTTGTACGAAAGAATATTAATATATTTTAAGACCTGTTTAGGGTTGTTACTAACTGAAATACTGAGGTTTGTACCAATTGCCACTTTAAATTGTCAACCCTTCTTTAGTATTGAGTGTATATCTTGTTTATACATCGTTATATGACAAAAGTGCATGTAACAAAATTTAAGCTAAATATCATAATAAACAACTTTTGTTATGTGCTCTTTTACTGAAAAACCAATAGGAAACAAAATATGGCGATTCTTTATTTCATGCATCCCCTACAAACCGCACTCCTGTTCATTCCAAAAAATGTTAATATAGCTTACTAACTTCTTTTGTGTACATGTTTGATGAAAAACAAATAAGAAATTACATATGCGATTTTTCAATTCAGACCTTCCTTAAAACCTCCACTCCAGTTTGTTTCTGAGAATATTAGCATAGCCTAAAGTTGTAAGTTGGGTTGAAATTATTTAAGAATAAACAGCTAACTAAACTTGAAATGGGAATCTTGGCTCAAGAAGAGGCCAAGAGGCCTACCACAAGATTCTCACGCATTCCCTCCCATATTGTTTAGCCATTACAGATCAAAAATCACTACTTTATTTAAGTAGCTATTAAATCTGAGTACCTTTTATTTAGACAACATCTTTATTTTATAGGTGGACTTGATTATTTACGGCAAGAAGAGAACCTTGTACCTCGTGTTGGTGCTATTGCTTTAGGAGGTCTTACTGGTTTTGTTTTGGCCTTGAGGAAAAGAATGTTTAAGAAATTGTTGTACACAACTGTAGGAGCAAGTGCAATGGCTGCTCTTTGTTATCCCCGTGAAGCCAAAGAATACAGCAAAGAAGCGTTTGATCAAACTAGAAAATACACCTTGATTGCATACCACTTCTTGAATGGAGGTATTTATAGATAGCTAATTTTTGATTTAATTAAAAATACAGAAATGACTGAAGTAAATGCTTGTTTCTCATGTTGAAGCTTACAGAACAGTTATATTTCAGGTCATGAAAGTTTTATATTTCAGGAAATCCTTTTATATTTTATTTTTTAAACATGTTATAGCATCTAACAGAGAATCCAGAGTAAGAACCCTCCAATTTCATACTCAAGTATAGCTTAAATTTTAAATAAATTGATATTTATATGGAAACATCTATGTTTTTTTGGTTCCTTAATTTAATTGCAATATTTGTTAAACTTAATTGCAGATGTTTACAGTACTTTTCTTTAAAGACTATTATTATATTGATAGTTCATGCATTCCAGAAACTTATAAAATATCTAAGCCTCTAACACACTCTCGCTTAATGTTATTAAAGTAGTACATATATATTATCTTTTTTTTGAATTAATTGATGTTAGTTTGCTGGAAGTGAACGTTTTTGATATTACAATAAATCAAAATCTTTGTAATTTGTGGAGCTTATGTCATCCTCAGAAGATTGGTTGTGCTGGGCCAAAGCTGAATCCGTTAAATGTTAACTGTGAGAATACACTTAAAAAAATACTCATAAAGTAAACTGTGAGAATACACCTAAAAAAATACTCATAAAGTACCAAATTACTTACCATTGGAATTTTGCAACAAAATATTGCTGAATAAATTTGAGTATACTCTGGTACCAAGGGATTAGTGGGTGAGGGCATGTGGCCCCTCTAGTATCCTGGAAGGATCTTTTACAATTAAAATATTTCCATTAAGCCAGTAAAATCCAAAGAATTACAGGATCGATTGACCTTGTTTTGCATTACTGAACTTCTACTATGTCGCAGGTTCATTAGTAAGATCATCTAAATAAAAATAAAAAATAATTTTTGGGTAACATTATTTTCACAAACTGTATGGTAGGAGGTTCTCCCAAATAGTGATACTTTTCATGGGGCCAATGACCCTATGCTGCGGTCAAGGTGCTAATATGAGGCAGAGATAAACTGTTATGAATAAAATATTTTGATCATCCATTTAACTGGAAGGAAAGCAAAATGAACAGGAATGATACTTAATAATACAATTCATAATAATTAATATTGTAGCATACCTTCGAGTGTAGATGAGAGGGAAAAATACTATAGTAGGGTTAATGATGTAGGGGAAAAAGTATTTAAGAGAAAAGAGAATAAATCTTCCAACTTGCCAAGAACATAGACAATGTCTGATGATACATTTAGGTGAAAAAGTATAGTGGAACTTGGAAACGAAGTCGATTTTTATAATCTACAACAATCCATCCATACTTTATACTGTGTAGGAGTACATGCTTGATACTCCTTGACTTTATCCAAGTCACTTTCAATGAATCCGTTAAAGAAACGTTAGTTGGGTTTTGCAGCTACAAGTAGTTGTTTCCATGAGTGGGAAGCCTTTATTTCCGAAGAAACAGAGGAAGGAAGATGTTCCCATAGTGTATAATGCAAATAATATAACTGATAAAACCAAAAATAATAATAATTAAAGTTAAGCCTTACATGATCAATTTGAAAATAGACATGTGAAAAATAAATAAAGAAGGTAGAAAAACCATCTTAGAAGTGAGTTCATCCATGTGATTTGAAATATCTCCAAATCATTGCTTCTATAATCTACAGAGGTGTTGAATCATTCTAAAGTCATTTATATTTAGTTTATTACTTAATTTTTTTTTTAAATTATTAATATACTGACATTTATTTAGTGATGGAATTCATTAAATAAAATCCTGAGTGCCACCCTGGCTAGAGAAGGGTGGTAACCTATAGATAACCCTTAGCCTTAGTTCCAAAAAGTGGACGTTAATATATAATTTTTTTTTTTAAAAAATACTGTGACAAGGATTTTGGAGGAAATACAAAAAAAAAAAATAAAAAAAAAATGTTTTGGTCAAACCTAGTGTGACACTGTTTTTCATGTCAACAGGAAGCCTTTGTTCATCTTCTCTTAGCACTTTTTATTTCTTTGTGTTACATAAGTAATTAAATAATTTGTTCTTAAATAAAATCAGCAGTGTTTTCTCTAAATTGTCAAAACAAAATAAAGAAAATTATTGAACCCGATTTTGTTATTGCTCAGACCCCAGTTATCTGCCTAAAATAATGCACTCCTGATCCCCATATTATTATTACTGCCAACTACTGAACATTTGAATATTCTATTACACTTTACATTTTCTAAAAACATAGTCAGCACATGGCCGAGGGAGAAATCCTTCTTGCAGACAAAGCCAATTAGAATGCAGGGCCAGAATATTCAATAAAGTATAGTTGAATAATAAAGTATTCCATCGATTTTTGACAATTTTCCTATTAGTCACATATTCGTAAGGTGAAATCATTAATACTGAGTTATAGGCTGTTCATGCCCTGTAGCTGAATGATATCAGATATTGCCATGATATCAAATTCTTAAGAAATTTTCCTATATCTTAGCTCTTTCAAATATTCTATTGTCACGGTTTTTCTGTGTCAACTGACTACTATAATAATGTTTTTATGAATATATTTATAGCTGTGAATTTGTTAGGGATTCAGATAATCTGAGTTCTGCTGATTAGTATATTTTTAATACTGGTGGTATGAGAAAGTAATTTTGGTGAAATATGGCTTCAGTGAGCCGAGATTTGACTGGGTATCAACTGCCTCCACTTCCTTTGGGACATTTTTTCATCAGTGATTCTTCTCATCCTCCGCCAGAAGGAGTCCCTTCTGCTGAACACCTCCTTCCTCCAACAGTGACTCCAGTTCACATACCTCTTCCAGGGGAGGATGAGGTATATAGTAGTAGCTTATCTATGGTATGAAACAGGTGAAGACAGTTTAAATAGCTTTTTTTTTTAACATCTAAAAGAAAGTAATAGAGAGAAAAATAAACTTATTGTTTTTTTCTGGACAATTTGTAACTAATAAAATCAGTGATTTGGACAGATCCTTGCAGTACTTAAAACAATTTGTCCACAGAGTTGTTTTTTAGCAGTATTTTATCCTTGTAATATGATGTATCTTATTAATAAAACTAATAAACCTAAAAGAGGAAATGCTATGCAAAGTATGGATAAGATGGAATAATATTCTGGATGTCCAGATGCGTGTAAAGATGCAGCATTAGCACAATATTTTCCATTTGCCCCAAATTGATGTTGAAATGGACCCTTTTACTTTTTTTTGTGCCCTGGTGGCATTATTCCACAAAACATTTCCCGATCATGCCAAAATCCTCTCATAAATCCTATCATAAATAAATCCAATGAGGTAAGTGATTATTCTCAATATCCCTCCTTACTGCAGTCATTAATTATCTACAGTCCTCTCTTTTACTATTTGAAACATTGATCAACTAATAATATAAAATTAATTTTCTAAAGTTTTTTGAAGTCAACAATCAATATGCCAAACCGCCCGTGAAATTAAATTAAGGTTTTATTATAATTTATTTAAATGTTTGGTAATTGAAAATAATTTACCATTCTTGATTACAAAATTTTTCTTAAGAAGAACTTTTTCAGTCACATAGTATCAACTATATAAGACTGTTTAAATATTCTTCATGAGACAATATAGTTAAACTCTCTATAAAAGTTGTTTTCTCTCTATAATATTTGTTAATGTTGATGTCATATAAAAGTTGTTTTAATTATCTCATTTTTTACTAATCAATACAAATCTCTGATTTTATTATTTACATTATTTAAAATGGGTGAATCAGATAAGCATTTAAAGTGTCTTAAAAACTTCTACCATGGATAATTGAAATAGGCTTAGCTTGTAGTATTTGTCTGCTTTGTGTTTTCGTTTTCTTTTGCATGATTATTGATTGTTGTTTTCCGTTAATTTTTTTTAGTTAACAATTTTAGCAGATTTATTTTATGGGAAATAACCTATTGCAGTTGTTCTACTGATAGTTTTTCAACAAATTTCTTAAATGTTCATTAACCACAGAGAAACAGAAAGTACTCTGGATAATGTCAACCTGGATTATCAACCAGTGCTAATGCCCCATTTATGTGGCAATACAATGGACTGGAACTTATTAGTATATATGGGAGTTAGGGTATTGTAGTCATATAAATACCTGATCCAGTCCATTTTTCATTGTTAAAAACATTCCCATATCTCCATTTTTTTTTTTTATGTATCAGTCTAAATATTGTCTCCAAGAAAACTTGAATCTTTAATTTATAATTCTGTGATCAAACATGAATTTAAATGTAAACAAGCTGCTCTGAAATTTTCATATTTTTGTTAAATATCAAATTAATAGAATTATAATCATAAAAACTGAAATTCCTTCTTTAATATAACTTTTTCTGACGATATAATTTCTTAATACACAATAAAAGTTTCATGAAATTTAATACTATATATTTTAATGTATTCTTATTCATTTAAAGTTAAACCTATGGAAAATTTTACACTACAAGGTTCATAAAGCAAGAAGCTTCAAACAAAGATATGTAGCTAATCCTTATTGAGACCAATTAAAGTATTTCAGGACAATAGAAAGGATCTTTAAGTCTCAAAAAAGCATTTCTTTATTCTTTTATTTCATAAAGTTTCGCCCTCCTGGGCATTAGTAATGCTTTAAACATATTTCTCTCAGTCAATATAATGCTAATAAATCTCCACAGAATAAAAACTCCAAAGTCAATCAGCCTTACTAAGTGGTAATTTGTTAAATAATATCTCATAATACATAACAGTATGTATAGCATTCATAAGGTTAAGTTAAATAAAATTTAGAAGTTTAATAGTCAAAATACTATAAAGCCTATGTTGAATATAAACAAACTGTCAAAAGTCTTAAGTAATGTCTAAATAAAGTCTATGACTAAAGCACTGCTTAATCTAAAATAATAATCAAGATTTCAGAAGTTATATCACATGACTATTTTTATTATGTAGATTTTCTTTTATTATCTCCATGTTTAGATTTTCCCTTCCATGTTTTAGATTTTAATATATCTAGGCTTATATTTAATTTATTTTATTTACAATATTTATTAAAAGTACATCGCTTTTCCAGATGAAGTTGATTATGACAAGTTCCAATCGGATAGTGAAAACTCAAACAATCAGAAATCAAAAGTTTGCAAATGCCCTCCAAAAACCTAACTAACTGAAGGTTCTTCTGCTATAAATAAATACTAAATTGCTTATAATCAATTCTTATAATTATTTTTTTCTTTAAATATATATAAGAACATAAGTGAAGGGGAATTATATTTTAGTTAACTAAAGGAGCTGACATATTTTTATGCAACATTGTAAATTTTTATTATAAGAATTATATGGATAACTAAAACATAATGTGTTCTAAAATGAACTGAATGTGGAAATATATCCTATATATACCTGTGATAAATTCAATATCATTTGCCTTTTTATTTTATATGTATTAGTGGCCTATTGATGTCTCTTGATTCTGCTTTCTTGAATCTTCATATCTTATCCTTCTAGAACTTTGATCCTCTCTCTCATATAGATTCACTGGTATACTAGGGTGTTCTCTCCCAAATCTTTTTTTTCCGGACTATACAGCTCCATTTACATATGCCCAGAGCAAGGGGCTGGAGTTCCCTGCCTGGGTAAAGCCTTAGACTAGTACTGGCATGTTCACATACACACTATATTATACGTACCTTGATACACACTAGTCAGTTGTTTTAGATCTCTTAGAACTACGTTGCAGACACCTTTCAAATGTACCACATTTATATGGCATCTACTTGTATTCCGCTTTTGATTTTAATCTTGTAGTTATTTACATTATTGTGGCAAGGGTTGTTAACACTGCCTGATCCCGTGCTCTTTCAAGCTCGGACTGAAAGGACTATGAATAGTTACAAGGATGTCCACTAGAAGTCAGGAGAAAATAACATTATTCCTGAATGTTCCATCGTCTGGAGCCGATAAACTCCCTTCCCGCCTGCTCAATCCGAGTTTGAATGAGCTTGGGAGAGGCCGTGCCCTATGAAGGACTAAATGACTATGGAAAATAAAAAAGTGAAAAATGTAAAATTAAAAATCTGAGGAAGTAGCATCTGAACAATTACTTATATTTTGAATTCATGTACATCCCGAAGCAAATAATTTGTTTTGGAAAACATTCAAGGCATCCACAGTGAATTCATGAAGGAATTAAATATGTTATTAACCATTCTCAAATATTTTCTATAATCTTCAGGGTAATTTTCTTGGAGTTCCCTCAATCGTACTATGACCCATTTTTTTCTCTCTTATATACGGAATATGTAGTGCTATCCAAGCACTTGAATAAATAAAACTTCTTTTTCTTTGAGCTCGTGTCTTCTCCTTCCCTACATAGTTTTAAATTTGACCAATTAGTTGACAATAGAATGTTAAAAGTGGGGTGTGTGCCACTCTATAACCTTTGCAAATGGTATTTACATGATTTGTTTTGACCCTATAAACTTCCAGGGATGTGATCCTTTTTTTTGTATTACACTCCAATTTCATGATCCTGGGCTTTTGCTCCAGAATGGCACTCCATAGTGAAGCACCAAGTGCCCCATTGTTGAGTGGACCAGAAGTCCTGTAAATAGAATTCTAGACAATATTTCTTTTGTCTGTAGCCTTATTTTTCCCTCATAAAAAAAAAAAAAAAAAAAAAAAAAATTATTTTCAGGTCATTTTTCTATCTGAAAAGAACTTTAACTACGATTGGTGCATTTCTGCTCTGATAATTAACAGTCCTGCATAACTAATGAAATTGATTGACCAGTTCACAATCCAAAATTGGATTCAAGCTCATACAGGAAATAAATAAAAAGTACATGTAAACTCAATGGAGTTGCAATTCCTACACTTGGAGTGGGGCTTTGACCTCTCATTGGGGTAGACCAGAGTCTCTTGAAACTGGTCAACCCTAGTGGTCCAATTTTTATTGCATCACAGTGGCTAGCTTGCATTTATTAGTTTATAAGAGCTTTATCGGAACTATATTAACTCTTAAGCTGCTTTAGTTATCTGTTGGGCTAGTATTCGGCGGTGTGGGTTAGTCTAGCCCCTATAGAGCCCCATGTGCTGAATTATTTTTATATTCTAGCGCTATCCTACACTTCTGTCATTCTAACACTATTATAATTCCATCTCTTTCTTCTACTTAAAACTTAACTAGTTCCAGAAATTTCACCAATAGACATATTTCGGTGTCTTTCATCAGGATCCTTATCGTAATCCGCAGAAGAATCACCTTCACTTTCACTTGTACCTGTAAAAAACTAACAAAATTTTTTCATCGGAAAAAATTATTTTTCCGGGCATTTTGATGAAGCACTCAATTGTTCACTTGAAAAGTAGAAAATATACTGACTAAATGTACAATGGTAAATTGCAGGTAATGAGTAACGGTATTTGAGGTTGAAAAAGAGACATTGTAGTGTAAAGGGAATCCCAGTATAGAGAAGCCTAAGGGTTAGAAAACACTTCTTAAAAGCTCCACAAAAGAGGGAGAAGAAGACCTAACTCTGTGGCTAAATTTTTATTAAGTGTTCTTAATAATTTAATGTCGCAAAAAAGTGAATAGAGATCCCCAATATTATTTAAACACTTTGTTAATTTCTGAAAACGTTTTATGTCTAGTTTTGTTCCACAAAATAACCCATATAATTAAATAGATTCCTTTAACAATTACTACAGTAAAATTATTGTTTCCTTCTGTGAATCTAAATGATTTATAAGCTCCTAATAATAAGATTTTGATGTTCTAATATCCAATTTTGAGAAAGATTCGCTCCTTTGTATTGCACATCCACATCTCTTCTACTAGGATAATGAGTGCTTCTCATACTCAAAAATCTAAAAATTTGTTAAGATTTTATAGCCTGAAAAAGGAAACCCTTGGACTTTTAGATAAGTTTACTAAAAAAAGTATTTGTTCTGTTATTCATTCTAGTTGTCTCGAACAGGTTATAAGCAAGAAGCAACGAGTAAGTTGCTCATACATTTTGTGCCATAAAGTAGGTAGGTCCTCAGAATCACATTTGTGGAATTCAGGAGCATTTTTATGTTTCACTGTGTGTAAAGCAACCCTGCATCTGTGTCTATATCTATGTTCTCTCCAAGTTCTTCCACAGTAACTTGTGCTAATATAAATGTAATAATATTTAAATTATTAACTGAAAAAATCCAAAATTTGGACATAAGTTTATCTTTAGTGTTAGGCTAGTCTTAAATTCTTTCCTGTCATAACGTGCTGCTAATTTTAACTTAACACTGTCCTGTCATTTGTGTGTTGTGCATTCAGGTAAATTCATTGTTTTCGAAGGAAGTAAAATACAGTTGGAAACAAGTCTCCATAGCTATATAATTATTAGTATGTGTGATCATTCATTGGTTGAGTTGTTACACAGGTGTCTAAGTTATGCATAAGTGTCTACCATGATAGAATAACAGTCGGTGCCTTCTTATAATCTCTGATGCTTCTTGCACAGAAGTCTAATTGGATTCTATCCATATAGACTAAACTAACTCTTCAAATATTTGCTACTGCCATTTCCCAATTTTCGTATTATTTGAATTTTTATTTATAACATTAAGAACTTGTCAAATAACAATAATAATTAATGTGTTTTTTACTTAGTATGTCACAAAAAAAAAATGAAAGCAATAGATGTTGGGCATTTTAACAAGAATGAATGTGCAAAAAGTGACTGACACATTTCAAAAGTTCATTTTTGTTAGTGAAGGAAGGAATGGTGGTTGTTAGTTTATTAGGTCAAAATCTATTGAGGAAAGCAGCTTCATCTTTTTTGGAACACCCTGTTGTTTTTAGCTGCCAAATATCTTTGTTATTATTAGCTGGATCAAAAAAGTGTATATAGTCAACCAGTTAATTTAAATTTAAATTTTCTGAAAATGTTGTTCTGTGCATTTTTTCTCCATCTCCTCTCGAAGATGAACTGAGATATTTGTATTTTTGAATGTTCAGCATTAGTAACTCCCCCTCTCTATTTAGTCTTCAAATGCTAAAAATAAGCCAATATACTATGAAATTATTAAGCGAGATAGATGCAAATTTGTTCTGTGATGTCCGCAACTAAGATTTTTCGTTCTTGAATCAAAAATGTTTATTTGATCTATAAAATACTCAATACTTAAATGTTCATTCAACAATAAAGGTCATTAATGAATATGATCTTTAGTGGCTGAAATTGAACCCGGAATAGAGGTGCAGGGGATATCTCTTATTATGAGTCATATCAAATAGTGTTAAAGAACAAATCTTGTTAAACTATGATGCTCTACAATTTCTCATAATTCAAATATTAAGTGAGCTATTCTTACATGTTTTTTTTTTTTAAGCCTTGATTAAACCCCTACTTCTACTCATTGGATATTTACTTAGAAATAGAGAATATGTGGTGAAATGAGATCACTAGTAGTGAGTTACCTACCGCAAAAAACTTAGTTTATGCAGCCCCTATGTGACAGACTTTTTTATGCGTCATTACTCTTACAGTTATCTATTTATATATTTGAACATAAATATTAATTTATAAGAATCTTTCCTTTGGCATTTAATATCCATCTTTTCTTTTTGATATTTGTTCCTTTTTTTCAATTTTTAATTTTTGTTTTTTACTTTCCAGGTACACAAGCTCAACAAAAACCAGAACGCTGATATTTGAAGATTCCTAGATTAAATTTGTTTTTGCTTATCCAATATTTTAGAAACAAAATTGAAGTTGTTAATAAAAATTGTTGTCTCATAATCCTACAACCAATTTTAATTTTCTCTACATTGTGAAAGTTCATGAATAAATTTTGCAACTTCAATGAACTTTTTTTAAACATACCATTCTCTCCCACATACATACATGTAAAATGTTGTTCTAGTTGCAAGTCAGTAACCTTTCAAAAAAGGAATTTGCTATGCTTCTATCATTTCACCTCCATGAATATTTAACATCATAGGCTTCCATATTTTATATTTTGGTTAGTATTCCTTGTTCATATTGTTACAGTTGATATTTTTAGAGGAACTTATTAGTTCCTGGTACATGTTGGTTATGGTGTCTGAACCTCATGAATTATTTCAAAGTGTTTAAAGGTTTTAACAGTAACTCTCTTGCAATGCACAACTTTTATTAATAAAAATAATTCTTTAAAAATACATAAAATGAATGATAACCCCATTTTATTTAATATAAATTGTAAACTGGTTGATAGTTATGAAGATCAAAATTTAAAATAGAGTAATGAACCTAATGGTATTGAAAACGTAAATTTCTTTTCAGAATGTAAGCTTAATGAATTTCATTTTTGTTAATACAATTGCCCTTTTGACACTGGGATGAATTTAATATATATATATATATATATATATATATATATATATATATATATATATATATATATCTGTATGGTGACTGGATCTGGAAAGTTATTTTCGGAAATTAAGTTTGTTCTTTTTGAAGCTTTTCAAGGTCAAGTTATAGGTACTCGATCTTATAGCTATGATTGCAACCAACCATCTGTGTTGTATCAATAGTACAATCAAGGTGTGGCCATGGAGCCAAAGGAGTATAAGAACATGGAAAGTTCTTCCTAAACTCAAGATTGGCCATACACTCCTCACATAATGACAAGGACAGACTATAGACTATGATCTGTAAAAACTATAGCAAATACTTAATTATAAATAATATATTAACGGACTGTGATAAACGAAAAGGACACCATGACATGACTGAACTACTACCTGGCAGCAGCCAATAAATTATGCACATATAAAAAATATAAATATTTATAAAAAAAATATAGAACTATATTAAAATTGACCTAAAATATACTTAAAAAGATTAACAAAGGTCCAAATTTCTATTATATTCTTATAGACAAAATGCGGATATGAGAACTTCAAATATTTAAAGGATTTTTTTCAGTAGTATAAATAATATGTCCTTTCACCATTGAGAGAATTGTTTGTCTTACAGTGTCAACTCTATCTATCACATCATAATCACCATCATGTAGGACATTCCCAAATAAATAAATGACCGCCATGCCATTTAAAAATACAGTAATGTTTGTATTTCTATTCACAAGACCATTCATTTTTCATGTTACTGTGGGCTTGTCATTATTAGTGAAATATAGGAGTTATGAAGAAATAATAATGAATCATAAATCTGGCATCGAACTGCAGCAGAAACAATCAGAATGCTGGAATAAGTGCTGTAAACAAGTTTCTGGCACTTGTTCTGGCTATGCCTCATCAATTCTAGTAAATAGAAATATTCATCAATTGTATGAATGAGACACAAAATTTGGGTCAAAGTTCTATTCAAGTAGTAGTATTCTTTGAGTTTAACCTTGATCATGGCTGCAAACCATGTATTTCTATGGCCTTTTCTTGGAGTAGGGAGGGCTTTTAGTTTTTAAAGAATGCATACAAATATTTTAGTTGTTTATTTATACAAATTACAAATATAAAAATTATACTTAGAGTTTTTTCATTAATAAAAATTTCTGAACAGTTTTCAAATTTTGTTGAACATTCTTTGCCTCCGGATTGAGTAACAAAGCTGTCTTATATTCTCTTTCTGCTAATTTATATTTCTTCCATCTGTGATACAACACACCTAAAAATTATAAATGTATTTATTATAATATTAATATTAAAAAGAGAGTATAATAATATTAACTAATGAAGCAATATTTAAGTATTACAATATTGTGTCTAGGGTTATTAAAGTATTGCTACTTTCATTACATATTTCCTTATATAGACGATTAATTTGTGACCCTTTTTAAATTAATCTGTCTCTTGATTCACTATTACTTAATTTTATAACAATTAAACCAAGGGACTTGGGGTTAAAGTGTAGATCTACAATTTATGGGATCAAATTCCACTTAGGTAATAGGAATTTTATTAGCCTTAGTTGCATTATTCTCTTTAATACTGTATAGTTGGCACCAGTTGGTTGTTCAAATGTAAGCTGTTATTGCATTATTATGCACATCAAAATCAATGAGAATAAATAAATAAATTGATGTGTGTCCACCAATCCTACCTAGGAGATAAGAGAAATGTGGTATCTTTAAATTTATATTTTTATTTGTCTATTGCCATTCTAGCAGTCATAATTTTTTGTATATTTTTAAGAAACTCGATATTTAAGCATTTTATGTAAAAATAAAGATCAAGTTCATTAAATGGCTGAACCAGGAGGGGGGCTTAAGGGTTAAATAAAAAATTCAAAATATCTCAGTTACTATGAGTCTGACTGCAAAATATAAAATAACCATTCTTGTTGGAAGTTTAATACTCTAAGTTGTTACGTGCAATTTTTTCTCCAAATTGAATATTAACCAAGATATCCAACTACATTTTAGTTTTCAGTCTTCAATCTTCCACTCCTACAAATATGACCTGAGCAATTAAGCATCTCTTCTCCAGCTTAAATTTCAAGTTCTGTTTGCATTGGGTTCTCCTTAAGGTCCGTTCAAAATTATATATATATATATATATATATATATATATATATTTGTCTGTTAACGCTCTAGCGGTCGCATGTTTTGTTTGATCGTTACGAAACTTGATATTTAACTGTTTTATGTAAAAAGACACATCAAGTTCGTTAATGGCTGAAATTGGACAAGAGGGAGGGGAGGTTTAGAGGGGGGATTTTCGAAAATTCGAAATATCTCTGTTATTATGCATCCGATCGAAAAATTGTATATAACCAATCTTATTGCAAATTAAATTTACTATAAATATTGTTTATACGTTTATTCTCTATCTTGAATATTAACCGAGATATTTGAATTTTTCAGTTTTCAGCAAACCGCCACTTCTACTTATGTTACGTAAACAATACTCTGCTACATAATAAATCACATTATTGGAAGTTCAAATACCAAAAATAGTATTCAAGAGACCTTTATTATACGAGATACATGCAAATATGTCCTGGTGACTCCCCCCCCCCATCTTAAAGTTTTGGACTACTAAAATTTTATTGATTGAGTTAACAATTATTCTGACTCATTATTAATTACAGTACTAGATATAGTAAATAGTTCTCAATAAAATTAGTGTTATATTCTGATATATTTCAGTAATTGTTTTTCTTTCCGGTGTGAGGCGGGCTGACCCGTTTGTTTACATTTCTAACCTAACGCTTCCTGTCGGCAGGTTATTGAAATTGGATGAAACATTTCTTATTTCCGTTTGTATTTATTCACGGTGTTGTTGTGTTACCAGTATGTATATTTATCTATTACTAAACTTCAAGAGGGAAATCTGCTTAGTTTACACAGCCCCTGCGTGACGGACTTTTATAAACTTCATTTTGGATAGATATATTTGTCTGTTACACGTCACAATTTTTATTTGATCATTATTAAGACCATATGATAAACTATAATCTACTAGGTACAAACCAAGATTTGTGTGGTAAAGTGCCTGATCTTTTTTTAATTCAATAGCCTTTAAAAAGTGGTGTTCTGCATTTTCATAGAGGCCTTTTTTACCAAGCGTATTAGCAAGATTAAAATGTAATGCTGAATCATCTGGTAGTATTGTGAGAGCTTCTGTAGCCAAACTTTGAGCTTTGTCTAATTCACCTGTAAAAGAATAATACAAAAAGGCAATTCTCAAATATAATATTAAATATAAGTAATTAAGATATTAAGTACCAAAATATTTGTACCTAAAGAATCAAGCATAACTATCATGTTATTCCAGGCAGTGCTATGGGTAGGCTTTAGAGTAGTAGCTTGTTTCCAAGAAGAAAATGCTTCATTGTATAACTTTTGAGCAAGAAACTGAAATAAAATAAAGTATCTATATTTATAAATATGCAATATTAAATGTACAATATTTTGAATAAGCCATCCATCAATTGTGGACTCTCCATACTCTTACCACATACTCATTTAGGTTGGCAAGACTGAGTTCTACAATTTATGAGTCACTATCTTCAAGTACCTTCTTTTTGGCCTCAGGAAGGTTGCTTTCTGTTGGGCATATTTCTTTTACATTAAATTCATTGGCATAAGCTGGGGAAGTCTAGTCGTTGTTAGATGATTTGCTAAGCATACACAATACTTAATTACTTGACAAGAGCCATCATACTTAGAAATGAATTATTTGTTTGCAAGATTTGGGAAGAAGTAAAAGTAGTCCATCTTTGGTTGCGAAAATTAAATATATGAATAATCCTTCAGAGAGAGAGAGTCGCGTATTTGGAAAGTGTGACGTAGATCAAAGCAGCCGACAGAAAGTTCTAGCCTCTATAGACTCTTCTAGCCCAGCCTCGAATGAACGAGACAATTCCCCTTTTATGTATGCCGACAACCTATAAAGAGCGGCCAGCTGCGAACCAGTCAGTTTTATTCTCACCTGTCTTGATGTTCACATCAGTGCTACAGTGTGACTTAGTACAGTGCGGTAAAGTGTTTTTATAAGAAGAACAGTGTTGTGACTGTAAGTAACAGTGCAGTGCCGCGAAGTAGAAGACAGTGCAGTGCCGCGAAGTAGAAGACAGTGCAGTGCCGCGAAGCAAAGGACAGTGCAGTGCCGTCTTTCTGTGAATTTCAGTGAATTATTGGACTGTGACTCATTGAAGAACAGTAACGCTATCAGTGTATACTGTGAGTAGTAATTAAGAATAATCACCAAGTTTATTGTGCATTGTGAAATAAATTTTGCAGTGATAAAAACTGTGAAACTAGCGAGTATTTAATTTTGCAATCCAAAAGAACTCTTATTAAAAACGTTTATTACTGATTTTGGTAATACAAAACGTAACAACTGGTGTCAGAAGTGGGATTGCAAAATTAAAATAAACAAAAATGAAGTTTGAAGAACTAAAAGTAGAACATCTGAAGAAGGAGTTGGTTAAACTGGATCTGCCAACAACAGGAAATAAGGCTGAACTACAAAGGCGGTTGACAGATGAACTCCAAAGACGAGGAATCAATATAAGTACACACGAGTTTGACGATAAAGAAGACATTGCTGTAAGTAATCCTATCTCAAGTAGCAATTTGGACTTAAATGCAATTTTAGCCGCTATGATGGAAAACAACCAGAAACTCTTAGAAGCTTCTAGAGCTAATTACGAAAGATTAGAAGAAACATCTAGAGCTAATTACGAAAGATTAGAAGAAGCATCTAGAGCTAATTGCAAGAGGTTAGACGAAAAATTCCAGGAAGCTTCTAAAAGTAACAGCGAGAAAATCTTAGCGGAAGTTAGACAAGAGTTCCAGGAAGCTTCTAGAACAACAAACCAAAAACTCCACGAAATATCAGAAGTGTTGGACAAACGAGTGGGAGCAATAGAGCAGAGAGTCGGCGAGTTTGATGAAAAACTCTGCGGCATTAAGAAGAATGTTGAAGAGAAAATGACCAACCTAGAAAGAAAGATGGACGATGAAATACGTGAGCTACAATTCCAAATGGATAATCTACATGTTCGAGAGGGTCTGGTGAGGCTCAGTTCAGAACATTCCAGCAAGATAAAGACCCCAACTTTTGACGGTAATGTACCATTTAATGTTTTTAAATTCCAATTTGAGACGGTGGCCAGTAGAAACGGATGGAATAATGAAGAGAAAGCTGTAGAATTGATTTTGGCACTGAAGGGAACCGCTGCAGAAATCCTGGAGAGTTTACCATCAGCTTGTAGGAATAATTATGAGGACATTATGTTGGCATTACAGCGCAAGTTTGGCGGTGAGCATAAGCGAGAACTTTACAGGATGGAACTAAGGGGCAGAGTGCAGAAACCGAACGAAACGCTACAAGATTTTGCCATGGAAATCGAACGTCTAGTGCAGCTGACTTACCCAGGTGAAAATCATCCATTCTTGGATCAGTTCAAGATTGAAGCATTTGTGAATGGTATACGAGATCCAGATGTTAAATTCGCGGTGTGTGCTATGCAAAAATCATCCTTTGCTGAAACCATCTCTTATGCGCTAGCCCAGGAGACCGCTAAAGTAATTTCAAAACCACAAGTCTTCAAGGTGCGATGTCTTGAGGCTGATATTCAAAATGACGCCCAAATGTCAAGGAGTGACATAGAAGAATTAGTCAAGCGAATAATGGAGGAGCAAAGGAACAGATCACGCTCAAAGTGCTTCAACTGTGGCAAGGCCGGCCATTTTCAACGTAACTGTAAAGCTCCAAAGAAAAGGTCAAGATCTGTTTCGCCACCAAGGGAGAACAAACAGACGAATAACCCCAAATCTCAAGAGACACTGTTAAACTAAAACGAGCTAGCACTGAGGGGCAAGAGCTAGCTCCTACAACCGCTGGCCCCACAATCTCCATTTCCATAATACAACAACAGAATAGCAACCTTACAGCTCGTGGACTCATTAACGGCAGGAAGCGGATCCTCACCATAGACACAGGTGCGTCGCAGTCAATAATTAGGCCCGATTTGGTAAAAGGATCAGTGGAACCATTAAACGATGTTCGACTGCGCACTGCTACTGGGGAATCAGCCACCGTCTATGGAAGAGCCAAGGTTCGACTGACTATCGCCAACACTAGCACCGATCATGTATTTGTTGTCGCCGACATAGTGGACGAAGTGATCATCGGTGCAGACTTCATGATAGTCCACGGTATCAATCTGAACATGGGCCAACAAGTTATGATCTGGCGCAACGTCGAGATACCCTTGGATGTTGGATATGAGAGCAAGACCACAGTAAGGAGGCTATTTACCATCGGACGCCACCCCAGTCGGAAACCTTAGTACGGGCGCGTGTGGAAGAAGATTGTGAGGATAACCGGTTGTGGGTAGTAGAACCTAAAGATGACATTATAACAGCTAAAGCCCTCGTGAAAACCTGTGTCGATGGACGAGTTCCGGTGAGAGTACTAAACCTATCCAACAATGAGAAGATTATTAACAACAATTTTGAAATAGGTCAATGTGAGCCAGAAGAAGCAATAATTAACTGTGCCAAAAATTCTGGAAGCCCGAAAATGACAGCCAAGGAGCGCGAACTACTTGCAGAAGAAGAGGAAAAATGGATGAAAGGACTGACATCGCCTGAAAGAAACAAAGCAAAGGAGTTGCTAAGGACACATGCCTCCGTCTTCGCCCTAAACAATAAAAGCCCAGGTAGAACAGCTGTAGTGAAACATGAAATAAATACCGGTGAAGCGAGACCTATAAAACAAGCACCCAGGAGTGTTCCCCTAACGAAGCGGAACGAAGTAAAGGAACTTATCAACGAAATGGAGCAGAATGGAGTCATTGAACCATCTTCGAGTCCGTGGAGCTCGCCAATAGTTCTAGTAAAGAAGAAAGACGGCAGCACCAGATTCTGCGTCGACTACAGAAAACTCAACGACGTCACCAAGAAAGACAGCTATCCGCTGCCAAGAATTGACGACACCTTAGACACGTTGGCTGGAACGAGATGGTTTTCTACCTTGGACTTGCAAAGCGGCTACTGGCAAGTAGAGATAGCCGATAAGGACAAAGAGAAAACTGCCTTTAGCGCAAGCAATGGTTTATGGCAGTTCAAGGTGATGCCATTTGGACTTTGCAACGCCCCAGCTACTTTTGAGCGTTTAATGGAACGTGTGCTAAAGGGTCTCAATTGGAAGACATGCTTGGTGTATCTAGACGACATAATCGTTATGGGGAAGACTTTTGAGGAACATCTTAAAAATCTGGATGAAGTATTTAGTCGCATAACAGCAGCTGGGCTGAAGTTAAGCATAAAGAAATGTGCTCTGTTTCAGAAGGAGGTCAAATACTTCGGCATCGGGTAACAGCAGAAGGCATCTCCACTGACGAGGACAAAATACGGGCAGTAAAGGACTGGCCTCGACCACGAAATCTTCACGAGCTGCGTAGCTTCCTGGGGCTTTGCACATACTACAGGAGATTCGTGCCAAACTTCGCTCAGGTAGCTGCCAGCTTGCACGAGCTAACCAAAAAGTCGCGATCATACCACTGGAGTGAGGTAACGGAAGATGCGTTCCAGAGGCTCAAGGAACTCTTGTGCACAGCACCTGTCCTTGCCTATCCAATCGCTGGACAGAAGTTCATAATTGATACGGACGCCAGTGGCTATGGAATAGGAGGAGTACTTTCTCAAGTAGTTGATGGGGCAGAAAGAGTCATTGGCTACTACAGCAGGGTACTCTCCAAGCCCGAAAGAAATTATTGTGTTACCCGACGGGAGCTTCTAGCAGTGTTGGAGTGCGTCAAGCATTACCACAAATACTTGTATGGTCAACACTTCACCTTAAGAACAGACCACTCCGCACTACGTTGGCTGCTGCAGTTCAAGAACCCAGAAGGTCAGCTGGCACGATGGATTGAACGTCTGCAGAGCTATGACTTCAGCATCGAGCATCGAAAAGGTGGGAAACACAATAACGCAGATGCCCCTTCAAGACGGCCTTGTAACATAGAATGCAAACATTGTACTAAAGCCGAGAAAGAGGAAAGCGTGATTGATGTGCGACTTACCCGTATTGGCTCAGACGAGGACTGGTCGAAGGCTCAGAAAGATGACCCGATTCTGGCGAAGATTATATCAGCTAAGGAATGCAACAGAAAACCAACCCGAAATGAGACATCAGCTGAAAGCCCACTTGCGAAATCATACTGGGTACAGTGGAATAGCCTAAAACTGGTAGAGGGCTGCTTATATCGATCTTGGGAGAGTACAGATGGCAAAACCACAAACGACCTAATAGTCGTGCCCACTTCCAAGATAAATGAGGTGTTGAAGCAGTTCCATAATGGTCCCAGCGGCGGCCATCTGGGCATTACAAAAACCCTGGAAAAGATAAAGCAACGATTTTACTGGGTGGGATGTCAGCAATCTGTAACCGATTGGATAGCCAATTGCGAGCAGTGCATTGCAGCCAAGGGTCCAACGAGAAGAAGTCGTGGCAAACTTCAGCTGTACAACGCAGGCGCCCCTTTCGAGCGGATAGCCATGGATGTTGCTGGTCCATTCCCTGTCAGTGAGGCTGGAAACCGGTATGTCCTAGTTGTAATGGACTACTTCAGTAAATGGCCCGAAGTATATGCCATCCCAAACCAGGAGTCGAAAACGGTTGTAGATGCCTTTGTAAATAATTGGGTGTGCCGATACGGGGTTCCAATAGAACTTCATTCTTACCAGGGCCGAAATTTCGAATCGGCCATATTCAAGGAAATGTGTGAATTGTATGGCATCAAAAAGACAAGGACGACACCGCTTCATCCACAATCTGATGGCATGGTCGAAGAGGAGGTCGGAGACCTGCATGAGCTCCATGAATTTGCATACAACCGTATTAAAATGACAAATGATAAGATGAAAGCCAGGTATGATCGGGCAGCAAACACGGAGGGATTCACTGAAGGGCAAATGGTTCTACTATTCAACCCACAACGAAAGAAAGGACTATCCCCGAAATTGCAAACGCACTGGGAGGGACCTTACAAGGTGATCAAGAGATTGAACGACGTTGTCTACCGGATACAGAGATACCACAATCCGAGGTCTAAAATGAAAGTGGTACACCTAGAGCGACTAGCCAAGTATGGCAACGGCGATATTGAGCCTATTCGGGACGAAAAGGCTTAAGTGGGCGGCAGTGTTGCGAAAATTAAATAGATGAATAATCCTTCAGAGAGAGAGAGTCGCGTATTTGGAAAGTGTGACGTAGATCAAAGCAGCCGACAGAAAGTTCTAGCCTCTATAGACTCTTCTAGCCCAGCCTCGAATGAACGAGACAATTCCCCTTTGATGTATGCCGACAACCTATAAAGAGCGGCCAGCTGCGAACCAGTCAGTTTTATTCTCACCTGTCTTGATGTTCACATCAGTGCTACAGTGCGACTTAGTACAGTGCGGTAAAGTGTTTTTATAAGAAGAACAGTGTTGTGCCGTGACTGTAAGTAACAGTTTAGTGCCGTGCATAAGACAGTGCAGTGCCGCGAAGTAAAGGACAGTGCAGTGCCGCGAAGTAGAAGACAGTGCAGTGCCGCGAAGCAAAGGACAGTGCAGTGCCGTCTTTCTGTGAATTTCAGTGAATTATTGGACTGTGACTCATTGAAGAACAGTAACGCTATCAGTGTATACTGTGAGTAGTAATTAAGAATAATCACCAAGTTTATTGTGCATTGTGAAATAAATTTTGCAGTGATAAAAACTGTGAAACTAGCGAGTATTTAATTTTGCAATCCAAAAGAACTCTTATTAAAAACGTTTATTACTGATTTTGGTAATACAAAACGTAACAATATTTTGAATAACCCATCCATCAATTGTGGACTCTCCATACTCTTACCACATACTCATTTAGGTTGGCAAGACTGAGTTCTACAATTTATGAGTCACTATCTTCAAGTACCTTCTTTTTGGCCTCAGGAAGGTTGCTTTCTGTTGGGCATATTTCTTTTACATTAAATTCATTGGCATAAGCTGGGGAAGTCTAGTCGTTGTTAGATGATTTGCTAAGCATACACAATACTTAATTACTTGACAAGAGCCATCATACTTAGAAATGAATTATTTGTTTGCAAGATTTGGGAAGAAGTAAAAGTAGTCCATCTTTGCAAAGTTTTTAACTTTGATTTGATGAGAGTAGGAACTAACCCACTAGTCAATTTCAAAAGAATTTATTAAGCTATTAAAATATTTTCCTTCCTTCAGAATTTTAACAACTAGGTAGTGTGGAACAGTTTCTATTTGCATTTCATTATTTTGTTCATACCAGGCTCTTCCATTAGTGTGAATATCATCACTTGTAGAATTCTTTCTGACCATTTAGTGTACTGTACTTTTCTTGTGTCTTACTGCTGTTCTTTGTCGATTTAAAGGAGAAATCAAATTTAAATCTTTCTCATTGTATTAGATCAAATGTTACAAGGTTAACTGTCAGGAAAACCATTGAAGTTGTGAAAGGCTTGATAGATAGAAGAAGGTGGACAACTATTATCCAAGAAAGACTGAAGAATATTACTTTATTTGCAAAAAAAAACTTTTTCAAAAAAGTTTCAAAACACCAAATTCAGCACTGAATAATAAACTCAGTTTAAGAGGAAAACACTTTCCTGCCAAAACAAGTTTGTGAGCGGTAAATGCTACCTGGAGCTAAAAGCAGGTAGTGGGAATTATGGAAGTTGTATTTTCCACTATACAGAGGCAATAGAGAAAAAGGTGGTATTTTTAAAATAAATAAAGTCCCTAGCTCATTTAACCAGGTCAACCAAAGCCCTGTATACTCTATTAATACCAAAAACAAAATAAGTTTAGTATTTTAATTACAATGATAAAGTAATTCACATGTATTTTAAACTCACCAGGTTTCCTAAATTGTAAAAACAGTCAGGATATTTCCTTCTATAATTCAATGCATGATTATAACATTCCAAGGCTTCATCATAACGTTTCATTGTTGAAAGAACTATTCCTAAATTCATCCAAGCAGCAGCAAAATCGGGTCTATAATATAAAAATGGCTTAATTTCATGAAAAAAAATCTATATAAATAAAGTTAGTTGAAAAGTTAATAAAAAGTAAATTTCATATTTTGCCATACAAATTTGAAGATAATATTATGCCTTAGAAACATATATGCATAATTTATTAGTTCTTGACTTAGTTATTAAATTTGTTTGTATTATTATTATTATTATTATTATTACTAAGGTATTTTATGAAGCGTTTAAGAATGCTTTTAATATGTAGAAGTTCATTTTAACAAAATGTTTCTATCTACCTCAAGATTCTACCATAGAGTTGAAATTATGCTCTATACTGTACTATATGCATATTCTATATCTATATATATATATATAAAATTGTAACCTCTGTCTGTACATTGATTTTTTTTGCGAAATTTCACGATAACTTTTCGTTTCACATGTCATAGACACCATAACTGCATTTTGTTTCTTTGGTGTCTGTTTGTTTGTTTATTTGTTTGTTTGTTTGTTACCTTTTCACGCATAAACGGCTGAACCGATTTTTATGAAACTTGGTATGTATATTACTACTAGCCCAACTTAGACTTTAGGCTATATTAATATTCTCTAAGACGAACAGGAGTGGGGGTTATAAGGGAGGCCTGAAATTAAAAATAGCGATATTTCGTTTCCTATTGCTTTTTCAGAAAATATGCACATAACAAAAGTTGTTTATTTTGTAATTTAGAGTAACTGTTGTTATATGCACTTTTGCCGTATACGGAAGTATAAATGAGTTATACGCTATAAGCTATAGCGGGAGTCCACAATTTTATTTGGCACTATAGACTCAACCGAATAAAACCAAACTCGGTATGTGAATTAGTACTAACGCCTTCATTATAATAAGCTATACTAGCATTTCTAGGGACGGGCAGGAGTGGGGGTTATAAGGGAGGCCTGAAATTAATAATAATGATTTCCTATTGGGGTTTCGGCAAATATACACATAACAAAAGTTGTTTATTTTGTTATTTAGAGTAGCTTTTGTTATATGCACTTTTGCCGTATACGGAAGTATAAATGAGTTATACGCTAAAAACTATAGCGGGAGTCCACAATTTTATTTGGCACAAAAGACTCAACCGAACTAAACCAAACTCGCTATGTGAATTAATACTAACGATTTCCTTATAATAAACCATACTAACATTTCTAGGGACGGGCAGGAGTGGGGGTTATAAGGGAGGCCTGAAATTAAAAATAGCGATATTTCGTTTCCTATTCCTTTTTCAGCAAATATGCACATAACAAAAGTTGTTTATTTTGTTATTTAGAGTAACTTTTGTTATATGCACTTTTGCCGTATACGGAAGTATAAATGAGTTATACGCTAAAAACTATAGCGGGAGTCTACAATTTTATTTGGCACAAAAGACTCAACCGAACTTAACCAAACTCGCTATGTGAATTAATACTAACAATTTCCTTATAATAAGCCATTCTAACATTTCTAGGGACGGGCAGGAGTGGGGGTTATAAGGGAGGCCTGAAATTAAAAATAGCGATATTTCGTTTCCTATTGCTTTTTCAGCCAATATGCACATAACAAAAGTTGTTTATTTTGTTATTTAGAGTAACTTTTGTTATATGCACTTTTGCCGTATACGGAAGCATAAATGAGTTATACGCTATAAGCTATAGCGGGAGTCCACAATTTTATTTGGCACTATAGACTCAACCGAATAAAACCAAACTCGGTATGTGAATTAGTACTAACGCCTTCATTATAATAAGCTATACTAGCATTTCTAGGGACGGGCAGGAGTGGGGGTTATAAGGGAGGCCTGAAATTAATAATAATGATTTCCTATTGGGGTTTCGGCAAATATACACATAACAAAAGTTGTTTATTTTGTTATTTAGAGAAATATGCTCAACAATTCTTTTCAATATGAACTATCAGGTACCTCACCTGGAAAAATTAATTCAAATTATAATATTTTGTCCTTAATAACTTAAATCTATGCATAATGCACAGGAAACGGGAAATATGACAATATCGAGGACAGTGAAGTCTTACATAAAAAATTAATTTTATTATTGTCAAATCCACAGAAACGACGGGTATTAACCCTAAACACTGGGAAGGGTAAATGTCAAAATATTGTGCAAAGTAAAGCCTTGCCAAAAAAAAAATTAATTCAAATGTATGTCAATATTTTCTCCTTAATAATTCAAATCTATGCATAATGCACAGGAGACGGGAATATGACAATATGGAGGACAGTGAAGTCTTACATGAAATATTAATTTTATTATTAACAAATCCATAGGAACGACAGGTATAATAAACTCTAAACACTGGGACGGGGAAATGTCAAAATATTGTGCAAAGTAAAGCCTTGCCAAAAAAAATACCATCACCATTCAGCCTCAAATGAATTCCCGGGCGAAGCCGGGTATCTGAGCTAGTATGATACATATAAATGCATTAATATTCAAGTTAGAGAACAATGTATAGAATGTATAACAAGAAGATTGAAATATTTTGAATTTTCAAATTTCTCCCCCCTATTCTGAGTCCAATTTCAGCCATTAACTGTTATGGTCGTTAGTTTTGAATGAAACAGTTAAATATCGAGTATGCCGAACACGCCTCAGAACTGTTTCAACTGCTCAGGGACACACTTCTTAACTCCTCTTTTTATATTAGCAGATTTCCCTTAAGGCGCGTTCATATTGAATGTTTGAACAAGTCACCGACAAGTAAGTAACTCGTCACAAAAAATTGTTTCGGTTTAGTATGTACTACCATTAAATTATAATTATTTTTTTACAATATATTGATGGGAGAAAGTCGATAAAATCAATTCAATTTTAAAAATGCTTGGCGGGCCCCATAAATGTGTTGAAAGATCTCTTTTTTGATGAGGGTCTCCAAGACCTTTCCCAAAACTGGGATCATACGTTTGGGCTGCCGATAGCTCCCTCCCAAACTGGGGTTTTCCTTTGCCTTTTTTTTGAAGGCCACAACTGTGGCTGTTTTCCAGGATCTAGGAAAGTATCCAATGGCATCCATCAATTATCCTTGTCAGATTTTGCCCTATTGCTGACAAGGCTTGCTGGACTATCTGTACCTGAATGCCATCTCCTCCTGGAGCGCCCTAATTCTTCATTTTCTTCACAGACACCTGTGAAAACTTGGTGCCTGGGGTAGCCTGGAGATCTGCCTAACTACTGCCTGTTCCCTCGTGTCGCTGGCTGGATCATTCTCCCCGAACATGGCCTTGATGAACTTCTAACCAAAACACAACATTTTTCTGAAATGCTGAAATGAGGCTTCCTACTTGGACAAGTGTGGGTCCCGTAGCTTTACCTAGTGACAACTACAGGGATATTTAATGATATGTATTGTGTAACTGTCATAGCAGCCACGAGGTTTGTAGAGGCGTGATAGTGGCTGATGGCTTTCCATTGTGTACCCTCATACAATACAGCTGCCTTTGGCCTTTCCTGGGGGCTTCCTCAACCAACATCCTCGGGTGGAAGGACCGCTAGTTGGTCTCCTGTTGTTGGGGATTCTTGTAAGGCTATGACTCTATGACTGCTTCCCCTTCTTTCAGGTCCCTCCATATCTCCTCAGTGGCCATTTTCCTTTGTCCCTCATTAAGTTGTATATCCTTAGGAAGTGTTCTCTGTCTCTTGTGGCCCCTCTATTCCGCCCGAACTTCTGGCACGGGTAGCACCTGGGCTGCTCGTAGTAGTCATAGCATGCAATGTTAAGAAGCCCCACCCTTACCTTGCCATTTAGCAATGTCTTTCTGGCATCTGGGCTGACTTTCATTACCCACTGGGTCGTTACATTATTTTTAGGACCTCTTTTGAACAGAGCCCGGATCTTAACTTCACTGTTACTGTTTACTGAATGATTGACAATAGCGGTAATCTTTACCTCATCCTTTCCGGCATCCCATGCAACCAGTACTCCGACTGCAACACACCTAGGTCTTAATCTTTTTTATTCTGCTTTAGTCAGCTTGTCACCGTTTGTACTCTTATTTATTTTCTCCACCAGTTTCTATGGCACCTCATCATTGGCTAACTTGATTACCATTGCATCGTCTTGTACGATCCTGATGTCCTTTAGGTCTGAGCCCAACGTGTCTGGGCTTATGCACTCAACGAGTTCAACCTATTCTGCAGCCTTAGTTCCTGGGCTTTTGTGCTCTGCTTGTGCTTCATTTAGGTCGACCCTGATACTGGCTGATGGACTTGCCTGAGCGCCCCTCTGCCCCTTTCTGGTCTTTGATTCAACATAAGATGGAAGATGCCACTCTTTCCCTCTATGAATATTATAGGCAGATGAGGCAACCTTTGTGAGGCATGGGTCTTTAATTCATAAAACTTCCTCATTAGGCAAAGAGAATCCACATCTAAAACTAACTAAAAGAAATCACTTTAACAAATTTTAAATAATTACAAAAACTATCATATCCGCAAAAAAAGTGAGGAATGGAATGACACCTATATTTTTTGTTGGAAATTATGCCCAGAATCGTCTCCCAGAGTTTGTGCACTAAACTCTGGCACACTCTGTGTACCAGTGGAGACAGTTTCCATTACATAATGATAGAACTAATTTTATCTCAACTAAATGAAATTAACCTTTAATCTGTATCCAATTTCCAATAAATAAACTAAAATAAGAGTTAAAACCTGAGAACAAAATTTAAAATATATATATTTGATATTGAATACCTGAGAGAAATGGCTTTTCTTAGTAGCTGCTCTGCTTCCGAGGTATTCCCATCTTCTCTTAATACGTTTGCTAAATTATTCATAGCTTGTTCATAATCTGGATACAACCTGCAACCATAATTACTGAAGGCTTATGTTCATTAATTATTAAAAGAAATATTTTGCTCAGCAGCCCATCATGGACCACCCGCACACGGTTTGGTGAAAGGTTAAGTGGTCAGCTTAACTGGTATATTGTGGTGACACTGCAGACCAAAATAGTTACCTTTTTCTTCATATAGCTACTCAATATCTCCATGATGCTGTGTGGGCACTGAGGGAGTGAGTGGATAGAAACATAAATTTAAGACTAGATGAGCTAAAAAAAGTCTGTCATACATCTAAGGAAACTAAGCAGATTTCCAGAAAGCTGATATATGACTGATGATCTCTACTCATCATCTATTCTCTATTCCCCCTGTAGTATAAAGTCTATGTAAACAGAAATTGAAATGCAAGCTCGATATGAGATGATCAGTGACTCTGTAACTGAAAGTGAAAATTCTCCCCCCCCCCCTCCCCAATCTATCTCAGTCATTAGCAAATATATTCTTTATTTTTGCAAAAAATGGTTAAATATCACTTATGGTATTGATAAAAATAAACCATATAGTCTAGAATGGAAAATCTTAATTGATGGTGTCATACTGAACATATTTGAGTATATCTCATATTTAGAAAAGAAAATGAAAACAACATTTTATTTTGATCTTAGAATAGAACGTTTCAAGATCTATCAACTTAATGTTAATATGATATGGAAAAAATGTTTAGAACATTTATAACAAATTAAATTGCAACAAGATTGATTATATACAATTTTTCAATCTACCATTATAACAAAAATATTTTGAAATCCCCCCCCCCCCCCCGTCCTCCTCTAACACACTCCTCCATGTTCGATTTCAGCCATTAATGAACCTGACCTTTAGTTTTACACAAAAAGTTAAATATTGAATTTGGTAACAATGAAATTGAAAATTACAACCTCTCAAGCTTTAACAGAGATGCACACAAACAGACAGACAAACACACACAAGCATTAACAGAGATTCACACAAACAGACAAACACACATATTCGCATCTGAATTTTTTGTTTGTTCAATAAACATTTCATGGAAAACTAAAGATTGATGTAGAACTAAAACAAACTCGGACCAGGAGAAGTGGGAGTTTAGGGAAGACAAAATTTAAATTCACAAATACCTCTATTATTATGAATTAGATAAATAAAATATTATATTTTAATGAATCTGAGATTTCATTACATGTACCTGTCATAAATGACCATATATCTTATATTTTGAGTAATTCCAGGATAAACTTCAGTTAGATTATTATTTATGAGTATTTCAGTGTAGAGTTTTGTACATGTAATTTAAAGCTTTATTCAACTTTGAGTTAAGCCCCCTTGTGGTCTGGCATGTTGGTAGTTAACTCCAATACATTTTTATATTAAAATTCACTGCTCTTAAAGTCGATGCACTGAACAATATTCGAGATGGTTCATGATAATTAAATTACGTTTAGTAGCCTTTCAGAGCATATTTGATCTGTGTGCAAAGTTCATCATCAGCTCAGGCTATAAAAGGGGCGATCTTACAAACAGATTAGGAAAATCAGTTGTCAGACATCCTGGAGGAGAGACCCTAGCTGGTCAGATCTTGTTAATCTCTCAGCTGTCAGCTGGCACATGCTCACGGGTGAGCCTGCTCTTAGAGAGACGACTAGAAATCAGCTAAGTTTTATTTCTTTGTCATTTAGTTTAATTAATAAAAAAATTAATGTGTCTGAGGGTCCCTAAAAGCCAGAAAAAAAATCTGTCATACAGGGGCTGTGTAAATTAAGAACTAGAACTGAAGTCCTGATGATTTTTAGGGTTGTTGGATATCAGCTAATAAAGTATTCAATCAAAATAAAAACAAAAGTATATCTCTGTGTGTGTGTGAGTGAATGTGCTGGTGTTTTTGTGTGCTTAGTGTGTTCTTACTTATTTTAATTATAGAAATTTTAATCAATTATTCATTTTATTCCTCTGAGTGATGAACTTCACCTACCCGTTTCTGCTTTAACAATATGATGTAGTTAATTATTTATGGAAGTTGCCATTTAAAACTGGAAGTGCACAATCAATATCTGACACATTAAAATTATTAAAACTAAGAATAATCACTATGTAAAAGCATATTAAAGAACCTTTAAGAGAAAATATATTTGTACACTCTCATTCTAATTCATATTAAAAAGAAATGTTATGAAACCAATTGTAAATTTTACTTACATAATAGCTTTTCGGTAATGTTTAATGGCAGTTGTAGGATTATTTGCAGTTTTAGCAAAGTTATAATGTATTTTTGCATTCAATGGGCAAACAATTAATCCTTTTGTAAATAATTGCTTTTCACTCTGCCAGTCAAATGACCTCTGGTGGCATCGTAAAATATTAATGAACAATAAGAATATTATAAGTCCATTAATTACCTGGAAAAATATATCTGCTTTACAACTTTTATGAGAAAGAGCAAAAACACTAAATCAAATAAAAAGGACCTACATGCTTGAATTTTAACTCCCCTTTCAATTGCTCGATTCCGATTACAACGAGCATACAATATCCAATAGAAGGCAGGTATAATATTCGTTCTGCAATAACAAATCCAACTCTAACAAATAAATTAGATGCAATTGAAAAAGGTATTATAATGCAAAGAAGAGATAATAACAAATCTCTGGAACAGAAAAAAACAATTCTCTGATAAAAGTGTATATAAATGAGCATTATAAAATAAATCTTTTTTTAATAAAAAGAATAGTTTGTATCACTAATAAAAAAGTTAATATAAACTGAAGTTCATCATAAAGTCCAATGTTCTTTGAGAAAATAATGTAACTTATTAATGTCCACTTTATGCTCTAATGAGTGATTGGGATGGCTTATCTACAGGTTTCCATATTTTTCTAGCCAGGGAGGGACTAAGGATATTATTTAGTGAATTTGTCACTGAATAAATTCCTAGTTTGGGAAGAACAAGACCATTTGTTCAAGAATTGCCCTGTTTATTTTACCTACCTATATTTATTTCAGCACATTAGAAAATTACCTTTGTCAGGTTTGAACTGCTATAGCCTGATTTAATGAAGTGACTTCGTCTTTCAACCAAAATGAATACTTAAATTTGTAACAATAAGAAATAATCTGCAAATGATTATATGAGGGGTGTGAAAGAAGCTTGATTCCAAGAACTTAATTTTCCTTGATCTAAAAAGTAGTGATTTATCTTCCTTAAGACAAAACAATTGAAATAAACAGGACTTTTAATCTTACTTTCTATGTTTTAGGTGTACAAAGTTGACTACTTTATTAAAACTCTTGATTTATTAATCTAATAACTCTAGGTAATTCAAATATTAAAAATGGCCAACATTTATTGCAGAACAGGCATATTGTGATAAGATATATAATATAATATAGAAGAATAGAAAATATATAAGATAGTTAAAACTCACTAAGAAACTTACCTTTGGCTCATTTAATAAATTTAAAAAAATCTGATATGGACACCATATGACTTCCTTGTACTCCCATTAAATTAAATAAGCTAAATATTTTGCTCCACTTCATTTAAAATTATTTAATTTGAAAGTCATATGATCGTTCTAATGCATCAGACCAAAAAATGTCAAAGGATATAATTTATAGGTCTATTTATGATTTAAAAAAGTCCTTTAGAAATCATTTTTATATCTAATAGGTACAAAAAAATTTGCTATTTTTTCTGCCGTCCCCCCTCCTCCCCACTAGTCATTTTTGATCACAACAGTAGGTCACATCTACATATTACAATGTCCTAAATATGAAAATTCAATATTCCAAAGCTAGTCAATCACATGCACGTGCGCGCCCACCCACACACACACACACACACACACAACCACCCTTTGAGATGCGTGTTACCAATAACATTATTTTTTCTATTTTGAAATTGAAATGGCTTGCTACATTTGTTCATTTTTTATTCCTTGCAATGTAGATTTTTTTTTCTATGTGGCATCATAACTTTTTGACATCTAAAGAATATTATCACAGTTTTTAGTGTTGACCATTCCTACTTCAAAATTATAATTTTTTTCCAGTTCTTTCTCTTAGTTTTTCTCATTTACAGTGAGTTTCAGCAATGAGCAGTGATTTTTCCTCACTAACAAGGAAAAATATGGCTATGGTGCCTCTTCCAGATGAAGAGGAACCACCTAGTGACCAAGACTTCGATTCAGATGACTCTTTTAACGATAAATACAACCACGTTGGAATAATCAAAGCCAATTTTGACGACACACCAATGATTAAGCGATTCAATTTTATTCATAAACCCGCAAATATACTCATTGGGAAAGAGCTACAAAGAATGACCAAAACTTCCCGATTGCCTAAAAAAAGCAGAAAAGTCTGAAGTTACAGTCCATATGAAAAAAGAAAGCAAACCTCCTATAAGTGTATAAAGTGTAAGAGCCCCATTTGTTAGAATGTTCAAAAAAAGTTTGTAATGAATGTGCACCTGATGTCATATAAACTGTGGGTACATAATGTTTTATAGTTTTTTTTTTTTTGTACCATTTTAATTATTCATTTGTAACTTAATTTTAAATTGTTTTATATGACTTTTAAAAAGATTCATGTTTCAAAGAAATGTGCATCTAATATTTTAAAAACTTTATTTCTCCCAGTGTATATTATTATTACTCTGAATTTTTCAATTGTGCTTATGATTCTATTAATATTTTTTAAAATGTTACTATTAATTTTAATAAGTGAATAAAACTGTTATAAGTTACATTATGTATTTAAAAATGCCTAAAACACCCAACTTCAGAGAGTTGTGTCTGTCAGACGGGTGTTACTCATAATGTACTACTTTTGTATGTTACCAGTTGAGGGTTAAGTATATATCATTAAGATTTATTTTCTCAAGACAATGACCTCTATGGGCCTTCAACTGAAGATGGCCAAATTTATTCACCAAAGACGAATATTATTAAATTTTCAATGATTGTCATTGATTTTTTTCCTGGTATCATTATAATTGTTATTGTATGTACGATTATGATAATAATCATATTTATTCATATAATCAGTAGTCATAATGCTAAGAACAGTGGATTAATAGAAGAAACTTTTCTTTAGGTAGAAGAAGGGGATGAAAAAATACGAATTTGCCCTGTAATCATAATCATAGTTACTTAATTACGATTAAGCGAATACAAATACCAGAAAACCATTATTCAAATAAGATTATCTTAGACTCAGTTTGATTATTAATATTTATTCACAAAAATCAACTAAATGTAGTCAAACTCTACTGTTTTCTCATCAATATTGACCTTTCACTTACTTATTGTCATCCAACTGGAAAATGTATTACCATTCATTTTGGTCCAACAAAAACACATATCTCATTTAACCATTTCTACCTATTTCTAAGTTACCACTATCATTTGTCTTGTTTAATAATTATTCAAAATGAACCTTCACCATCTTCATTATGCCCCATCTATCAACCATGAGAAACACCACTGTCATCCATAAGAAACTAAAAAACTCGGTATAAGAGAAACCACTTTTTCTATGTGGCTAAGAACTGTTATTTCTTTTCAAATAACTCATACTGGGTTATAAAAAACTTCAATAAAGCAGGAATATATGGGGAATATTATTTTTAAAAAAGCAATAGCATTTAGGTCTCTTTTCAATACAATATTGACGATTACAATTAAGGTGTAAATTAAGATTGTGGTTTAAAAATAATGTATATCAATAGTGTTATTAGAAAGATCTACCTTTGGTTAGATGTGGATAGTCGCTTAAGACTTGACATTATAAGTGCTGCCAAAATTAACCAAAAAATAATTACAACACAAATCCTTGAATCCTTTAGCCCATTACTCAACTTAATTAAAGGGATACACCCCATAGACCAATCAAAACACAACCAATCAGGGCAGATTAGGAGCCAAGCATTAAGAGCATATATATAATTATAATTTATCACCTAAAAAGAATGTATAGACATTATATTATTACATGTAGAATAATTAACAAAATATTATGAATTTACATTTTAATATTTGGGTCAAACATCAAAATGAACAAAACAAAAATATTCGAAAAAATGAAGGATATTCAGAATTGTAAATATATGGAATATCCAGTTAATTAAGAGTACTCATATCCATGATAATGTTTGCTCTCCACAATATAGATTGGACACACTATAATCCTTTCTTTTTCATCAAATCATGAAAGCATTTATTCTTAACAGTTACTCTCTTGATTAACACATGTAGTATGGAATGGCTATTGGACAAATATTGACAGAGTTATCCTTGTTCTTAGGTTCAAATTAATATTGTTTCCTATCAAAATATAAAGATTGTACCATCTTAGTATTAGTAGGAAAGAGACAAAATTCTGTTCAGGTATTCAGGTCATGGAACACTAATAAATTATATATGGTGACTGGTAGTCAGAAGCCAATATTTTGAAATTCACAAATCTAAAAAAGGTTTTGGAACTGGAAATTTTGTTCTAAATGCAATTTATTCTTTAGATTTGATTGATAAAACCAATATTAATATATTATAATTGTTGAGATATTGATAAATATACATTCAGACTTCAAAGGAAACCTCCACTTCTCCTGTTACAGTAAACAAACATGGTAACAATATTTATTCCTTTAATATATGAACCAACAATTTCTCAGTTAAATATACTTGTAGACTTCAACAGTCCTTGTCAATATTACAATCAAAGTCTTGGGGTAGTGGTTCATGTTTCTGGCCGACGTTTCGTTAGACATACTTCTAGCACCCTCAGGGCTCTCTCTGAGACTGGAGAGTTCCTATTCAGGTGTACGTATCTGTCACATCCAGTGTAGTGGGCAGAGCCTCTCCTTCCAGGCCTATGTTGTACTTTGGGATAGTTGTTTTACAAATATAAACGTTCATCAAAACCCTTTGACCAGTTTTTAAGTGCCACGAATGGGGTGGATAGAGAACCCACCCCCATAAGAGTTTAAACTGTTATGTCCTTGTTTCTAGAATGACCTGAAATATGAAAACATCCCCCCTGAAGTCAATTAGAACGTCAGGCAATCCTTAGAGTTGTATTTATCCAGATTTATTTTTTTTTCCAATGGCTACCTACCATACTTGATAATCAACCTACAAATCAAGTTTGTTAATGCTCAAAGTGTGGTAAGAAGGTATGAATGTTTAGAGAAGGAGTAAAACGAAGATTCCTAAATATCTGTTATTATGTGTCAGATTAAAAATGTTAAATATAAATTTTTGTAGATAATGTAATGGCTTACAATTATTATCGTTTCATTTTTCTTGATCCTTCTATCTCTTGAAATAAACAGAATTTTTTGTATCCAGTTCACAAAGGTATAACTTTTATTATATTAGTATAGGCTAAGTACGGATATGAGAAATCCTAAGGTATTTACTGGATTTTTTTTTTTTCCAAAATGAATAAATAAAGTATCCGATTTTACATGACCGAGTAAATTCCAAATAGAGATTCGCCATCTTTTACCTCATGCCAATCACCTTAGATGGGAGGCATAAAACAAATAAATAAAATTTGTATCCTCTCCCATTTTCTGTCTTCATTAAACCCTCACTCATTTATTTTCAAATCTTGTTTATGTAGGGTTCTTTCTAAGGGAGCATTATAATAAAATGTACAAATTATATTATTTGTTCTAGTATGAACCACTATCATCTGTTTGACATACCTGGGTGTAAAAGATCTGCTTAGTTTACACATCCCCTGCAAGATGGACTTTTCAACTTTCATATTAATTTTTGTTATTCTTCATTTTCTACCTTATCACAATGTGTGTGTATTTTTGAGTATTATTATTTGTATCAGTGTAATTTCAATTAAAAATGATAATTTAAAGAAAGTAGATTTTTTTTTTGTCACGAAAGTGGATACATTACCCTTTCAATGAATGTTTCTGCAAAGCTGTGTGGATTATCAACTGGACGAAAATTAGGTTCAGTAAAATTCATGACCCAATATCGGAAGACTAGTAAGAAACTTCCAATTAACATTAGAACTGCATGTCTTGTCAATATCATATGTTTTTTATGGGTCAATGTGAGAAATGACAACAGTGGTTTTTGAGCCTTACGAGAACGTTCATGAAAAATACACATCTTCAGAAAGTTAAGAAGTGGTAAAACATCTAATGGGTGGTTTTGATTTACTACAATTATGTCATAAACACTGCAAATTCCCTAAAATAAAATTGAAATATAAAAGTAAAATAAGATCTTAGCAGTTGAAGAAAAAATGAAATTCACAATAAACTGGATCATACAATAATTGTGATTCCTTGTTCCTTACAAAGCATAGCTATTCCTGCCAATGCTACACTCATAACAGTCATTACAATGTTTTGAGTTTGAGAAGTACTCAAAGTAGCTTTACAGTACACAAGAAACGACAAAAAAGACAATATTGAGCAAAGAAGATCAGCTCTTCCAACAATACCAGCAACCTAGAAACAAAAAAACCTAATTATTGGCATTTATGGTACATTAAAATAATTTGTATTAATAAATTAAATAATAAATTCCATCATAAGAATAATATCTAAATCAGACAGATAATTATGATAGGAATGAAAGGCCTTGTGGTAAAAAAAAAAAAAAAAAAAAAAAAAAAAAAAATACTCTTTTGAGCGGTAAAATAAAATTTATTCCAAATCACGATTATTTTCAAAAATTTGAATTGTTGCGGCTGACATTAAACTGTATAAGTTAATAAGGGTATAAAATTCCAAGATAAATATTTTTGTTCTAATCATAGGCTCAAAAACAATTGAAAAAATATAAATGAGCAATAAAATCATCATACCCATTAAACCTCGTATATCGCTATGCAGTGTGAGTTTGCCTCTTGTAGAGTATGGAACAGGTGTCTTGTTCTTGAACTCTCTTTTCTTCTTCCAATCCATGGCACGCTTCTCGAACATCTCACGAACACTGACTTCCCAAGAGAGCTGCCTTCAGTCTACATGGGGCTCATAGGTCTTCCTGGCAATTCTTTTCATCCATCTAACTGATCCATCGTAAGGAAGGGACCAAACCATCTTAGTATGTGCTCCTCTATGACGTGTGGTAGTGTTCCTGATCCTATTTCATCAGCTATTTTGGTTCTCTTTGAGACTTCTTTTACCAAGAAAGCCTCTTCTGAGCAAACAAAATAGCTTACCGGCTGCTCTGATTATCTGAGTAGCTTCCTCTTCAATATAACTATTTCCTTGGAGATGAGCATCAAGAATTTGAAATTTTCCACCTGTTCTAATCTCTCTCCATTTGCTCTCAGTATACTCATTATTCACTGTGTTTCTTTCCCTTACACATACATGTTGTCTGTCCTGGATTTATTTTGGCTATTTTCCTTTCTTTTTTTGAGTACATTTTTAAGTCATTAGCAGCTAGCAAGACTAGGTTATCCACAAATGCTAATAATGAGTATCCTGTGGGCTGTAGGTTTCTGTGGCCTAAACGAAACTGCTTCATTCATAACTCAGCCTTTCTAAGTGCCAGGTCCAAGACTATTAAGAAGAGTAGTGGACTTGAAATTACCTAATGTGGTTTCAAATTTGTGTGATGTCTTCCTGGTTCTATCCACATTCCTGGTTTTGTAATAGAGACTCATTAAAGCCAATGCTACTTCTATGTCTTCTTTCCTGACTCTGTCTTAAGCCTTTTAGAGATCCACAAAGCAACTGGATAAGTCTTTATCCTTCTTCTTCTAATGGAACAGTTTTTTTCCCATTATTTATCGCATGGTGAGGTCTTGCATGCTCACATGGCCTGTATGCACAGGTATTGCAGGCTTCGCTGACCTGTAAACAGTAGTGTTTTTCTCCATGTTTATAATTCTTCTTACTTTGGTCTCAAGTATTCTTGAGTAAAATTTGCTAGACATACTGAGAAGAGGTATTCCTCAGTTGTTACCATACTCTTGGTTTCTTCCTTATGAATGGGCACAATTACTGCTACTCCCCAGTCTAGGAATTCTCTCTTCCTTCTAAATCAGATTCAGAAGATAGAGAAACATCTCTTGCCCATTGCAACCCATGTATTTGATAATTACAGGGGTAATTTCATCCAGTCCTCCTGCTTTGCCTTACTTCTTGCAGTTCTTCTTCATTAACTTAGTCACCTTCAACCCAAACATCCCTCTGGGTCTCACTCAACTCTTTGTTGGGGCTGATATTAAACTGTGTAAGTTAGTATAGGAGCAAACTCCAAGATAAATATTTTTGTTATAATCACAGGCTCAGTAACAATTAAAGACATTTATATGAGATAATATACAAGATCATGTGAATAAACGACAATCAATATAGTACATATTTTAAATTGGTGGGTCATAGTTTAGTGGTACTGTACTCATAACGTGATTTTCGAAATATTTACTCAAATGCCCATCAATTCTACCCAGGAGATGTTGAAAATGAGGTATGTTCAAAATTGTGTACATATATACAGGATATTTGGTAAGTAGATAGACAAAGTTCTACAGGTGTTTCTACAGTTCATACACAACAAAATTATCCACATGATATATGTTCCTATTCCTAATAGTATTGAAGAAAAATCAATTTTTGTGATTTCTCAATGTACGTATGTTTTATTACATAAATTAAGCTGCAGCAGATAAATAATTGCTATTGGATGTTTTCTGTCTATGTCATTTTGAAAAGCATTAAAATCTCTTTAATAATCGTTTATTTTTATTTTTAAAAATTAGAAAATTATTTTTATTTTTTAAGAATTAGAATTTTGATTTTACAAATAGCTTTAAGAGAATCTGAAAATAAAAAAAGTAACAGTAATTAAAAAACCTTAATTTTGAAACCTAGAAAACCATCCTCTGAATCAACTTAGAACTTTTAGATTGTAAGGGAAACTTTTCGGTCAATATGCTTTCTAACCAAACAATCCTATGCAGACAAGATTTTAACAAGTGTTGGAAAACAGCAATTTTATTTTAAAAACAAACAGCCATTCTACGGTTCAGTTTTTCCTTCTTATTGTTATGCTCCAAACAAATTCTTGCTAATGATCACAAACTCATTTTTTCTATTATTTCTAATTATTTATTAAAAATGTCCTCAAATGTCCATCAATCCTACTAGTACATGATGAAAATGAGGTCCATTCAAAAGTCTAAATATATATATATATATGTATATATATGTTGTTTTTTTTTTGTGTGTTACTGCTATAGTGGTTGATAAGTAAGCGTTTCATGAAAAACTGAAGATCAAGTTCATTAACAGCTGAAATCGGAAACTTCAAAATATCTTCATTATTATACTTCAGATCAAAAAATGTTATAGAACCAATCTTATTAAAAATTTAATGTCCTATAAATGTTTTTATGTAAATATTATCTTTATCATGAATATTTACTGACATATTTGCATTACTTAGTTTTCAGCTTTCAGTAAACCCCCACTCCTAATGACATATTAACAATAAGCTTTTATATTGTGGACCATATTATTCTAAGTATAAATACTAAATATCGTTTTCAATGAACTTATACTATGTGAGATACATGCAAATGTGTTGTGTGATAACATCATCATTTAAGATTTTACGTTCTTAACTGGTAAATGTTTATTTTATCTATGCCATATATTATGTAGTATGTATTGGCTATATTTAGCTATTTCACTCAACATTTAATATCATATATATTATTAGCTGAAATTGGTTCTGGAATAGTAGGGGTTCAAAAAAATCTCCCAAAAATGAGTCGCTACGTGAAATGTTATAGAACCAATCTGGTTAAACTATTAATGCTCTACAATAGTTGTACTTGTTTTTTTTTTGTAACTCAAGTGATGAGCGAGTTATTCGTACTTTCTTGGTTTCAGCCTTCAGTACCCCCCCTCCCAGCCTAAATTGTTTTTTCAAAGGAATACAGAATATGTGGAGAGGTGAGATCACAAGTATATTATACCAGCAGGTGGGAAATCTGCTTAGTTTATGCAGATTCTGCATGACAGACTTTTGTTTTACTTTAGACATGAGTTTGAAACAAAAATAATTTAACATAATAGAAAAAATGATTTCATGTTCTTTAGCGAGAATTAGTTTGGAGTACAACAAGAAGAGAAACTAACTGAACAATAGAAGGGCAGTGTTTTTAAAATAAATTTGCTACTTTCCAACACTTGTTAAACTCTCGTCAGAATAGGAATGTATGGTTAGAAAGCATATTGACAGAAGAATTTTCCCTTAAAATCTAATAATTTTAAGTTGATTCAGAGTATGGTTTTTGAGGTTTCAAATTTAAGGTTTTTTTAATTAATTATATTTTTTTTTATTTTCAGAGTCTGTTAAAACTATTTGTAAAACCGAAATTGCAAATAAAAATAAACGATTATTAAAGAGAATTTAGTGACCTTCAAAATGACATGAAGTTAGACAAACTTCTACAGATGTTTCTTCTCTTCATAAGGAACAAAATCACCCATATGATGTATATTCCTATTCCTAATAGTATTGAAGAAAAATTTATTTTTGTGATTTTTCAATGTACCTATGTTTTATTACATAAATTCAGCTGCAGCAGATAAACTAATGCTATTGGATGTTTTCTGGCTGTCATTAATCTAGTTACCAAACACCCTGTATGTATCTATCTATCTATCTCTATATATATACTGCTCAAAAATGAATAGGGATATTGGTTATTATTCCTTATCCTATTAATTTTAATTAAATCGATCTTAATTAAATTTCTTTTTTATGGGGGAAAAAGGACAATAATTTCTAATAAATATTAATGATATTTATAATAAAAAAAAAAAAAATATGCTAGACCCCATACATACCACAAAACAGCCAATATCCCTATTCATTTTTGAGCAGATATATATATAAAATTGTAACCTCTGTCTGTGCCTTGATTTTTTTCTCGAAATTTCACAATACTTTTTTGTTTCACATGCCATAGACATGATATCTGCAATTTGTAGCTTTGGAGTCTGTTTGTTACCTTTTCACGTATAAAGGGCTGAACCGAATTTTGGTATGTATATTATTAACAGCCCAACTTTAGCCTATATTAATATTCTCTGAGATGAACAGGAGTGGGGGTGATTATAAGGGAGGCCAGAAATTAAAAATAGCGATATTTCGTTTCATATTGCTTTTTCGGCAAATTTGCACATAACAAAAGTTGTTTATTTTGTTCTTTAGAGTAACTTTTGTCATATACCGTATACATCGATTATACGCTAAAATCTATAGCGGGATTCAACAATTTTATTTGGCAGAAAAGACTCAACCGAACAAAACAAAACTTCGTAAGTGTGATAGCACTAACTCTTACATAATAATAAGCTGTACCAACATTTCTAGGCACGGCCAGGAGTGGGGGATGTAAGGAGGCCTGAAATTAAAAATAGCGATATTTCGTTTCCTATTGGTTTATCGGCAAATATGCACAAGATAAAAGTTGTTTATTTTGTTATGTAGAGTAACTTTTGTTATATTCACTTTTGTCGTATAAAAAAGTATATGAGATACACACTAAAAACTAAAGCAGGAGGCAGCAACAATTTTATTGGGTACTAACGATTGAACTTAGCAAAACTCGATATATGAATTAGCATTAATTCTTCCAAGCTATATTAAAATTTTTAGGTTCAAACGGGAGTGGGGGGTTATAAGGGAGGCCTGAAATAAAAATTCGAAATATTTCATTTTCATTCATTATTAAAGATATTCAAAGCCAGTTTTTTAATTAAAATTTTGATATATGAAAGATCAATATTCAATTATTAAATGTCTGGCTCCTGATTTTCAATGATGTTCTTTGAAATTTAAAATATATTATATATATATATATATATATATATATATATATATATATATATATATATATATATATTATATATATATATATATATATATATATATATATATATATATATATATAAATTTTTATTTTTTTTTTATTTTTTATGTTTTAGCATTTTATCTATATAACCTAAATCCTATAGAACATTAAGACAGATTATTTATATAAATTGTTAAATATAACCAATTATTAATATGTATTTTTTAAATCTCATTTTCTACCTTCAATATTTTAGAAACTACTTTAAATAATTTATAGTAAAAAATTTGGCTGATTCACAATTGTTTATAAATTTATTTTATATAGGTGTGATTGTTATACATTAGATTTAAAGGTGGTTTTAGGTATCGTCTCTTATTATCCCTTAAGAAGTGATAAGGTGCAAAACTTATTTAAACTTTTTTAAAATGGGGCATTATTTTTCAGTAAATAGTTTAATGAGCCTCTGTAAAAACATCACAATAGCATTGAATCAGGGAAGCAAATTAAGAAAAAAAAACAAGTCTTACAGTTTCGGAATGTATGGGATGAACTGCAAAGAAAAGAGTCGATAGAATAGCTTTTGAGCCTCCCCTTAATTGTTTTAACTCAAAAAGTTTTCCAAACACTGGGTATGCGAGGGATGTAGCCAATCCATGCAGTATAAGATTAGTCAGATGAAAATCAAAAGGCACAAGTTTTCCATCGTTCCACCAAACATGAAACCTAAAGAAGTAAATTGGTCAATATTTCCTGTAATATATTTTGAATGAAAAATACTAAACAATAATAAATCCACACCTGAATGATAAGACTGTCAGAGGGCGATAAGATTTGTGACTAGCATTGTGAGTAAGAGAAGTACCCCAAAAATCATGTTTGAACAATTTATGTAAAGGCATGTGAAGCTTTAAATCATTATTATTAATAATTGCTTCTGCATCATCAAATACAAACTGGCCATCTAAGGAAGGGTAAAAACAAGCAGCTCCAATAATGCCTAGAATAACAGCAACTAAAAAATCTATTAAAAAGATTTAGCATCAACCAAAATGTACTAATAATATTTAACCGCATTTAAATAACAAATGTATATATATATTTACCACAGACGTTAGGATAATACATTTTATGAATATTACTTATATACTATTTTAAACATAATGCATCAGTAGTCGCGAATATCCTTTTATTTTTAATTTTATCATTACACAAAAGCGATTAAATATCATGACCCAGTGCTCTTAACTTTAAACGGAGGAGGAGGGAACAATTCTGTTCATTAGCTACAAAACACTAGTAAACCCCTAACATTCAAAAGTCTTTTGAATACAACAAGAACACTGATATAACCGACTCCAAAGAACATTGAACTCAAGGCACGTATAATATAGATAGGGCCTTTTGGCGAATAGTCAATCAGAATGCAGCAAGCCTGCTACGTCACTCGGGACCAAGACTCGGAGCGGACCAGCTGAAATGCGATCAATATAAACAGTTTTCTCATAAATTTCGTGTAAACTAATTTATTAAAATGGTATATGTCTGTAAATGATACAAATTACTTTATTTGAATATATTTTACTTGAAATAAACCATGTACAAATTAGATTCCATTAAAAATAAATACATAATAATTCCTAAAAATTGAGATATGTTCGTTTACATTTAAAAATCATAATTTTTTCTACATAATTATAACAATACAAAAACTGTACTATAATAAGATGGAATGTTCATGACATGCAAATAGTAATGAATACTATTATCAAACAAAATAAAGTTAATAACATTGAAACTAATCAAGCAATAAAGAAAGATATCCAGTAACTAGAATATAAGTTTGTAAATTATTTTAAATATCAACTAGTCCATTCAGGTACAATCTTTTTAAAGGCTTTCATTGGCATGTAGTCCTTCTTGTTCTAAAAAGAGGCTTATATGTACAGTCGTATGGAATCCTTGGTTCCAGAAGCATCCTTGTGAAGAGAATGGCACTGATGTTGGAGCATACGTACTGGAACCACACTGCCCCCCCCCTCTAGATAAAGTGTCTCCATTATCTAAGATGTGGTTTCGCAACAATTTCATAGATCAGGGACATCAGCAAATTCCCAAATGGAGCGAGGCTCATCATAAGGATTCTTGAAATCTGTATTTTCATGGGTCACATTTAATTTATTCCAAAGTGTAAGATTTTTTGGTCTCATATCTGAGACAATACCCACTTGTTACCTAATGCTTTCAACAGAAATAATGATTTCACTGATTATACTTTTTGTAATATTCATGCCAAACTCAAAATAAATTGGTTGTTTCCAATCGCGAGACAGACATATGATTATTGTTTTTGTTTTGTTAACATATGGTTTTTGTGGTTATATTATTATTAAGTTACACTAAAAATTGTTTTCTGTTGTTATTATTATTATTTATTAATGTCCACTTTTTGCAACTAAGGCTAATTGGGGCGGGTTATCTACAGGTTACCGCCCTATTCTAACAAGAGTGGGTCTTAGGATGTTATTTAATGAATTTCGTCACTAAATAATTTCCCTTGCCCAGGCGAGAATCGAACTCGCCAATCTAGGTTTACCATGGGAGATTAAGGTCAACGCTTTAACACACATGGCTAACCTGAGCCCCCAATTTTCTGTTGTTTACATTTTGAATTAGAAGGAATATTCGGTGAAAGTGCATTTTAGTCCCCCCCTTGATGGCGCACGATGATGACGGTGGCCATCTTGTTTTTCTAACACCGAGGGTGGTTTTGTTTTTCTTACTTTATCTTTTTTAACACTTTAAAATTTCCAAAATACGCCATCGGCGGTTAAAACACGGCACTTCTTTAATTTTTATGTTCTTATTTACATTTTAATATGCATATATATTATTATTATATATTGTTACGTGTTTTCACAAAATTCACATATAATGCAAATATGCATGGGATATGCAGAAAATAAAATCCCTCCACATAGGGTTACATTGTAAATTGTAAACACGGCACTACACTGATCTTCACATAAAACACTGTACCGCACTAAAACTAGAATGCACAGTTCACTAATGCTGCGCTGAACGCACTGTTCACTAAAGCTGCACTGAACTCACTGTTGATCACTAGAAGAGAACTGAGAATTATCTGACTGTCGGCCGAGTTGGGCAACTTTTATAAACGGGCGGCGTGATCAGAAGAAAGGGGTCCATACCATCCTAGATTCCAGACAGGTGTCACCGAGACACTTGCGGCGCCAGCGGTCCTCCCATCGGCCGTCTCCTTTCTTCTACATGGTACTTCTTAAATACGTGATTAACTCTGTGTAGTTTTTGCAACACTATATTTGGATCAGATGGAAGGAAATTTGATTGGGTGCAAAAGGAGAATGCTGGTGGGGTAAGTGAGTTACAAATTATTGATGGGACTATGAATGCTGAGACGAATGTAAAAGTGTTGAGAAAGAATTAGAAAAAATAAGTCCGTCACGCAGGGGCTGCGTAAACTGAGCAGATTTCCCACGTGAAGTTTTACAATAGAGAAATCTGCCTAATAACAACTGTAGTAGTAAGAAACCTCTAAACCTAAAACATTATTTAGGGCGTAATAACCCAGTAGTTTCTAGCTCTAAAAAACAGTTAACCTAACCTCTAAACCTATTCACGAGGGACGAATAGTTATGGAAACGGCCACCAGAGCTCTCGGCGGAAAGTCCGAACATAGCCTACTGGCAGAATACAAATGCAAATATCTCGGTTAATATTCAAGATAGAGAATAAATGTATATAACAATATTTATAGTAAATTTAATTTGCAATAAGATTGATTCTGTACAATTTTTCAGTCCGACGTATAGTAACGGAGATATTTCGAAAATCCTCCCCTCTAAACCCCCCCTCCCACTGGTCCGATTTCAGCCGTTAACGAACTTGATCTTTCTTTTTACATAAAACGACTAAATATCGAGTTTGGTAACGATCAAACAAAAATTGCGACCGCTAGAGCGGTAACAGACAAATATATATATATATATATATATACAGTTTTGAACGGACATCATTTTCGTCATCTCCTGGGTAGGATCGATGGACATTTGAAGAAAAATTTCGAAAATTCCGTCATGAGTACAACCTCAATAGCTGATTTCCCTTAAGGGAAATCTGCTAAAAACAGTATGTAAATCTAGGAATTGAAGGCAGTAATAATTACAAGAATAGCATAGAGTTGCTATATAATGCTCGCCAAATCTTTCAATCACCACCACAGTTAATGGATCTTAACCCAATCGAACATTTATGGGCCCTACTGGAGTTAAATATCCGAAACACATAGATGTTCGTCATGTTTATGAATTGCTTATTAAGTGTAAGAATAATTGTTTTGCCTTGAAAAATTTAAATTTAAATTATTAAAAAAAAAGTATGTTTTTAATTTTTGCTATTATGGAAAATGTTGTTGCTTATCAAGATCAGTCGTTATATCAAGTTAAAAATATATAACAAATATTTTGGGCCAATAAACTAAGTGTATGAATAATTTTTTACCCACTGTGAATGGCGAGATAAAATTTCTGTTTCTCTGAGTGTTTTTCTTAGCCAAGTTTTTGAACGTTTCATTGTTTACCGTTTTGTGAAGAGTGAAGGAAGTCTGATTTGATAAGACAGTTTAGTTCAATCAGCTGTTGATTTGCTAGCCACGTAGATAAGATAATTTGAAAACTGTCTTTTCCATATTTTAAATTATTATTTGTCATTCAAACAAATTGATTGAGTGATTAATGGTGCTCATATCATAAAGAAGATGCATTGCATCAAATATATTTTGAGAGCAATTTAACACATTAAATACTGAAGTTACTGCATAATACTTCATGTCAAGTTAGTGTATTTTGAACTGAACGTTATGGAAACTCTTTATCATCAAACAAATTCTTTAGTACAAAAAACCCAAGAATATTTTCAAAATTTGGAAAGACTTAAAGGAAATTACACTGAAGCAATTGAAGCAGAAATTCAAAATGGGATTGACACTATAATTAGGTAATAAACCTTAATGTTTAGTAGTTCCTTAAAGATAGTTTCCTTAGGCTTTTTGAGTGTGTGATAAACGAAATAGTATAGTCTCACAAACACCCATCTATCCTTTCCATATTGAGATCTTAATTAAAACAAATGCATTCTCTTGAACTTTTTAAGTAATATATATCCAGTATCTTAAAGATCAAAGAAACATTTTCAAGTTCAGAACTTATAATCTGATATATAATTGATAATGTCATCATACTGCTTCCAATAAAGTGGTATCTTGTGTATAAAACTGTCTATCCTAGTCCTTTAATTCATTTTTAATGAATGGGAGAGGGTGCACGTTGATTTCTTAGGACCAACAGATGGTCAACAGTACCTTATATTAGTTGATGCTTTTAGTAAGTGGGTAGAAGTTGTACTGACAAAAATAACTACAAGTACCTGGACAATCCAAGAATTACAAAGAATATTTTCAACTTTTGGTTTTCCTTACATATTGGTATCCGATAATGGAAGACAGTTTATTTCCCCAAGAGTTCGAAAACTTCATGAATGAATGTGGAATTATTCACAAAACATCTGCGCCCTACCATCCGAATTCAAACGGTCAGGCTGAAAGGTACGTACAGACTGTCAAGAAGGTGTTAAAATCTATGGAGGGAGAAAAGGGAACACTACAAAATAAAGTACAAAAACTCCTAATGCAACTCAGACAATCGCAAAATGCTACTGGAACATCAGCTTATCATCTAATGTTTGGAAGGAACATCAGGACGAACCTCTCCATAATTGTTCCAACATTAGAAACAAGGGTACATCAGGAAAAGGAACTCCAAGTCGGAATCAATTGGAAATTTAAGGTTGGAGATAAGGTGCAGGCTCATGAGTATGTCAATGGATCAACCAAATGGCACTTAGGTCGTATAACTGCAAAACAAGGAAATGTAATGTACACTGTTGTTCTATATGATGGGTGCATCATCAAAAGACATGTTGACCAGCTCATCCTACGTAAGGCACCACACTGTAAATAGACGAGGAGGTGTTACATATGATTATTGTTCTAAACTTGTTAACATTTGATTATTGTTTTTCTTTTGTTAACATATGGTTTTTTGAGGTTATGTTATTATTAAGTTACACTACAAATATTATTATTATTATTTATTAACGTCCACGTTTTGCAACTGAGGCTAATTGGGACGGGTTATCTACAGGTTACCCCCTTTTCTAGCCAGGGTGGGATTTTAGGATGTTATTTAATGAGTTTCGTCACTAAATAATTTCCTTTGCCCAGGCAAGAATCGAACTCGCCACTCTAGGTTTACCATGTGAGATAAAGGTCAACGCTTTAACTCGCTTGGCTAACCTGAGCGCCAACTACAAATAGTTTTATGTTGTTTACATTTTGAATTAAAAAGGAATATTCATGTTAATAATATGTGCACTTATTTATGAAATTAATAGAAACATTTCCTCAATATTGGTATTTTGTTCCTTATATTTCTTTAGTGATTGACAACAGTAATTGGCAAAGCAAACTCTAATGCTTGAACCTCAATTTAAAGTAAATGAGTAAAAGTGAGAGGATTGGGGAATTCATTAGTATTTGGGAATTCTAGCCTTTGAAAAGAGTCTCAGTAATACACTGGGATGTTCTTGAAATATCCAAATGTGTCTGAATTGAGCGATGAACTGAAGAAATTTGTTACTACAGATTTAGAGAATCCGTATGTGAATTTTACACTGTATGTATACAGATAGTTTGGGTTGCATTAGTTTCCTTTTTCTATCTATTAAATTTGTACTTTTTTCTTTAGTATATACTCAATAATTGTTGGGAAGAGGCTGGATATGGTTTCTCAGTGTTCTATGGGCTAAATTTGTTTTTTGTCATATTAATGCTTTTTATTTTATTTCTAGAACTGCATGTTAAATTGCTGTTCCAGCTTGTAATATAGCAGTCTTAAGAAGTTCATTATGACATGTACCAATAATTAATTACTGGGTATTGCACACATTGAAGTAAATTATTTTGGAATATTTATTTTATTCTAATTTTTAGGTTTGAAAACATTAAATATCATTTATTAAGGGATTCTATCGAAATAATATTTACTGAAGGGAGTATTTTCTGTGTTCTGAATTCATGTTTGAAACAGCATTGTATGGAAGGTTACTATCTAGGGGGTAAATCTAGTCTCAATTACTGTTTAACTCTCCATGCTATCCATTAAATGGTAATGACGATTGAACTTATAATTTTAAGTGCTACTTAATTATTTCCTTCTCAAAACTGCAATGATATTTATTGTTTCTAGTAACTGTGAGAGACTTGATATTCTTATTCACAAAGAACCATTATCAAGAAGACAAAATGCAAAACTCAGGGTTGATCAGTTAAAATATGATACTAGGCACCTCCAGGTATGCAGATCTATTTATTTTATAATTTAAGAACATGTTTACTAATATTTATTCCATTTTTACTAATAAATTCCAACATGAATATAACTTATTTATAAGTATTATTCATGTTGGATTTATTTAAATTGAAACCTTTATAAGGTGGGAAGTGGATGGCTCTTGCCTCTGAATCATAGATACAAATCCTAGCTAGAAATTTTATAAGGCCATTAGTGAACATCTTTTAACAAATAATCTGAGTATAAGCAGAAAATAATTACTCAGACCATAAACAATTTAAATTTATTTAATATATTATATCTGAGGCCAGTATATTTATGAATTTAATGGGATTTTTATTTTTTTTTCTAATAAAAATTTATTAAGCTACAAATACCAAGCACATCATTGTAAACTGAAATTTCCTGTTTCTTCTCATGTAGGCCTCAGCAATACAGGTGCAGGTGAATTGATTTGATTATTCGATCAAATAACTTTGAAATATGCCATTTTTCTTTACTAAAAAATTGTCATATGTCAAAAATTCAAAATTTGGCCACAGTCTAGTCTGTGTTGAAAGGTAAAATGGCAGAAGGATAAAATATATACTATCACTTATATATTTTTCTCTGTACATGTTTTACATTCCATAAGATGCCTTTTCTGGAGTCATATGGGATTTGCAGGTCATATTTAGTAAAACAAGTTAACCTAGACAAGTCTGTCTCAGTGGTAAGGTAGAATCTCTTTATCTCCACGTAGGTAATAATGGAGCTCAAATTACTCCACAGTGATTGAATGTATGAAGATTAAACTATACAAAAAAAAAAAAAAAAAAAAAAAAAAAAAAAATGAATGAAATTACAAAAATTAATTCATCAGACAATTCTGTCTGTGGATTCTGTCATTACTGGCTAATCATCGAGTACACACAGCAAGGGCTTTCGATCCGAGGGCACCATGTTCTAGTGTCTCGAGTTTTGTACAGCAACATGCTGGAAGATGATGCCTTTGCTTCCGAAGCCCTTGCCACTTGTACTCGATAATTGGCCAGGAATAACAGCGGCCTCTGCCAGACTATAAAAATATATATACTCACAGAACCAATCCTTGTAAACTAAATGATTCATAAGATTTCAAAGAAACATGGATAAGCCCAAAGAAAACCAAATAGATGATATGAGGATAAATAAAATATAAATAGGATTTTTGTTTTGGGTATCTATGGTTGATGAAACTGAGCCCATCTTCTGTTATGCTCGAATGGGTCATTTTCACATTCCCAATCATTTTGTCAATAACACTCCCAATGTCGGAGTAACAAGTGCTCTATCAAGAAGGAGTTCAAGCAACAGACATTTTCTGGAGATTGATTAATTTCACAATTCAGGGGAAAGAGTTCTAGGAAGGGCAAGAACAAATGGAAAATCAGGAACATGATTGCCGGCTCAAAAACAAAAATATTTACATGGCATTGGAATTCTTGAAGGTAATAAGTGGGCAAGAGTATTACAGAACAGTTTTGAATATTTTATGGGAGCTATCTATGGGATCATCAAAAATGACCTTCAGTTCTGTTAAGTGCATAGCAGATATGTTCATGGCCTTTTAAACGTCTGGCGGTCTGTTATAGCCTTACAAGGTTCCTCATGTGTGATAGAGGAGATAGCCAAAGTGAAAGCCCAGACTCAACAGTGGGCAAGTATCTGTCAACCTTTTTTTTAAAACCACATGCACACTCAATGCTGCTTTTTACTGCAAGCCATTGAATGAGGTCTGCGTTGTATATCTCCCCAGAAGATGAGATGATCTTTAAGGAGCTATCTCCTCCATGACACCAGCCCCCTAACTATAGCCGTAGTGGCCTCAAAGTAGGTAAAAATTTGGCCTCAACTTGATCACCCACCCCTAAGCCAAGACCTGATTTACCATTCTGTAATTTTCATTTGTTTGAGCTCCTTTAAGAAGCTCTAGTAAGGCAGGTATTTGAAGGTGATGAGGTCATGAAGAGATTTCTGCACATTGGCTCTTAATATAACCACCTTCATTTTATGATACTATGATTAAATTCTATGTAGAAAAATAAAAATAAATTATATTTGCCTTTTATTTTTAAATAATTAAAAAAAAACATTAATGAAGCCCTGATTATATTTGATTTACTCTTATTTTTTAATTAGTGCTAGACATGCAACCCACTTTCTCATACATTTAGCTGTAGAGGACTGACTGTCTCATTGACCGATACAAGCCAAATACAGGCAACTGTTGGCACTGGGAAAGAGAATGTTAGAGATGATGACGATGTGGTGTGTTAGTGAATTTAACCTCTGATTACAAAGAGAATGAAAAATCATTATTAGCAATAGAAGAAGGAAAACCTGTGCTGCAAAGAAATATGGATTGAGAGATACAATAAAAAATATCCCAGAGAAGTTTTTGACTATGAAAAGTGGTGAAAAATAATTTGTTTTGGTGGTGAATAAAGGTACACCTTTACTTCATCACTAATACTTGATTTAATATGTAATTATTGGCCAGAGTTCTCATTCCAAAAATAAAGTATATCTATTTTTATATTCTATCCTGCATTTTTCAGGCTGCCCTACGAATGTATCAAAATGAAATTCTAAAGAAAAAACAAGAAGAAAAAGAGAGAGAGGAACTACTAAATCGAAGATTTACTCGGAATCCAATATCTGAACAGGATACTACAATCTTAATTGATCACTCTGTTCAGCACAATCTTTCTCTTCAGGTTAGTAAATAATATTTGTATTATTTACTTTTCCAGTTAACCTATGGCTAGATACTGGCAAAGTTGTAGAGGATAAACTTTGAAATAAATCTATTTGGCACAATTTTATTACTTCATTTATTCTGAAACTTTTCTACATATTTCTTGCTATTCAGAATGCCTCTTCAGGAGCTCAAATAAATGCAGATGTCGGTTTCTCAGCCATAGGATCCAACTTCCACTAGGTCAGCTTCTCCGACGTTGATCAAAAAATACAAGAGAATATAATTTAGCTGATTAAATCAATAATCTGTTTATAACTGATATCCAATATAGCTGTTTGCCACTGATAACATTGAACCATCGAAACCATCACCAAAATTTTATAAAACCCTAAGAAGTAGCATACAAATGAATATGAAAAATAACTATCCTTAAACTCTTGTCTTAAAGCTAAGAAATTACAATTTATTCAAAGTCAGGAGTTTAATAAAATTATTGTCTAGATGCCTTATCGATATATGTATTCATGTGTTTGGATGTAAGAATATTTTTCTTTATTAGCAGATTTCCTTCAAGGGAAATCAGCTATTGGAGGAAGTACCCATGTCGCGATTTTTGAAAAATTTCCTCAACCTACCTACGAGGTGATGAAAATGATGTCCGTTCAAAATTGTATCTATCTATCTATCTATCTATATATATATATATATATATATATATACACACACATATATATACATACATATATACATTTATACATTCATACATATACATGTCTGTTACCGCTCTAGCAGTCACAATTTTTGTTTAATCATTACCAAACTCTATATATAAGAGTTTTATGTAAAATGAAAGATTATTTTCATTAACGGCTGAAATTAGACTGTGGGGAGAGGGGGGGGGTTTGAGGGGAGGAATTTCTAAAATTCAAAATACTTTCGTTATTATGGGTTGGATTGCTAAATGTTACAGGATCAATCTTGTTAAACTATTGATGCTCTACAATTGATGCGCCATTCATTTTTTCCTGAACTCAAGAATTCAGCGAGTTATTCGTACTGTTTTGTCTCCACCCTTCAGTATTATCCCTCCCCCGAGAGGGAAGAGAAGATTTGAAGGATAAATGAAGTGAAAAAAATTGTAACAAATAGTTTTATTTCAAATTTAACCCTCTGCCACTTTAAAACAATCATCTGACAATTGCTGTCTAAACTGATGAGATTCGTCACCTCTTGCAGTGCCATGCTGATGACATCATCCCACATTATATTCTGTTTCTCCGTCTATGTAAATAAATCGAAGGTTTGTCTGATTTCCTACAGATTTGGTACATTTGGTGGAGATTAGTTTTCCTCATTTCAGACCATTCTAAGAGTAATGGCATCAAAGTTAAACATTTTTTCTTCCTTTTCACTTGTTTGTGACTCAATCACTCAAAAACGCCTATGAGGATTTCTATGAACTTTATATTTGTGAGTCAACTATCCCTCGGTACAAGACAGGAATAGGAATTTTCAAGTTGGAGGAGGGGTTACTTCGACATCAAAATAATTCATCAATATCTTCGTAAATATTCTTTTTATCAAGAAAATGTATAGAACATATTGTCTTTAAAATAACAATTATGTCCTAAAATGCTAAGACTGAATATTTGAGTTTTGACTTCCGACTTATGTATGCCAAAGACTTTGTTCATGCTCTATGGAAATGCCTCAATAGAATTTTAACATTTTTTTATATCCATTAATGGCATGAATATTGTTAATACACACTATTTTATATATTACTAAAGACCAAGTTGTGATTTGAATCTATTTTCCGTAGTTTTATGTATTTCAAAATTTTTACTTCCCACTTTCGGTCACTAGGTAGAATTCCTAAGTGTTTTAAGACAGTTGACTTGACAGGATTTTAAATGTATTGAATACGTATGAGGAAATTGATTATTGCCAATATGGGCTATTTTATACTTTACGACCATTAACTGGATAGGAGGCGTTACTTGAAAGTCAAAGTCTCTCTTTGTCAATATCTTCATGAATATTGATTTTATCGGGAGAATGCGAAGAATGGATAGAGTTAAGAATTTACTTTACCATCCTAGAACATTATATGTAGTTATGAATTTCAAAATTCTGACTACCAACTTTTGGTCGCCAAATTATATTCTATAAGAATGAATCACGCAAATTATAAAATTGTTTGAATATCCATAAAACATTATGGATGTGTATTCCATATTTATTTAGGGATTGAATTTTGCTAACGTGAGGTATATTCTTCTCTTTTACACTGGCTATATGCTCCTCATCACATTTAGTGATCAGATCCAGACTTCTGGGGCAAATAGCCAGTGTGAATCCCTGCTCAGTGAGGTAATATACGAAACCATATAACAACCATTGGGCTATATTATTCTGCTCTACCATTTATAGGAGTGGAGATTAGAATAAATTTTATTAGATTTTCACAGGACACCATTTTTATTCCAGCCAAAAAAGTCAGGTAACAAAGTTTGCTAATTACTTCCGACTTTGATAACAGATTATACTGTTGCAAAAATTACATACTTGAAAATTACGCATAGTTAATTACGTATTTAAAATGTACGAAGAAAATGAAGGCATCCCTTGTGGGGAGAGTGACACCAAGATAGGGGGTCTAGAACTATCTAGACAATGAGAATCAGTGAGCGGTGCCATTCTAGACCCGGTATTATATAAAAGTTGGCCAGCTTGCCCAACAGTTAGTTCTTAGTTTTCTTACTAGTGAATAACAGTGCCTTCAGTGCAGCTTTTAGTGAAAAGTGCTTTTTAGTTTTAATGCAGTACAGTGTTTAGTGAAAATGAGTACAACCTCAATAGCTGAGTCCCCTTAAGGGAAATCTGCTAATAAAACTTGTTATCATGAAAAATTTGTTAATAAAATCATACTGCATTATTAGTTTAGTTCCTTAACAAAACTGTTAGTTTGAAATTTTTATTTTTGTAGGTTAGTCGGTACTGTATAGTGTGGCAAGGCTGTGAGTATGCTGTGATTTCACGGCTCACAGCCCACCTCTACATGGCTGTTTGTGAAATACCTGCTGTTTATTATAGTGACCGTGGTCTGGAGATATTTCTAATGTGTTGTAGATCAATTTAAATAGCCTAATCATAACCTTGATTTCTAGTATGGGATTGAATTACATAAATATAATTGTAATTATAAGTTTTTAGTTATATTTATACTTTATAATAAGATATAAATAATTATATAATTTGTTTTATGTAGTTTTATCATTTTTATGTACGCAGCTCTGAAGATGGCTAGTGTAGAATGTCAAAATCTCTAATTAAAATGTAATATATTTCACAAAGCCCTATTGTCAATAAAACTGTCCATTTTACATAATATTTAAGAATGGTTAATTTTTATAAGAAGGATCAACTCTTATTTCAGTAAAACAGATGTATTTGATGTCTGTATGTAAATCATGGGTTAAGATTTATACTTTTAAAAATTGGCTGTTACTAAATGTATTAAAAATTATAAAATTTGTTTTCAGAATGCTCATAGTGGAATGGATGACATGTTGAGGTCTGGTAGCAGTATTCTAGAAAATATGAGAGAACAGAGAAACACTCTGAAGGGAGCCCATAGACGCATGATTGATATAGCAAATACTCTTGGCCTTTCGAACACTACAATGAGGCTAATCGAAAAGCGAGCGTCAGAAGATAAATACATTCTCTTAGGAGGAATGTTTGTTACTCTTGTTGTTATTGTACTTCTCATTGTATATTTAACATAATCTATTAAGCATTGCTGTCCTAATTTTTATGCAGACTTTTTAACCTATGTAAATTGTTAACTAAAGCAATGCATAATTCAGTTTAAATTGATTTTTGGAAAAAATTTACTGTCTTATTTAATTCAAATATGTGATAAAAAACAAGAATTTCATTCTAAAGTTGGAATTGTTAATATTATTATTTCGAGTGTTTTACCTGTGTTTTTTTTTTAAAAAAAAGAATGATTGGTGTAGAGTAAGTTAAAGAAAATAAAAGAAATTTTAATATTTTTATAATATTTAAAAGAAAATATTCTTTTATCTTAAAATAATAATCAATTGAAATGATTTTTTTTTTTATTATTTTTTTTTTTTGCCATAGGAAAGTTTTGGCAATCCATTATTCTATATGAACATAAGATATGTATGTTGTGTTTGTGACCCAACAAACTTCAATATGTATCAAGTGGCAAAGGGTCTCCTAGTGTTATATTAAATATATAGCAATATCTTTCAACAATATTAAAATATTGTTTTATACCTTTTTGAACGTGCATCTGTTAAAATAATATAATTCAGAAAACTCACTTATATACTTAATGTACTGAATTTTGTTCTTGTAATTATTATCGCTTTCATTCTTGGTCTTGCCAGTGGCTAAATAATAATAGGTATTGTCTCATATGTTTAATGAGTAAATTTTATGTAGGTCACAAATTGTATTCATCTTTTATCTATAATAAGCCAATTTTTTTATCTAAAGGGACACATGAAATACTGTTATCTAAATTTGCAATAGTGTCATTAATTAACAAACTCTATATCCCTTCAGGCACTATTTATGAATATGAATATATCTGAAAAAAAAAATGCATAATATGTAAAAAACATTGTTGAGTCATTTTAAACGTTTTGTCTTTATTGTCAGTTAACGCACAACCCATATTGTTGTGGAAAAATAGGTGACCTACATGACAAAAAAGTATTATGTTGAAATAAAATGTTAATTATTAGCGTCCACTTTATGGCTAATGGGGACGGATTGCCTACAGGCCCTTTTGTAGCCAGGATGGGACTAAAGGTCTTTCTATAAAAGTCATGCTTGGAATGATATTGGTTTATTGTGAAAATAATTTAATTTGTATATTCCTCTCTCATTTGTTTAAAAAACTAAAAAAAATCATGAGTCACAGTTTTTAAACAAAGGTAGCATGTAGATAGCTTATTTCCATTTGTCATAGTTGCATAAATTGAATGTAAATAAATAATACATTTTTACTAAATATTACTATAAATTATTTATTACTCAATGATTTTATTTGTAATTTGCTGAGACTATTTCTAAGTGGTTTTAATATTGCCAAAACTGAAGATATGTTTAATGCACATTGTTATTTTATAGTAAAATAATTTCCTTAAATTATGAAAGTAAAGGTCTTTATTTTTCAATAATATTAACCACTTTAAACTTTGTTGTAAAACAAACGTTGAGAACTCAATTTAAAAATAATGACATTAGTCTAATAGAGATCATCCATCCCTTTTGATCTTAATTTGGTTATAAAATATTCAGTAAGGATTCTTAATTTTCAAAAATAATAATCACTTTTAAAATTATAGAAAATGAATTCATTCGAATCTCCTTTTCAATAGGGGGTGTTTTTGATAGTAACTCTCTTTCTCCCCCCCCCCCTTCCTGAATAGGTGATTCCTTATATTTTTTTTTTTTTAATCTTAATAGCATAAATTTTTCATTTAACATATGACATAAAATATGTTAAATGGAATCTTTCATGACTTAGTTTAAATATGGTATACCTTCAGCACTATTCCCATGACGGGCTTTTGAGAATTATACATTTCACATTGTGGATATTGTCACAGTGGTACAGATGCGAGAATGTATTGCATATGGCTTAAAATACTTATGAAGGGTTTCTTTTATAAGAAAATATTTTTTTTTTTTTCTTTTCCCCTAAAAGCTACTAATGAATCACTTCTTTTCACTGTTTTTTATCATTTTGTTTTTACTAGTTTTTTTAAACTGCAAGTAAAACAACTTGTTATTATGCTCATGTTATTCAACCTAAGAATCTTAATATTAGGTCTAAATGAAGACCCTTAAGACCACTTTAAGGATAAATATAGGTAATATATTCTGACACTGAAAATAAAAGTCAGCTTTATATAAGCATGTATTTGACTTCTGTTATTGACATATATTATTGTTATACTACATCTCCAACAAATAATTAAATTGGAATTCTTAGATTTAGTCCCTTTATTCAAACATTCCACAATTTTCACTTGTGTTCATATTTTTTTAATCTTTCTTATTTACCAACATTAGATCAATGATCATTTAATTTTGTAACAAGGTAGTTATTTGTTGTTTAATATTAACAAACGATCAATTCTGTTGTTAAAGTATTTTTAAAACTTTATTTCTTAGTTGTTATATATGTTATGAAGAAATGTTGAAATTGCTTATTGTTAATCATACTCAGCATTTTAAGGGTATTGCTTGTACTAAGAATGCTCACAGTAATTACCATTTTATGTTCTGAGTATTAATACACATTATCTTCTAGCTTTCTTAATATTTTCAGAGTTTGCTGAGGAATTAATTACATCATGCTGTGTTTTAAAAGCGAAATTCAGATCTTTACCTGATAATATTAGTTTTAAAATTATTTTTTATTTTTTTGATGTTGAATTCAAATTTCCAACCGGTTATCTTCTGAAACATACCATTACTTCACAAATGATAGCCTTAACATGTGAATTTATTACCGTTTATATCGTGATGACTTTAGAGCATTGTTTTTTTGCTCCTTCCTCTTTATAATAGAACTGTATTAGGAATTTCACTGTGTTAGCCTAATTTCAAGTTCCATCAGTATCATTTATTTGATGTTGTTGTTATTTATCATCGACTTTGTGCTACTGTAGCTAATTGGGATGGGGTTATCGACAGGTTGCCATCCTTTTCTACGCAGGGTGGGACTAAGGATTTTATTTAATGAGTTCATTATTAATTAAATTCCTATTGCCCAGGCAGGAATCGAACTTGTCACTCTAGGTGTACCATATGAAATTCAGATCAACGCCTTACCTCATATGGCTAACCTGAGTCCCTCATTTATTAGCATATTTCCCTTGAGGGAAACCAGCTATTGAGGTTGTACTCATGACGCGATTTTCGAAATTTTTCTTCAAATTTCCATCGATCCTACCCAGGAGATGACGAAAATGAGGTCCATTCAAAACTGTATATATATATATATATATATATATATATATATATATATATATATATATATCTATCTATCTATCTATATATATATATATATATATATATATATATATATATATATGTCTGTTACCGCTCTAGCAGTCGCAATTTTTGACTTATCGTTACCAAACTTGATATATAATTGTTTTATGCAAAAAGACAGATCAAGTTCGTTAATGGCTGAAATCGGACTAGGGGGAGAATTTCGAAAATTCGCAATATCTGCGCTATTATGCGTCTGATCGAAAAATTGTATAGAACCAATCTTATTGCAAATGTAATGTTCTTTAAATGTTGTTATGTACTTTTTTTTTCACTATCTTGATTATTTACTGAGATATTAGCATTTTTTAGTTTTCGGTCTTCAGTACAGCTCCACTCCTACTCATCTCATATTTTCAATATTCTAGTTATGAAGCACTTTATTTTAAGCTTAAATACCAAATATTGTTCTCATTGAACTTTTACGTTTTGAGATAAATGCAAATACGTGGCGCACTTGGGAAATCTGCTTAGTTAACGCAGCCCCTCTGTGACAGACTTTTTTATATTCTACTCTCAAAATGCCATTTTCTAAATTTGCTCTCATCTATGTCATGGTTACCGTCTCTCTCAAAATTCTAGCAGTAATCCATATCAACTTCCTTTGGTATTTATCCAATGTTTTCATATCTTGATGGAATCTTTCTCCTTGTTCCTCATTAAAATCTGTTAGGTTTTCAGAGAAACAGTCCCGATGTGAGTGAAGGAATTGTATCTTCACATTCATGTTATATCCCATAGTTCAGCCATTTTTCAAAAGGCTCCTGCAAAAACAGAGTAGTTTTGAGTCTTTCTTGTTTAACAAAAATCCTTTGACTTTAACTTGGCCCATGCTTCTTTCTCAGTTTTAGTAATCAGTTATGATGGAATCTTGCACTAACATTCGAATTTGTGGAGTATTGAAGATTCTTACTTGAATTTTTTTATTCGAGATGTTGAAATTTATAGGGAAGGTATTAGATATTAGTCAAGTTTAACAGGTAACACTATCTTTCGTTTGAAAAGATTATTAATAACATTCAATGTAGGGGGGAAAAAATTTACTTTGAGTATGCCAATGAACAAATTTCAGATTTTTTTAATTATTAAAAAACTGATCGTGTTTTGAAAACAAAGATTTCAGATCGGAAATCAGCATAAAACAACTGTATAGAAAATGAACTTTCAAAGAAACATCAAATTTGATGCAGCATATTGTTATCTTGAGCAAAGAAATCTATATTCCTAATAATAACCTCTCTCACAGTAACCTGTACTCATCCACAACCATCTTTATATACCAATACCTCAACATTTTAAAGTCAATTTACAAATAGAAAAGTTATTCCCACAATTTAAACTTCTGTGAATGGGAATTAGTGTTCAAAGTTTTTAGAGTTATAATAAAATACACCAACTATGTAGAACTGTTAAAGGCATGGGTTGTAAAGTGGTTCAAAAAATGAAATGTCAAAGTCTAAAAAACATTAACGGTATTTTTACAACAAAAAATATTAGGTCTTATTATAGATTATAATAAGCCCTCTGCATTTACAAATAGTATGTAAATAGGTACAATTTTGCATTCCCTCTTCCCAGGCTACCTATCATATTAAACTGATTTTACAAATGAATGACCTTAGAGTAAACATCTCAAATTGCTGTTTGGTTGGTTGTATGCTTTGCTCAGAGGACCAGGTTAATGGCAACAATACCAAGAAAAGGCTGGGCATTCCTAAAAATCCTTGATTTCAAGCGTTGCTTGTACTATAGTTATTATTTATATGATGAGCAATTATGTTGATATGATTTTTATTTTCAATAGGCAAATGTATTGGTATTTCATTGTTACGCTTACACAAATAGTTTTGTTGGTACATATATATTTTTTTTATTTCTAGGAAGTATAAGTAATTTATTTTAGTTATTTGTTGTTCATTATTCTATCCCTTGATCCTCTAAGCACAAATTAATTATAAGTATAGATATTCTGTTCATAACGACGTTTGTCAAACTGACTTTTGTCAAAAGAACGTGTGTCGAACGAACTTGGCTTCACAGCCGTACCCGAAGAGTGTTGGAAATATACTTTAATACATTTCCCTTCAACTCAACTTTGTCCTAGGCTAGCACTTGGAGCGAAAGCTCACGTGTAGCACACGCCTAGCTGAAGAGATCCGAAAGATCGAAACGAAGTCATCCCAAACATGCCAAAGCACTGAAAGTGCATCCCGAAACAAACCTGTAACAGTTAAGTTTCAGTGTAGAAGTGGGACTTTGGTAATGATCGATTTCGTCACACGTTCTTTTGACAAACTTCGTTATGAACAGAATATTTTTTGAACAAGGCAGTTAGCCTTACAATACAATCGTTCCAACGCTACTTCGCGTTGCTGATGAGTCACCTTATGACGAAAACGATCAACACCAAAGTCCCACTTCTACACTGAAACTTAACTGTTACAGGTTTGTTTCGGGATGCACTTTCAGTGCGTTGACATGTTTGGGATGACTTTGTTGGATGATTTGGGCTTAACGGAAATGTATTAAAGTGTAATTAATTATATCTTTATTTTGTGTAGAGTTTGAAGAACTACATATATGAACACTTACATTCAAGACTCAAAAATGTACATTTTTGTCATGATATTAAATAGAAATGAGAACAAGTATGGTCTATGGCAGCGGTTCTCAAACGTTTTTGGTGACGAAACCCTTTTGGAAGGCAAAATACTTGACGGAACGCTAAAATAAAACAAAAATATCGTTATGTGCATCCTTTATTAATAACCATAATACTAGTACAATGAACAGTTACTTATTACATAACAAATAATAGAAGAGATAAATAAAAAAAAAATCTAATGGAACGTATGAAACTGTCTTTTTTATTTTTCATCAATTATTTGATAACAGGTTTGATAGAAGAGACTTGAAGTCTCATATTAGGTTCAGCGTCTCGTCTATTGGGGTATTTTGTTTTTGTGGCTGCAAAGGTTGAGAATCACAATTCTCTTTCGCACAAGTAGGTTCAAGGGAACGGGAGAAGAATATTCTGGGCCAATTTGGGAAGTATAGTATTGTTACGTTTTTATTACCCAAACCAAAATGCAAAATTAAATACTCGCAAGTTTCACAGTTTTTATCACTGCACAATTTATTTCACAATGCACAATACACTTGGTAATTATTCTTAATTACTACTCACAGTATACACTGATAGCGTCACTGTTCTTCAGATTACACAGTCCAACAATTCACTCACGGTCACTGAAATTCACAACAAGACGGCACTGCACTGTCCTTGACTTCGCGGCACTGCACTGTCTTAAACACGACACTAAACTGTTACTTACAGTCACGGCACAACACTATTCTTCTTATAAAAACACTTTACTGAACTGCACTAAGTCGCACTGTAGCACTGATGTGACCATCAAGATCGCTGAGCATAAAACTGACTCGATCGCGGCTCGCTGTTCTTATATAGGTTGTCGACATACATCAAAGGGGAATTGTCTGGTTCCTTCGACGCTAGGCTGGACGAGTCTATAAGGGGCTAGAACTTTCTGTCGGTTTCTTTGATCTACGTCACACTTTCCAAATACGCGACTCTCTCTCTCTCTCTCTCTGAAGGATTATTCATGTATTTAATTTTCGCAACAGTATATTCATCATGGATTCTGCAACAAAAATCGTTGAGAGGCATTGTTTTGAACAGTGACTATACTTGCGTCTGATGTCATTTTTAAAAAAGATTCATATATCTCGGACATACTTTCGGGCTTGGATAAAAAGGGATTTTGAATTCATTTTGGATACGTCGCTTCAGAGTCGCCCGAGCTCACGTACCCTGGAACAGTCGATCAGAAGGAGAGGTGTTTTGATTTTTTTTTTTAAATTCTTCCAGAGCCCCCACAGGGGTTTCGCGGAACCCTAGGGTTCTGAGGTGCACACTTTGAGTATGACTAGTTACACTCCAGACTTTTTGAATAGAGGTGTCTCCTACAAACCTGTGGATTGAACCCAAACTTTTATAAGGTGTGTGGTTACCTGGCTTCTGTTCGTTCAGCATCCACTCAGAATTTGACACAATTGAGATGATATTTTAAATAAAGAAGTAACAAACTTGGGTTTGTAATGCGATCACAAACAGGTCTGGGAGTGGGTCAAGCTTGACCACTTGCCTTCCCACTAAAGCTGAGTGTATTGTCTCTTTATGAACTATCCTGCAAAACATTTCCATTGTTTAAATCCTTCATTTAAAAAAATACAAAAATAATTTACAAGTATTATTATAAAATGAATAAAATAGACAATAGTCTGGGCATATTAGAAAAAATGAATATATATATATATATATATATATATATATATATATATATATATATATATATATAAACAAAAGACTTTCAACAGGGATATTATCAATCAAGTCCACCAGGGGCTGCATTAACTAAGCAGATTCCCCGCGTTAAGTATTTGCATTTATCTCAAAACGTAAAACTCCAATGAGGACAATATTTGGTATTTAGGCTTCAAATAAAGAGCATCAAAACATAATAGCATATTGTTAATATGAGATAAGTAGGAGGAGAGGGGTTACTGAAGACCGAAAACTAAAAAAGTTTAAAAACGTTTTATTAACGTTATCTCGGTTAATAATGAAGGTACTGAAAAAAATGTACATAGCAACATTTATAGAACATTACACTTGCAATAAGATTGGTTCTATACAATTTTTCGGTCCAACGCGACTAAAAAGAAGATATGGAGAATTTCCGTAAACCTCCCTCCTCCCCTTTGTCCGATTTCAGCCGTTAACGAACTTGATCTTTCTTTTTATATAAAACGATTATATATCACGTTTGGTAACGATAAAACAAAAAATGCTTGAGATTGCCCATCTCTAAAGCCTTACGAAGAAAAACTCGTACAAATAACTTAGCTGCTTGAGGATTCAACTGAGAACCCGTGCTTCCTCCAGATTTCTGCTTGTAATACTTTCCTTTGAATAATGTGGAGTAGTATAACATGGTCAGTATGTAGTAAATTCTATGACAGGAACCTTGACAATCCCACAACACCTCAATTATTCATAAAGGAAGATATTTGTTTTATATAAATACTATGTTTAACAAATTGTTCCTAGATGAGATCCATGCAAATACGTTCTGATGACCCCCCTGTCTTTTGTTCTTTTATTACTAAATTTGTGATTGAGATAAAAATGATTCTGGTGTAGCACTAGATATAGTAAATATTTTTCAATAAAATTAATATATCATATTCAGATATATTTCAGTAATTGTTTTTCTTTCTGGTCAAGAATATTTCTATCTTTTAGCCCAGATTGTCTGGTCTGTTAGTTTACAATTCAGACCTTTCGTTGTGGTTTGACTGAAAGATTTTTCATTGCCATTTGTATTTGTTCTCTTAATATCCATGGTGGCGTTAAATCTGGTTTGTTTATGCAGCCGGACAGACTTGATTAGATGGTTGCCATACTAGATCTAAATTTAACCGTTTCATGTAAAACCAACTATTAATAATACATGTTAATGGCCGTAGTGTGTGGGAGTAGTTTTAAATATGGAAAAAGAAAAAAAAAAGTCCGTCACGCAGGGGCTGCGTAAACTAAGCAGATTTCCCACGTAAAGTTATACAATAAAGGAATCTCCATACGAGTGCCGATGAGTTACGGAAACGCCTGAACTAGCTTTCGGCGGGAACCATAGCTCGTCCGTTACACTTAATAAAAATGCAAATATCTCGGTTAATATTCAAGATAGAGAATAAATGTACATAACAATATTTATAGCAAATTTAATTTCCAATAAGATTGATTCTATACAATGTTTCGATACGACGCATAATAAGGGAGATATTTCGAATTTTCAAAAATCCCCCCTTTAAACTCCCCCTCCCACTGGTCCGATTTCAGCCGTTAACTTGATCTTCCTTTTTACATAAAACGATTAAATACCGAGTTTGGTGACGATAAAACAAAAATTGCGACCGCTAGAGTGTTAACAGACAAATATATATATATATATATATATATATACATATCCGCCAAAGCTACTGTATGATTAAACATCTTATGTCAAGTTCACTTATTACCATTGTTATGACGGAAATAGAAAATAGAATGTGAGATGATATTATCAAACGGGGCATTCCAGTACGTGAGAAATTAACTTGTTTACGCTGGACACTACGGACTTTTTTTTAGCCATGCATTTATTGTCTCATTTCATATAACCCGAAAATGTAAGTCAATCTCCCAGTCTAAAGTGCGTTTTCCCCAAGCAAACGATGTCATATGACTAGGTGATACCTCTCATAAAATCATTTATCTCCATTGTCCATTATAAGTTATTATGTATGATTTTAAACTGTTGAAGGAAATCGACAAGTTTGGATTCTTCGAATCATATATTGCTTATTTCCCCAACAATTTAAGGGCATAGCCAAATCACGAACTTATCATCTTTATTATTAAGCGATGGTGGTTTGCTGTCTTATCTTTTATGATACCTTTATGATTTTATTTATTGTATTATGGATATTTGACGATTTTGAGGTATATTGAAGTATCCGTTCAAAAACGCTTGAAGATATATGAAATGTAACAAATGTTCATTAACTAATAATTCAATGAAATCAATTAAATCATAATTTAATTGTCCTTTTGTAGCTAATTTTCTTGCACAATGAGTGTTTGCTTACCTACTTTGAAAGTAAATTTTTTAATTATGTTTGAAGTAAAATTTATTATGGGGGCTCAGGTTAGCCGTGTGAGTTAAAGCATTCGTTACCTTTAATCACATATGGTAAACCTAAAGTGGAGAGTTCGATTCCCGCCTGGGCATAGAAATTTATTTAGTGACTATCTCATTAAATAAAATCCAAAGTCCCACCCTGGCTAGAAAAGGGTTGTAACCTGTAGATAACCCGTCCAAATTAGCCTTAGTAACAAAAAGTGGACGCTAATAAATAATAACAACAACACCATTTATTATTCACAGGAGTTTGATGAAACTAATACCGCCTGAGTATTGTCATTTTATATCACTGCCATTAATTATTCCCGAATCTAATCCATGTTAACAAACCACTCCTTCCATACTTTAATTCGAAAAACTCTAATGCCCAAAGCTTTCTTTTTAATTTCACTTTATACAAGTGGAAGTTTACTCTCACATGTATGAAGATTGGCGATAACCTAGAAGGTAGAAGTAGTATGTTCATCAAAAATAGATTTGTAGGCAGTGACATGGTCGGTTGAGGAAGGAGAGGCGAATGATAGTATGAAGGGGGGGAGGTAGAAAACTGGTTATTGTAATGGGCTCAGCACTGCCCTCCAGTTCCCACGCACCCATACCTAACTACTCCAAGCTCTACCTACCCTCTCCAACGGCTCTCTTTCCCTTCATTAGCCCAACTCTCCCAAAACAAAGCCTCCTCTCATACATACAACATATTTAGGAATTTCAAAACTTAGGAAACTTACCTTCTTAGAGATCTCAGATTAACGGCCATATAGTTTTTACTATTTAAAATAACACAATTTTACAATTTTGTGATTGAAATTTTACAACGCCTGATTATTTAATTTTTTTAAATTTATATACGGTCCAATTAACAGATGTTTTCCCACTTGCAATACCATACATACATTATACTATTATTATTATTATTATATGGGGAGGTTTATTCTCAGTAAAAACTGAAAAAACAAATCCATATCGGGGAAAAATCCAACCGATATTGAGTTGTGATTGTGACATGTTAAGGGGAATTTAAAATTTGTCGCACAATTTCTTGTAGTGTCAAGAAGTACCTCTCGATGTGCTTCTTTTATAATTGTTGTTGGCAGATTAAATTTTTGGTGCCTGCTATTGTTGTTTTTGGCACGAGTCCATTTGAACTTACTATAATAGCCGTAACTATGGCAGATTTAAGTTTGTATTCCTCTTTGAACTCGATAGCCAATTCTTGATATTTTCTTAATTTTTCGGAATAGTATTTTCGAATATTCTCATTATATATCAGGGTTATATACAGGTTACCACACTTTTCCAGACAGGAAGGGACTAAGGATTTTATTAAGTGAGCCCGTTACTAAATAAATTTCTATTGCCCAGTTGGGAATCGAACTAACCACACTAGGTTTGCCATGTGAGATTAAGGCCAACGCTTTAACTCTCATGGCTAACCTGAGCCCCCATACATTATACACTGAGCCTCTTGGGATTCATCTTCTCAACGTGCATTAACCCCAGCAATCCCTCCTTATTTTTATCGTATTACTAGCTAAGGTACCCGGTTTTGCTCGAAAAATCATTTGAGGCTGAATGATGGTTTCTTGGTTTTTTTGGGGGGGGGGGAGGCTTTACTTTGTACAATATTTTTACATTTTCCTGTCTCAATGCTTAGGATTTAAACCCGAGTCCGGCGTTCTGGGGATATGTTAATAATACAAGTGTTTCTTATGTACACTTAATTCTACAAAATACACAATATCTTTATATAACCCGTTTCCTGTGCATGTATCTTTTTTTACGAGTATATATAACATAATCATAGTCAAAAATACGAAGTTTCGTTGATTTCGATTTAGTCTTTCCTGTCCTATCACATTGTTGACTCCTTCTATAGTTTTCGTGTATACCTCATTTATACTTCGTTATACGAAAAAAGTGCGAATAGCAAAAATTACTTTAAATAATAAAACAAACAACTTTTGTTATATGCACGTTTGCCGAAAAATGAATAGGTTACGAAATGCCGTGATTTTATATTTCAGAACTCCCTTATAACTCCCACTCCTGTTCGTACCTCGACATTTTAATATAACTTATAATCAGGGAGGTTTTAATCACATACGGAGTTTCGTTTAGTTAGGGTGAGTCTTTTGTGCCATATAAAATTGTTGACTCCCACTATTGTTTTTAGTGTATAACTCATTTATACTTTGTCATACGACAGAAGTATATATACCAAAAGTTACTTTAAATAACAAAATAAACAACTTTTGTTATATGCGTGTTTGCCGAAAAACCAATGGAGACGAAATATTGCTATTTTTAATTTCAGGCCTCCCTTATAACCCCCACTCCTTTTCGTCTCAGAGAATACTAATATAGTCAGAAACCTAGCCTGAGTTAGTAGTAATATACATACCAAGTTTCATAAAATTCGGTTCAGCCGTTTCCGAGTCTATAAAGTACATACACACAAACATTCATTTTTATATATAAGAATATAGATAGATAACATTTAAATGGCAGAAGAGAGCAATAAGCAATTCAACAGAAAGTCGAAGGACTTTATTAAGGTGTCAAAAATAATGACTTTTTCCTATACATATACATATGTATAGGAACATATTGTCTGAGAAACAAAACATGACCTTGTTTTACAAAAATATTGTATCACATAATCATAAAATAAGATACAAGAATATGCTTCAAGCCCCCAAACACAAACATAAATATTTCTAGTAAAGCTTATCATGTTCAGGAGTAGAACTCTAACGCTCTGCCCGAAAGTATTAAATCTATACAAAACATTCTTGGTTAAAAATAAATTAAAGAACTTCAAGCCTGTGGATGTTCTTATACACAACATGAACACTAACAAAAATGTTCAATTATTGAATAAAACTCCAAACTTTTGGCATAAAAATCGGGTAGAAAATAAATTATGATCAGGTACATTGTTTCTTTAAGGTGGGACAAGATTCTCATAATTTATAAAACTTCTCATCCTTTAAAAAATTTGGATGTCAATAAATTAAAACATGTATGTTATATGTTTAAAGTAGTATTATGATTGTTAACGAAATTAATTTATTGTATATAATTATTTAAATTGATTGATTTTATAAAATGTATTCATGGACTTAGAGCTAATTTTATAGCGGGTGTATTATAGTATGAATGTTATTCAATAATATGTAAAGAAATTAATTTATATAATATTACAACATTTTTTATATAAAACCAAAGTATTATGTTATGTTAACATTTAATGGAAATAGACACATTTCATTTCATTCTTAATAGAACAGGCGATAATGATCACACAACTCCAAATGTTTGGTATTGCTTCTGACCTCGCCATTGCTTTCTCACATTTCCAAATATCATTCTCATGGCTCTTCGCTAACACTTTTATAGAACTTACGGGTCTCCTCGTATCTGAAAATGGTTTCCTCGAGTTCATTAGCTTCATATACTACTTCCATTTTACACAGCAAACTAATATAAGGAGTCGTCAAGGAACAGCACAGTTGGCGTATCAAATTAATAAGAATGTTTGGCGAATTTGGCTTCTTCTTTGCTATCAAAACCAGCAAACCTTCCGGTTCCCCGTGTGAGTGTCCACGTTTCACTGCTTACTATTGGTTTGTCGACTGTTTTGTATATTTCTTAATTTGACTTCTTCTTTTTTTCCTTTTCTTTTATTTTCTCCTAATAGTAACCCTATGAGGAGTTATTATTTGAATACATGTTCCATTGCCACATGGCATATTACATGTATGATTATGTTTAAATACATTTTTATTTTACAATATATACACGTTAATCAAATATCTACTCAAATATAATATAAAAAAATAATAATAAAATAAAATATTAAAATAAGTAAGATAATTAAAATAAAATTAACAAATGAAATGAAAAAATAAATAAAATAAGAACAAAAACAAAACAAAAATCAATAAAAGTAAACTCAACCGATGTTTAATTTGCGAGTCTATGTAAGGTAAATATATTGAATATAACTGCCATTCCTCAAAATCAACTTTACATTCTAATGTATTTTTGCTACACCCATATCAACACTTTTGATAAACTTTATGTTCTTTATTATATTTGTTAAATATAATATGAGGTGGTTCTGGCCAATTACATCCTTTTAAAATTACGTTCATTATTAAATTTGATCTATTTTGATTAAATGTTGAACAGTCATAAAGTATATGTAAAAACTTTTGTGTTGTCTGTAAGTCCCAACTACATTTGTCATTGTCTTGAATTTTAAATCTTGTTAACTAATGTCTTGTCTGTCCATGTTCCGTTAGAAATTGTGTGCATTTGTGATGGTGACTCTTAATAGTGTTGTAGTAATTTGACTTCTTAAAGAGACTCTTAAATCAGAGAGCTGTCCCAGGGCATAGAGATATGAGGTCCCTCCTTTATAAAAGCTTTTATACCTGCTTCTTCTCAATTGCTTTCCGTACAAATCCCTCCAAGTTACTTCGTCGCGGCACAGATAGGAAACCTGAACACCTCTAAATTCGACTAGGGCCCTGGCTCCAACTCCACCAGAGCACCTGCCAATTCTGCATGTTCCACAAAAGTACTCTGGTAGCCTGCGTCCGCCTTTCTCCCGGTGCACGGCAACAGGGTTTGTCCTCACCCTTTGGAACGCCTCTTCCAAGATAAAATAATTCTTAGGCAATAGAATAAAGCAAATAAGGATATTACTAGCATAAATAGAAGTGAAAAATACAATAAATAATTTCAATTATATTTTTAATCATAATTCAGGCAAGAGAAGATCAGATGTCGACTGGCATTGCAAGGCCGAGCCGTTCAACCATGCGGGGTTGTCACTCTCGAAAATGCTGGAAAACCATTCATTAGCCTGCTCTCCACATTGATATTCGTCAGGTTATGAATTACATAAATATAAGCACCTCCTTTGTGAAATAAGGTAGCCTCCTCCCCCTATTCATTGCACTTTGTATATTTCTTAATTGATGACATTTGGCATACGATAGTAACTAGTAATGTGGAATCCATTGCTCAATGTTAATATAGAACATTTCATCTAATCTAACGAGGTAGTAAGAAAAAAATCTAACCGCTTAGAGACGTTAGTAACCCTTTCTCCCACCGATCATTCTTAATGCCCTCGTCTTCAATCACACCCCGCCCAGCAACATTTGAATTACAAGACAATGCACCCACTTGTGGGGTACGTAAAGTACACAAATTTCCCATGTACTAGAAAGAAAAACCAGCAGACAGATGACGTCATTTACACATTATAATCTTTAGTTCGCCCTTCCTAAATGCCCATAGTAATTAAGACATTGACCGTATATCAACAAAATTGGTTACTTAATCTATTTCGATCCGACTAATAACAAGGACATAATTAGGATAGTACGTTTCGGAACTTGTGTAAACCTCATGATCAAATTATAGCCAATTATGAACCTGGCCTTGTTTTAGCATGAAACGTTTAAATATCGAGATTGAAATCGTCAAATAAAAGTTACGTTCACTAGAGCATTAACAGAGTATGTGTGTGTATGTGTGTGTGTGTGTGTGTGTGTGTGTGTGTGTGTGTGTGTGTGAGAGAGAGAGAGAGAGAGTGTGAGAGAGAGAGAGAGAGAGAGAGAGAGAGAGAGAGAGAGAGAGAGAGAGAGAGAGAGAGAGAGAGAGAGAGAGAGAGAGAGAGAGAGAGAGAGAGAGATCATTTGTCATAATATGCCTATATTAAAATCGCTTTAATAAGTACTAAAGAAATTTTTGGCACCCGCTATAAGTTTTTGCGTGTTTTTCGTGTATACTTCATTATAAAAGTTATTACAACAAATGTGACTCTTCATAACATAATGAACACCTTCGGTTATATGTATGTTTGCCGAATAGGAAACGAACTATCCCGATTTTTTCCCCAATCCTCCCCATTCCAAGAAATTTTAATAAACCTTGTAATCATGGAGAAGTTAATGCTAATTCACATACCGAGTTTTGTAAAGATCGGTTCAATGGTTAGTGCCTGATAAAATTGTTGACTCCAGTTTTAGTTTCTAGTGTATATCTCATTTATACTTTGTCATACGGCAGAAGTATATATAACAAAAGTTACTTTAAATAACAAAATAAACAACTTTTGCTATGTGCATATTTGCCGATAAAACAATAGGAAACGAAATATCGCTATTTTTAATTTCAGGCCTCCCTTACAACCCCCACTCCAGCTCGTCTCAGAGAATATTAGTATATCCTATAGCCTAAGTTGGGTTAACTGTAATATACGTACCAAGTTCATAAAATTCGGTGAACCGTTTATGCGTGAAAAGATAACAAACACGAAAGCCACAAATTGCAGATATCGTGTCTATGACATGTAAAACGAAAAAGTACCGTGAAAATTTGAGAAAAAAAAAATTAAAGAAAGAATTTACAATTTTATATGTATATACTAGCTCAGATACCCGGCTTCGCTCGGGAATTCATTTGAGGCTGAATGGTGATGGTATATTTTTGGCAAGGCTTTACTTTGCTCAATATTTTGACATTTACCCATCCCAGTGTTTAGGGTTAACACCCGTCGTTTCTGTGGATTTGTTAATAATGAAATTAATTTTTTATGTAAGACTTCACTGTCCTGCATATTGTCATATTTCCCGTTTCCTGTGTATTATGCATAGATTTGAATTATTAAGGAGAAAATATTGACATACATTTGAATTAATTTTTTAAGGTGAGGTACCTGGTAGTTCATATTGAAATGAAGTGTTGAGTAAATTTCTCTAAATAACAAAATAAACAACTTTTTTTATGTGCATATTTGGTGAAACCCCAATAGGAAATCACTATTATTAATTTCAGGCCTCCCTTATAACCCCCACTCCTGCCCGACCCTAGAAATGTTAGTATGGCTTATTATAAGGAAGGCGTTAGTACTAATTCACATACCGAGTTTGGTTTAGTTCGGTTGAGTCTTTTGTGCCAAATAAACTTGTTGACTCCCGCTATAATTTTTAGCGTATAACACCTTTATACTTCGGTATACGACGATAGTGTATATAACAAAAGTTACTCTACATAACAAAATAAACAACTTTTGTTATGTTCATATTTGCCAAGAAACCAATACGAAACGAAATATCGCTATTTTTAATTTCTGGCATCCCTCATAACCCCCACTCTTGCCCGTCCCTAGAAATGTTGGTATGGCTTGTTATAATGAAAGCGTTAGTGCTATTACATATGCCGAGTTTTATTTATTTCGGTTAGATCTTTCGTCCCAAATAAAATTGTTCACTTCCGCTATAGGTTTTAGCGTATATCTCGTTTATAATTCGGTATACGAAAAAAGTGTATATAACAAAAGTTACTCTAAATAACAAAATAAACAACTTTTGTTATGTTCATATTTGCCGAAAAACTAATAGGAAACGAAATATCGCTATTTTTAATTTCTGGCTTCCCTTATAACCCCCACTCCTGTTCGTCTCAGAGAATTTTATTATAGCCTAAAGTCTAAGTTGGGTTAGTAGTAATATACATACCAAGTTTCATAAAATTCGGTTCAGCCGTTTATGCGTGAAAAGGTAACAAACAAACAAACAAACAAACAGACACCAAAGAAACAAAATGCAGTTATGGTGTCTATGACATGTGAAACGAAAAGTTATCGTGAAATTTCGGGGAAAAAATCAATGTACAGACAGAGGTTACAATTTTATATATATATAGATATACATAAGCTGAATTAATTTTCTTCACCTAGGTAGATTTAATGGACATTTGTAAATGATTTACAAAACCTCATCAGTTAGCTGATTTCCCTTATGATTGATATTATTAATATTCACGCCCGTTATATACTGCTGAATTTTGAAGGTTATGCATAGGTTACGTTACCTCTATTGTCTAGCCAGGATGGATTATGGATTATAGTTTATGAATTCTTCACTATATAAACTTCTATTGCAGACTTGTGATTCATTAAACAGCTAAAAAGAAAATTGGTCCCATTATATTGAGCATTTTTGCACTCTTCTTTGTTGGATTAAATAAATGTGAATGGAAATGTGTGACGAGCGTTATAAAACTTGGTTTAATTGAACTGATGACAGGAGGTACACTTGGAAATGTGATTGTACATGGAGGGGCGTCTACGCTATTTGCTATAAGGTTAGTTATATTACATTTTTCGATACGACTCATGCAACGTAGGTATTTCGAATTTTTTATTCTCCTCTAAACCTTCCCTCCTCTTCCTTGGTCGACTCCATCCATTAACGAATATTATTTTTAGTTTTGCATGAAACGGTACAGGTACAGTATTCATTACACATAAATTATGCAGTCCAGAACGTAATATCTTAATTGATACCGTTACAAAAAACATAGTAAAGGCCTATTGCTAAACAACAAGTAATAATTACTTTAAATTTAAACACATCAAGAGGCTCTAAATGGAAAAATTAAATCCTTAGTCCTTCCCTGGTTAGAAAAGGGTGGTAACTTGTAGATACCACATCCCAATTAGCCTTAGTATCATAAAGTAGACGTAAATAAATAACAATATTATTATTATTTATTAACGTCCACTTTTTGCAACTTAGGCTAATTGGGACGGGTTATCTACAGGTTACCACCCTTTTCTAGCCAGGGTGGGATTTTAGGACGTTATTTAATGAATTTCGTCATTAAATAATTTTCTTTGCCCAGGCAAGAATCGAACTCGCCACTCTAGGTTAAATAACAATAAAAAGGAAAAAAAAATCAACATATGGAGTCGTTCGCATAGAAGTATCCTTTGTGAGATGCTTTCTTTTCGTCAATTTTCAAAGCTTTGATCATATGGCGGAAGTTTGTCTAAGCAAAAGGTTTCTTATGTGTAAAAAGTGGCTGCATTTTTCATATTCCTACAAATGTTCAGGTGTCAGTTAGAGCCTTTGAAGAAGTAGCCCATCATTAATTTTATATAACCTTTTCATATGAATTTAATCTATCTATATATATATAAAATTGTAACCTCTGTCTGTACATTGATTTTTTTCACGAAATTTCACGATAACTTTTTGTTTCACATGTCATAGACACCATAACTGCATTTTGTTTCTTTGGTGTCTGTTTGTTTGTTTGTTTGTTTGTTTGTTACCTTTTCACGCATAAACGGCTGAACCGAATTTTATGAAATTTTGTATGTATATTACTACTAACCCAACTTAGACTTTAGGCTATATTAATATCCTCTGAGACGAACTGAGTGTGGTTTATAAGGGAGCCCTGAATAATTAAAAATAGCGATATTTCGTATCCTATTGTTTTTCTTAATAATTAAAACCAAAATAATAATATTTTTTAAATTATATTACTTTTTTTATATCCAATTATTTATAAACCTTTTTTTTTTTTTTTTTTATTTTTTTTTTTTTTTTTTTTTCCCCCTTTTGGGTGGTGGCAAATTTTCACCCCCTGTTTGTGGTTGGGGGGGGGGGGGGGGGGGGGGGGGGGGGGGGGAATATAAACGGAGATAATACGCTAAAACCTATAGCGGAGTTGAACAATTTTATTTGGGACAAACGACCCAACCGAATTAAATAAAACTCGGTATGTGCATTAGCACTAACGCTTTCATTATAAATAACGCCATACCAACATTTCTAAGGACGGAATAGAGTGGGGGTTGTAGGGGTAGGCCTGAATATTTAAAATAGCGGCATTTCGTTTTCTATTCGTTTTCGGCAATTATGAACATAACAAAAGTATGTTTGAGTAAGTTTTGTGATATTCATTTTTGTCTTTTAAAATTGTATAATAAACGAGTATACGCTATAAACTAAAGCGGGACGTCAACTATTTTATTGGACGCTAACGATTTGACCGAACTTACAAATCGGTTTGTCATTAGCATTAATTCTTCCATGAGTATAAGCTATAATAAAATGTTTAGGTTTAGCACGGGAGTGGGGGTTATAAGGGTGGCCTGAAATAAAAATTCGGTATTCATTGTCAGTTTGTTTCTTCGACAACATGCCACATAATAAAAGTTGTTTACTTTGTTAATTGAATACTTTTTTTTTTTTTTTTTTTTTTTTTTTTTTTTTTTTTGTTTATATGTTACATTTCTCAGGAACGATGTGTGGAGAGCCAAGTAATTTGCGATGAAATATTGATATGCTCAACAATTCATTCCTATTGAAACGATCAGGTACCTCGCTGGAAATATTAATTCAAAAATCAATGTTATATTTGTCCATAATAAATGAAATCTATGCATATGCACTAGATAGGGACGGGAAATGTGACAAGTTGAAGGGCAGTGAAGGACTTACATAAAAAATAATTTTATTATTATCTAATGCCCAACACGGGTTTAACCCTAAACACTGTAAAGGGGACGGTGTTTTAAATTGTAATTTGTTTAATTAATTAAATTTAATTAATTTTTAAATTTAATTTTAAGTTAAATTATTTTTTTTTAAAATAATATGTATATTCGTTTTATTAATTGTTTATAATTATTTATTTTTTTTTATGGTTTTTCGTGTAAATAAATAATTTTATTTAATTAATTTAATAAGTGTATTTTTTTTTAATGTTTGTGGTTAGTTTTTTTTTAAATTATTAATTTTTTTGTTTTAATTTTTAATTGTTGTTTTTAGTAATTAATTTTAAATAAATTTTAATTTTATTATAAAAGTATTTAAGTTAATATGTATTATATGGTTTTAAATTAATATATATTAATTTGTTAATTTTTTTTTTTTAAGAGTTTTTTTTAGTTATTTAATTTATTAAATAAAATTATTTTATAATTTTTAAATAATATTAATTTTTAAAGTTATTTTCTTTTTTAATATAAGTTATTTTTTATTTTTACCCCCCCCCCCCCCCCCCGCCCCCCACCCCCCCCCCCCCCCCCCCCCCCCCCCCCCCCCCGTCCCCCTCCCCATATATTTATAAAAATTTTTTTTTTTTTTAATAAAATTTTAAATTTAATTTAGTTAATATATTTTTATTGTGTTAATTATATTTAATAAATTTATTATTTAATATTTAATAATTTAATTATGTAATTTTTAATTTAATTTTTTTAATAAGTTTTTTAATGTGTTTTTTTTGTTTTAAATTTTTATATATTTAAGTATTTTTGTTTTTTAAGTAAATAATTAATAAGTTTTGTAGTTATATTTTAAAGTTGTTACGTTGTTTTTTATTTAATTTATATTTTTATAGTATAAATTTTAATTAATTTTTTTAATTAATTATTATTTTGTTGTTAAAATTAATATTTTTTAATAAATATTTAATATTTTTAATTTGTATGTTAATTATATTTTTTTATTTTAAATTTAATGTCAAAATATTGTTTGCAAATTAAAGTTGGCACAAAAAAATACCATCACCATTCAGCCTCAAATCAATTCCCGGGCGAAGCGGGTATCTGAGCTTAGTATACATATAAAAATTGTAACCTCTGTCTGTACATTGATTTTTTTTGCGAAATTTCTCGATAACTTTTCGTTTCACATGTCTAGACACCATATTGCATTTTGTTTCTTGTGTATGTTTGTTTGTTTGTTTGTTTGTTTGTTTGTTACCTTTTACGCACCCAAACGCTGAACGAGAATTTATGAACTTGGTTATGTTATTACTATAACCCAACTTAGGAACTTTAGGCTATCTAAATATTCTCTAAGACAAACAGGAGTGTGGGTTATAAGGGAGGCCTGAAATTAAAAATAGCGATATTCCATTTTTCCTATTGCTTTTTCAGCAAATTATGCTCATTACAAAAGTTGTTTATTTTTGTATTTAGAATAACTTTTGTTATATTGCACTTTTGCGTAAACGGAATTATAAATGAGTTATAAGCTAAAAATTTAGCGGGTAAGTCAACAAATTTATTAGGCATTAAAGACTCAACCGAACTAAACCAAACTCGGTTATGTGTATTAGCTGTAAGGCTTCATTATAATAAGCCATACAACATTTCTAGGGACGGCCAGCGAGTGGGGGTTATATGGGAGGCCTGAAATTAAATATAGCTATATTTCGTTTCCTATTGGCTTTTCCGCAAATATTAACATAACAAAAGTTGTCTAATTTTTGTTATTTGGAGTAACTTTTGTTTATACCACTTTTGTCGTATACTAAGTATAAATGAGTTATACGCTAAACTTTTGCGGCACTAACGGCTGATACCGAACTTAACAAAAAATCGGTATGTCAATTAGCATAATTCTTCCATGATTATAAGTTATATTAAAATTTTTAGGTCGAACGGGAGGGGGGTTATAAAGGGAGGCCTGAAATAAAAATTCACCATATTTACATGTTATAAGAAACAGGAAATATAAAAAATATCGAAGCCTGTGAAGAATTATTGAACAAATAATTTATTATTAGCAAATCACCGGCACGACGCTAGAGGTATCAATCCTAAACACTGGGACGGGTAAATGTCAAAATATTGTGCAATGTAAAGCCTGCTAAAAAATACCATCACCATTCAGCCTCAAATGAATTCCCGGGCGAAGCCGGGTATCTGAGCTAGTGTATTACTAAGATCAGTCGGAATGGGCATCTATTATCTGAACATTATTTCAGGCCGAATTAGTTTCAAAATAGCTTCTTTGTGTAGTAAAGATAGCAAAAGTTGGTTATAATTATTAATATAACCGTAAGAGCATGCCCCTACCGATCTGCCAATGACCCACAGGCAGTGCACAAAATAAATAAATAAACAGCGGGAAAGTCAGGTTGTGGTAGATCCAATACTTTCATTGTTTTAGTAGATTTCCCTTAAGGGATGTTCTCATTGGACTTTTACGTCATTATTTAAGATTTTACGTTCTTAACTCGTAAATGTTTATTTGATCTATACCATACTCAATATTTAACCGTTTCAGTCAAAAATAAATATATTTGTTATTGGCTGAAATCGAACCTGAAATAGTGAGGGTTTAGAGGGAGGATTCGAAAATTCAAAATATCTCCATTATAATGACTTGGATCGAAAAATGTCATAGTCCCAATCTTGTTGAACTATAGATGCTCTACCATTGTTGTTATATGCATTTTTTATAGCTCAAGTACTAAGCGAGTTATTCGTACTTATAGTACGAATACTAGAGAACATGTGGTGAAATTAGATCGCAAGTGTGTTATACCAGAACGTGGGAAATCTGTTTAGTTTGCCAATAATAGAAACGGGATACAAGGACCTCCCTTATAATTATTAACTGAATGGAGTGTGATAGAGGAGAGGGCGGTCTGATAAAAGGAGCAGGGCCATACGTCGGCTCTACCGTTGCGTCACCAGCTGACGCAGGAGTACCTACTGAACTATGTCCGGGCCAGTGACCGTCAGCTCCCCATCAGTTCTGCAATTTTGTTTTTCAACTATATGTAAATGACGTTTGTTATTTATTGTCAGCAGCCACTAATTATTTTTTATTTTCACCATTTTTTGACTTAAGACAAAATACACGCTGCGCGAGCGCAAACACACACACACATGCATGCGTACGCATACACAGACTCTAATCCAATGCTCTATTCAAAAGAAGGATTTTTAACTCAGGGGAAAGAAAGATGTAGTCTTCTTGCTTAAGTTAAATTTAGTACAGGAATACATACTTGTTTCTCCTCATTACTGAATCCTACAACAACGATAACTCAACATTATATTGGATTTTTAAATGGTTAGGACCCCGACAATTATGCGCCCGGAAAATTGTTTTTTGTTTGTAATACCATTTAAAGTCAAAGGAATTAATTATCATTTGTTTTAATTGTCTCAATATCTAAGAAAACAATTTTGTTATTTTCCATTTGAAAATTTTAATTTGATTTAACAACTACAAGATTAAAATAATTTGCCTGTAAATACTAATTAAAATATCATCTATTTCGATTTTTTTAATTTAACCCTCTCTAGCGACCACTAGAGCGTTAAAAAACAAGCATATATAATTTTAAACGTACTTCATTTTCGACATTTCCTAGGAAGGGTCAATGGGCATTTAAGAAATTTTACGAACCTTGCATCATGAGTACAACCGTAATAGTGGATTTTACAGGAAATCTGCTATAATCTATGATTCAAAGTTTTAAACAAATAGACTATTCTTCATCAGTATTTTGATGGTTTTCTCCAATTATCATTTCGATAACAAGTTCTACTGGCATATTTCCAAACATATTAGTCTTGAGATATCAAAATAACATTAATTATTGGGAAAAATCAATCTAATGGATGTTAGATAAAAGATTGTTTACTGAGGGCATGCAAATTTGTACAGAAAGTGATAATTCTTGATTTAAAATACAATTTGACCCAATTTGGTTTAATTTCCATTATTTCAATAATCACAATGATAATAGAAATGACTAGAAAAAAAGTAATTTCTTGTATTGATCCATATGAAAACAGAAGTTTGTCAAGCTGGGGCTGGGAAAACCTAGGCAACTTTCTCACGTACATAAATGACGTGTGTAGACAACTCAGTAAGTTTTGAAAACCCCAACTAAACAATAATATTACAATACTTACTCCAAATGAGGAAGATGAGGAGAGATTTGTGCGTTTGGCAGTACTTATAAATGCGAACAGTTCTTTTCAATGATAAAAGTTAATAAATCAAAACATCGTACAAGGCTAACTGACGATAATTTGGAAAATTCTTAACGTCTTTTTATCAGTGGAATTAATTCAAACATCGAAGGATTAGTTTCCCAAATTCAAGCTCAAGTGTCTCCATTGATTTCGGTGTATACTTTTTAACTTTCGTTGTTTGTAAAAATTCCAAATTTTACGATTTAGTTATAACATTGTACCTATTTTTTTCATTTAACTTTGTTATTTTAATAAATTGTATTATAATTAAATTGTCGTATAACTTCATGTCTAATATCTATCGTTTTATGAACACTATTTTAAAATAGACTACTTTTAAAAGCGGACCGCGAATGTATTTGCACACTAAAGTTTGGCCCACAACATGTCAAAGGTTACCTGTACCTGCAGTAAGTCATACGAGGACATGTGACGTTATTTGCATATTGCAATATGTTTCTCCCTTTCTAAGAGCCCTTTTTAAAATAGACTTAAAACTGGATATTTTTAGAAGTGTGCCTTCAATTGTTTATTGAATCATTTTCAATATTATACTGATAAAATTCTGAATTGTAAACACCTTAATTAGTCATCCATAGATAGGATGACAACTTACACGCTGGGCTGTGGCGTATATCAAAACTGTAGGGAATCATACAATTTATTTAGCTTCCTGTCAAAACAGATAATTCCTTAAAAATATTCAAACCAAAATATTTCTCAATTGCAATATTTCTTTTACTTAGTATTTTAAAATGTTTCTTGGGTTTATTCATTCAATTTAAATTATTTAACACCTCCTTAAAATTAGAGAATGAAAATTTATAATAAGGGCATCAGTTTTCTAATATGTTTTGACTATGACATATTTTTTTTATTAGAGGCGGCACTTTACTATGAGTAAAAGTTTAGTGTTATGTAGAAATACTTTTATATTATTTTTGATTCTTAAGGAGTTAGTTAGACCTTCACACGCTATTTTTCCTTCTAATTGTTTGAATATATAGCCTCAGTACAGTGATTGATTCTTTAATAATTATTCATTATGCAGAATTTGAGTCCATAAAAAGAACATGATGAGCTACTATTATTTCTTTTTTTTAATTGACTGATATAGGTGTGTTATTATGAGTTATATAACAAGTGAGCAACGACAGAGATAAGTTTACTATCAAATATGATAAAGACCATATAGCAAGAATTACAATCTTATCGAGTCTTATCGCTCCTGCGTCGTGACTCTGAATATCTTATAAGTCTAAAATATCGAGGAACGCGCTGAAAAGAGGGTTAACACTGAATCTTAGAGAATAAATATATTTACTCCTAGCCTAGATATTAGGTTTCGGTAATACGTTATTGGTAGAAATCACGATTGGAGGTTTGGCTTATTAGTTAACTAAAGCAACTACTTTCAACTTCTGATTAGTTATGAAGTACTGGATTTTCAAGCTATGATTCCACTACTCGTTGCTATCATTGTCTTGTATTCATAATATTGGACTAGGAAAGAGCTGGTTGTCCAGATGCCATAAATATTAAGTGCCTCATGCTGGAAATAGACCAGCCGACTATGTTATTCATCGTCAATAAGATAAACAAATATTTGGTACAAATGTTTATCATGTTATTTTTCTTTCTGGTTTTAAAATACGAATATTTCTTCTTTCTTCTAAAAGCTCAAAATTTTCTTTCTTTCTGTTTTTTCTTCTTAATTATTTTTGCAACAGTTCCGCGGATTCCCCCGACATGCATCACAATCAATTCCATAAACATTATATTTTGAATAAGTTGGATTTATTTAAACTTTTACTGTAACGTTTTTTAATTTATTTATTAACGTCCACTTTATGCAACTGATTCTAATTGGGACAGGTTATCTACAGGTTACCATCCTTTTCTAGTTAGGGTGGGACTAAGGATTTTATTTAATGAGTTCCTCACTAAATTCCTATTTGCCCAAGCAGGAATCGAACTCACCACTCTAGGTTTACCATGTGAGATTAAAGCCAACGCTTTAACTCACATGCCTAATCTGGGCCCCCTGTTTTTTTTTATTATTTTAGAACCTAATTCCTTAATATTGTTTTACATGTTAACATTTCTACGTATACTTTAATTTTATTTCCAATACGTAAGTATTCCACTGAAGTACTTCAAACGTTTATTTAAACATATTAATGATAACTCTCTAAATATATGTTATTTTTTTAACGCCAGTAACAGATTGAATCAAGTAAAGAATACTGCCCCCCCTTTTCTTCTCCCAAACATTTATTTAAGAGAAACGCCAGTTTACCCTAAGTGTGTTTAATACTTTATTTAATTAAAACGTGAAAATTATTTGAACATACAGTTTTAGTATTGTAAAGATAATGTAATGAGACTTGTTAATATAATTTAATATATTACAGGATTGGGATCCTATATGAGTGGAAGGTTGGCACTATTGCAACGTTAAATGCCAAAATATTCGGCAAAGTAAAGACCTGCCAAAAAAGGCCAACATCATTCAGCCTCAAATGAATTCCCGGCGAAGCGAGTAACTTAGCTAGTGTGTGTGTGTGTGTATATATATATATATATATATATATATATATATATATATATATATATATATACAGTTTTGAAAGGACCTAATTTTCATCGCGTCATGAGTACGACCTCAATTGCTGATATCCCTCAGGGGAAATCTGCTAATAGGAATATCCATTTGCTACGGATGATGCTGAGGTTAAACTCGTCACGGCACACATCATCCTGTGAAATGAAAATATTCTATTTATTTTTAGGTTAGAATAAAAACATGAACACGTGCGTGTTGCCTACATATATTAAAGCGTTATTTTAGAAAGATAATATTGTTCATTTATGTTTCCTATCGCGACGACGGTACGAAAAGAACGCAGCGTGATCTCTTTATAAGGAGCTTTCTCAAGAGTAACTATAGCTAAAAGTGTTAAGTGGTTATATGAACATACCCGCTTTCTTAATCTCTTCATCAGCTATGTGTTAACACTGAGCTTTTCGCGAGCTTGAGAATGTTGGAACAACAAAATAATCAGGAACATCTAATGAATAAATCAGTAAACATAGTTAACATATTATTAGCTCAACAATATCAGAGACCTTCATTTGGTAAAAATACCTGCACCTACAACTGGAAATGAAGCGTTCATTTCTTTGACCTAATATATTGCTTACCACATCACACGTTCACAACCCAGGAATAAAGAAAGGTACTCTGTAGAAGAAGAGAAATTCTGACAGAGATACTCTGACATTTTACTTCGTAGAAATTGGAGAGAGTGGATTTATGAAATCTACAGGAATAATCTAAAAAACAATGCGTTAAATTTTTTATGAAAGCCGTAGTGAAAAAAGAAGGGAATATCTGCAAAAAATAACAAACGAGGAATCTCTGTTATGAAGATTCGTTCTGGTACGCCAAGCATCGTTTCTGCAATGGATTGTTTATACATTCAAAATTTGAAGTCGGCAAGGCTTAATTCACATGGTGCCGTGATTGCCAAATGGACGTATGCACAAATGCTGAAGAGGCAAATGATCTCTAAGTCTTCGGTGTACAATTATTTCCTAGGAAACAGAAAGATCGTATAATTTTCTTTCTATTTAAGGTTCTATTTTGTAGGATTAATTCCACAAAACATAAAATATCATATTTTCTATGTTTTTTTTTTTTGTGGCATGTCAATCCTTATTGTCATTAACGCCTTAAGTCTTGACTATATGTCAATAATAAGTCATAATCAAAAATAATATATAAGACCATATGTCATAAGTTTATGAAGATCAACATTACTTTTTATGTTTAACAATAAATTATTAATTTGTAGCGTTGCAAACAACGCCTTACCGCATACGAAAATTATTCCACTTTCAAACTATTTATTTCAGCAAAATGGGATTTTGACGCTTTCATTTTTATTTAAATAATTTTTTCTCAAAATAGTCAATGTCCTTGTACCTTAACAAGGATCACAACATTTTTAAATTAGTCATACGTACTTCATTAGAAATTTTGAGTACATATATTTAGGTTTTAATCTAAGGGTAATCAATCTAGGAGATGAATGATCTTCTTCTTGGTTTTTGTTTAATCAAGAGAGCAGTGATGGTCAAGTAAATGGTCTGAAATCACCATGGAGTTATTCAAGAGCAGTATTGTCACCATTCGTTTCTGTTAGCGACTGGACCGTCATAGGAAGCCCGTCATTTTATTCACGTTTCTGATCATTCAAATAAAAATGACATCAAAATAGAAAATCTTGTCTTCTTGTAAAGCCGTGTGTTACTTTACTCTCTACCACAAGATGCAACTTAAACCATATGCGAATTCGAATTTCCAACTGGGATCAAGAGTTTACTCCACCGTCAAAACAATTGAAGAACGAATTGCATTTAGACTCAAGTGTTTGGTGCTGAAACGATATTTAAATTTAAACACCTCCTTAAAATTAGAGAATGAAAATTTATCAATCAATCAATAACAAATCTATATAATACATGTAATATGAATATAATATCATAATTATATTAGTTGCATGATTATAACTCATTATTTCATCTTATAATTCATCACAGAAAGAATGACATTTTTTAGCAGATTTCCCTTCAGGGAAATTAGCTATTGAGGTTGTACTCATGACGGAATTTTCGACATTTTTCTTCAAATGTCCATCGATCCTACTTAGTAGATGACGAAAATGAGGTCCGTTCAAAACTGTATATATATATATGTATATATATATATATATATATATATATATATATATATATATATTTGTCTGTTACCGCTCTAGCGGTCGCAATTTTTGTTTGATCGTTACGAAACTCGAAATTTAGTCGTTTTATGTAAAAAGAAAGATCAAGTTCGTTAACGGCTGAAATCGGACCAGTGGGAGGGGGGGGGGTTTAGAGGGGAGGATTTTCGAAAATTCGAAATATCTCCGTTACTATACGTCGGATCGAAAAATTGTATAAAATCAATCTTATTGCAAATTACATTTACTATTAATATTGTTCTATACATATTTTCCGTATAATGAGTATTAACCGAGATATTTGTATTTTTTGTAATGAGTTCCGCTTTCAGTAAACCCCTACTCCTACTAGGGGCATATTAATAATAAGCTGATATCTAATGAACCACCTCATTATTAGGTTAAATACAAAATATTGTTTTTAACAAAGCTTTATTTTACGAGGTACAAACAAATACGTTCTGTTATGTTTTAGTACCCCCCCCCTCTCTTTTTTTTCGTGGACAACAAAAATCTGAGTGATTGAGATAGAAATTATTTTGATTCATTTCAAATTACTGCACTAACTATAATAAATAGTTTCCAATAAAATTAATATTTTATATTCAGATATATTTCTTTAATTGTTTGTTTTTCCGGTCTATCTATCGATACTGCACTACAAGGTTGGCTAACCTGTTTGTTTACAATCCAGCCGTATTACGTTGAAGGGACTATTAACTTATATTGTAAATTCACTGAAAGATTTCTCATTGCCGTTTGTAATTATTCACTAATATTCACGGAAGTGTTACCTGTATGTATATTTATCTAGTGTAAACCTTCGCTGGCTAACCTGCTTGTTCCTTAATCATGTGAAAATCTCATAACCGTCTGAATCGTATTTTGCCCCTCCCCCCTTTCTATTTTCTTCCCGGATTCCTAAATTTGGAATGGTTGTGATTAAAATTATTCTGGTCTATTATTAATTAGTACTAGATATAATAAATAGTTATATGAATAAAATTTATAACTTATATTCAAATATATTTCCGTAATTACTTTTATTTCCGGTAAAAGCTGGCTAACCTGATTGTTTAGAACTCAAACTGTTTGCTATCAGGAAGGTTCTTACCATTTGACTTGCCCTTTATTTGTTTACTTAATATTCACAGCAGTATTAAGTCTTACAAATAATGGATATTCTGTGGTACTATTTAGTGTTGGTGTAATAAGTGTTCAGAGCGCTGCTATCATTAACGGTAAGTCCATCCATCTTTTGTGTTCTTGTTGTTTTTTGAGATTGAATTGTTTTTAATTTAATCTCGGAGCCTAACGGACGAGAGTTACTTTCCCACCAAAAGCTAGTTCGGCCGTTTCTTTGACTGGCTCGGCTCTCGTGAAATTTCTCTATTGTAAAACTTCACGTGGGAAATCTGCTTAGTTTACGCAGCCCCTGCGTGACGGACAGTAATTAATAAATATCATATTTTATGAAACACAATGCAAAATATCTAAATTTGTATGGATGGGCTATTTAGTTAAGCAGTTATTGCTAACTGTTCTTAAATTTGTTCTGAATTGTGAAGTGTTTATTCATTATTTATCTATAAATGGATAGATATTAATCGGCGTTAATAAATTATAATTAAATAAATCTGTATATCATATGCTCTAACATGAGTTAAATAATTCAAGCGATTAGGTAAGTATTTGTATGGTAGTGTATGGAGGACTAGATTAATAAGAGCCACCAAGTAGTTTTAATTGCAGTACTGTAAGAAGTAAGTAAATAATATTCAATTTATCGACGTCATCAATATGAAGGATATTTTCCAGTGAAAGTAAATAATATTTTACGCTTATGAACTTCAGCAAGTATTGGCTCTCTTTAACAGGGATGTGCATTTCGGATAAATATTTTAGCCCGTCCGAAATGTTTCCTTGACATCTTTCGCAAATTTCATCTTGTTTGTTATGCTTCATCAGATTTTATTATTTTCATTTTTCGTTTATTTTGCAACAAATCTGACTAACTAATTGGTTTTAGCAGATTTCCCTTTAAAAAATCAGCTATTGAGGTCGTACTCATGACGCGATTTTCGAAAAAGCGGAGTGGGGGAGGGTTAGAAGGGGAATTTCGAAAACTCCTAATATCTCCGTTATTATGCGTTGGATCGAAAAATTGTATAGGGGCAATCTTATTGTAATGTTCTATAAGTATTATGTACGTTTTTTCACTACCTTGGTTATGAACCGAGATCATTGGAATTTCTTTAGTTTTAGCCATCACTTAACCCCCACTCCTACTCATGTCATGTTGACAATAAGCTGTTACATTATGAAGCACTGTATTTGAAGCCTAAATACTAAATATTGTTCTCATTGAACTTTTACGTCTTGAGATAAATGCAAATACGTGCCGCAAATGGAAAATCTGCTTAGTTAACGTAGCCTCTGCGTGACGGACTTTATTTATGTTCATTTTGAGTTTGAAATAATTTTCGGATTGAAAACTGGAATAGTAGCAGATACTTCTATAAAAAGAATTAAATGATGAGTTATGTCGGTAGATAGTGTGTGTTATTTGTTGTTCTTTCTAAATTATTTGCAAGTAAGATACATGTTACTAAAGTGCTCTGGAACATTATTTTAATTAGCTATCGATTTTATTTGTGTAACCCTATAATAATGCGTCTTGATTAATGGCATCCAATTTTATCAGCCAATTAAAGCATGATATTATTTATTTCATGAAGTGACAGAATTTTAATGCAGAAATTAAGAAGAATTTCTTTAGCACCAGCACTAATATTAGACTCATACCTCTTTTGTATGTAATGACATAATTAGGTGTACATTTAAGCCAAAAATAAAATGCATTAAAAAAATAAAATTTGAGCAGATCCGGGTATTAATGAATCAGATAACTTAAAAATGATAAAGTGAAAAAAAATATAGTTTGTGATTTATTACTAAGTAAGCCTCTAACAAACGGATTAATACACATTATTTTCAGGAGTATGTCTTGTTAATTAAATTATTGTTTTATAAAAAAATTTAAATGTTTATTGGTTAATATTTTGATAGTGAACTTTGTATTTGAGGAGCAGCTAGACAACTTAACACAGCTTAAACGTGTTGCGGGTCTTGCAGAAAATAAGGGCGGTAATCATTGTTTTTTTTCTATTTTCTTGTCTATTATTTACGAAGAATTTCTGATCGGTCACTAAATTATTCTGTGTGTGTGTGTGTGTGTGTGTTTATGTATATAAAAGTGTCAGGGCTAAAAAGAGTTTTTATTTCATGCTGGCTCGTATGGAGATACAGAGAGCACTCCAAAATTCACTTTTGGAATTTTTAAATTTATAATTTTATTATTGCATGTAACTAGACGACCAACAAGAAAAAAAAAACACTTATCAAGGAATATTTATTTTCGTGTAATTTCATTTTTTTAGAACTAGAAGAGATGCAATGTTCAAAATTAATCATCATCAAAACATCTAGATTTTAAAGCATTGTCGGAAAATAAAACTCTTGGTAATAACTAAAATTCCTCCCATCCCTTAAATCTTATGTTTTTTGGCCATTACATACATCAATGACGTTCTTCAACATTCATCTTCATTCTCCTATCCAATGACATTGATCTGGAATAAAAAAAGTCCAAATCTTAAAAAAATTTTTAATAAAGAAGAGTATCTGTGTTATCACTGGGGTTGAAATTTTAGCTAAATTTCTCTCTTAAAATCGCCCATCACACAGGAACTGATTTATTAGTGGTTTTTCTTATTTGCCTAGAATTTAGGACATTAATTTCAGTTTTATCATTCAAATCATATTAATGTCTACGAATACGAAATAGAATTTTTGTCTCTGTATATACAGCTAGCTCAGTGTTAAATAAAACCAGACTACACTGTAATTATGAGGTCCGGAATAGAAGCACAGTAAAACATTCTAGTACTTAGTATTATATATAATGAAGCTGACAAAAAAAAAAAAAAAGCACTTAAAAGTAATAGTATATATTTTAAACGAAACTGCATTAATAATTTCATTAATTGCTCCACAAGCTCCCACCATTGAAATTATAATTAATTCAACATGTTCACACACACACACACACACACACACACATATATATATATATATATATATATATATATATATGTATATATATATAAATTTACTTTTACATCTCACTACACACTTCTGCATCGGTGACTTTTTGAAGTAACTTTCGTGTAATTTTGACATGAAAGCAACCTTAGTAGCTCCTTTTTCTAAAGAAAATCCGCTAATATACCAATTTTTCCTGTAACGTAGTGAGTTCTGGAATGGGATACATATGGCTGGCTATCCAGGAGTGCAGCTTCTCAACTTGATACTAATTATAGCTAAATACTAATAATACCTGTAATTTGTTTGTCCTTTCAATGGTGTTAATAGGACAATGGAGTTGATTTATGAAATCACAGGAGTTTTAATACAGTATCAAGTTTATGAAAGTGTTTAAACCTAAGATTCTGAATAAAAACTATTTATCGTGGAGCCATATATGAGGTTACAGTTTTGCAAGATTCATATTTGTATATATTTTTATGGTTACATCTATATATATAAAATTGTAACCTCTGTCTGTACATTGATTTATTTCGCGAAATTTCACGATAACTTTTCGTTTCACATGTCATAGACACCATAACTGCATTTTGGTGTATGTTTGTTTGTTTGTTTTTTACCTTTTCACGCATAAACGGCTGAACCGAATTTTATGAAACTTGGTATGTATATTACAACTAACCCAACTTAGACTTTAGGCTATATTAATATCCTCTGAGACAAACAGGAGTGGGGGTTATAAGGGAGGCCTGAAATTAAAAATAGCGATATTTCGTTTCCTATTGCTTTTTCAGCAAATATGCCCATAACAATTGTTTATTTTGTAATTTAGAGTAACTTTTGTTATATGCACTTTTGCCGTATACGGAAGTATAAATGAGTTATACGCTAAAAACTATAGCGGAAGTCCACAATTTTACTTGGTACAAAAGACTCAACCGAACTAAACCAAACTCCGTATGTGAATTAGTACTAACGACTTCCTTATAATAAGCCATACTAACATTTCTAGGGACGGGCAGGAGTGGGGGTTATAAGAGAGGCTTGAAATTAAAAATAGCGATATTTCGTTTCTTATTGCTTTTTCAGCAAATATGTACATGACAAAAGTTGTTTATTTTGTTATTTAGAGAAACTTTTTTTATATACACTATCGTCGTATACCGAAGTACAAAGGCGTTATACGCTAAAAATTATAGCGGGAGACAACAATTTTATTTGGCACAAAAGACTCAACCGAACTAAACCAAACTTGGTATGTGAATTAGTACTAACGCCTTCCTTATAATAAGCCATACTAACATTTCTAGGGACGGGTAGGAGTGGGGTTACAAGGGAGGTCTGAAATTAAAAATAGTGATATTTCGTTTCCTATTGGGGTTTCGGCAAATATGTACATAACAGAAGTTGTTTATTTTCTTATTTAAACAAACTTTTGTTATATACAATATCGTCGTATACCGAAGTATAAAGGCGTTATACGCTAAAAATTATACCGGGAGTCAACAATTTTATTTGGCACAAAAGAGTCAACTGAACTAAATAAAACACTCGGTATGTGTATTAGCACTAACGCCATCCTTATAATAAGCCCTACTAACATTTCTAGGAACGGGCAGGAGTGGAGGTTATAAGGGAGGCCTGAATTTACAAATTTTTTTATTAACAAATCCACAGAAACGAGGGGTATTAGCCCTAAACACTGGGACGGGTAAATGTTAAAATATTGTGTAAAGGGAAGCCTTGCCAAAAAAATACCATCACCATTCAGCCTCAAATCAATTCCCGGGGGAAGCCGGGTATCTGAGCTAGTATATTATATAATAATTTGGTAATATATATGAACTTACTATATACACATTGTACAAATAGCCTATATATTGATATTCCATTTATTATATTTATTTCTATATAAGAGGACTTTGCTTCTGGCTATTATTTCCTACATTTGAAGGGAAACTCAGCAAGCGACGCGGTGGGGTCCGGTTGATCTAGTCCTTGTGTTGGTGTCCGCCACTAAAAAAAATCCCCCCTCCACTCTGTCCATCGAGAAGCCACAATAAAACTAATTGCAGGAGTAGGGAGCCCTTAGCTCTCATTGGCTGCTGGCTATCCCCTCCATTCCCCACCACTCTCAACACAGGCTCTGTTTCAAGGTTCCCTCTTTCTCTCTTGACCTCACTCTTGCCCTCTAGTTCTGTTTGAATTCCGATTGTGTTAGGAACTTCGGTTTTGTTTTTTTTTCTTCTGAATTTTCTGTCTTTTATTATTGTTTTTCTAGATAATTTTATCAATCATGTGAACATGTGCTTTGTGGTCTACGTTTAATGTCTTTCAACACTGGTAAGTTCTTATTTAGTGTTACATATTTTAGGTTAAATATTAGTTTTTAGTTGCAGAGAGCTTGTACATAATATGTATAGAGTTTAGTAAAGGAATGTTGATTTCATTTGAGGGTGGCGAGGCCAACAATCTCTAGTTGTCGGCAGCTGCCGGTGAGTGAAGCAACAGTTGGTTTGTGGATACATGTGCCCGATAGCTGGTCTGCCTAACGCCCTACCGCGTCCCTTCATAACCTGATCCCTAGTTGCACTGGCCCAATAGCATTTAGTATATATTTTTCACAATCCCTATATGAGGGTAAACACCATGATGCTGTTGCGTAAGATTTGGGCTGGTTGGAGGGACGCCGCAAGATGGCGCTCGTCTCCAGCTTGGCGGGAAGACTCCTTTGTGTAGGCGTTCTAACGGTTTTCCTTTGTCCCTTCCTTACCTGAGCTGCCCTTCTACCACCCTTAGCCACCAGCACTGGCCTCTTACAACCGAAATTCTTCCACCCCTTAACTAAAACTCCGCTCTTCTATCAGCAGTATGCTTTCTACTCAGCACATACATCCCATTCATCTGTAAGTATGCTCCTTTAATTTATGAATTCAAAACCTTTATTGCTGTGCAGATTTACAATTACTATAGATTTAATATTCAGAGATTTATTTAATTAGTATTTGATTTATTATTTAATGAAATATTTTACTGCCAAGTTATTGGGGTTTCCGTTTAAAGTGATTATCAATCAAGGCGATTTCAGTAATCTTATAAAATTCAAATCCCACTTTATTTTTACACTCAAGTAAAGTAATTAATAAATGTTCACGTTTCGCTTTAATTGTTTTACTTTAATTTTTGTATTTACAGGTTTTCCCCTTATATATGTAATCAGGCCGTGCATCTTATCACAACAAAGTTAGTAGCGGCATAATATAACTTATTCATTAATTCTTTTTCTTTACATTTTTATAAGTTCAAGTTTGAAGACCTCTAAAAGGTGTGATATATTGTCTTAATTTTTCATCATTATCAGCCATATGAAATTAATCCTTAGTGGTCAATACACACTTATTTATTGATACTACAAATATTACATGCTAATTTAAGGGGTTGGTCGTAATACACTTGTATGTACTGTGGGTTCGGTTCTCTCGTGGCCAAAAGGAATATCCTCACACGAGGGAGTCGTATTTATGGACTCACTTAATAAAATTCTCAGTCCTACCAAGGGTAGAAATGGTAGTAACCTGTTGATGACTCGACTCGCTGAGTTTTAGTTACTTGGAGGGAACTTATAATTAAAAATATAAATATTAAAGTGTCATTTTTATTTATTGTTATTAAAGAATTTATAGCGATCCAAAAAATATGAGCCACTTATATAATGGCTAGTGGCCGCGGCTGCTTGTAATTAAAGGAAACATGAAGCCGGATTTTTGTTCAACTGTGTGATATTATTTTCTATTTTTCTGAAATATTTTTTAATATTAAACCCTTTAAATGATTAAAATTAAATTTCTTTGAGTATGGCTTTTCAAAGCAAACTCAGGGCAAAAAAGTGCTTGGAACACTAAACCACCTCAAACTTAGAAGACAACTTCGCTGCTTCTGAAAGCGGATATATAGCTGTATATAACAATATATATATATATATATATACACACACACACGCACAACACTGCTTTCGTGGGTACCTTTGGTTTACAGAGGAAACGGTTATCTGAGAATGGAATGAGATGCCATACCACACCTCATCAAGAGATTTAGCTAGTTCAAGAACCAAAATATATATATTCTGACTTTCAAGTATAGCAGAGTTTCCGTTAGAATATTATTGCCTTAATGAATGTAAATGTAGCCTTTGTAAACACTTTAGGACGATTTATGTTCTCTCTCTCTCTCTCTCTCTCTCTCTCTCTCTCTCTCTCTCTCTCTCTGTGATCCTCGGTTTAAGCTTTTCAAAACTTAAATGCCGATTGAGGTTATTTCGTCATGTATTTTATGCTACTAAGACTAATTGGGAGGGGTTATATATTGAGTTGGTATAAGGATTTTCCTTAATGAGTTCAAGGAATGTACCACACACACTCATGAATTTGTGAAGTGAAATAAGACCAATGCCTTAACATAAACGACCAGGTTAGCCGTTTGAGATAAGGCATTTTGTGTGCACGATGGTGTGAAAATATAGTTTTCAAAAGTCTTCTAATTTTTATATATTAAATTTTGTTACCCGGTATTTTATAATTCGGTAAAAATGTTCTATATTTATTTACTTACACACACACGTACATTACTTGGTTAGCGGACATTTTATAGTGATTACGAGATTTCATTTTAGTAGTGAGAACGAGATTTCATTTCACTACGTAAATCTCTTGAGTAATCCACGGTTAGCGGTTAAAAATTCGCAAGGACTAATGTGGCAATCGTAGAAGAAATTCACACACATATAGTGTGTTTGAATGTATACTTACATTTATACTTAGTTCTTAAACATTGATGCTCATGTAAAGCAGGATAAATGGCTCTATTGAATTACAATGGATCTAACCTACAAAGTTGGATTTACTGATGTTTTTTTTTTCAAATTACTGTCCGAACAAATATTACCTAAAATAATAGATTCTCTAAATATTTGGTGTATACCGGTTGTTATTTATATTTCCTTTTACATGACAACTATGCTACTTAATTAAATTTGTGGGGTAATGTAGAAGGAACCACCATATTTATCCTACAGGCTGCATGTCGCTAATATTTGTGGTTTCGTTGTCCATGTGTGAATCGAACCCTATTTCCAGAATACGCCTTAGGAGATAGGGAACTACGCTTTAATTTGAATAGATTTTGATTTCACTAATTGCAACGTTGTTAAATATCTTGAGAAGGTCGTGAATATCACACAGCGGTATCTTTCAATTTATGAGATGTGTTTCTATATTTATGTATTAGTTGAGGTTGCAGTTGTTATAAAATACCTGGTAAGGCATATAATTAATATCTGAGTTATACCTTATTTAGGTGGGAATCCCCAAGGCTGGGCTAACTATCCTCCTTGAGTGTGGGAGAGCGGTGACCTTCGCTCATGCATATTCTTCATATCCCTTCATTTGACAACTTAAATTCACTACATATTTTCGGATGATTTTTTGACGCGTGCTGGTCATACTTCTTTGATTCGTCGTCATTGGAGTTTCATTTTATAGAAACGAAGAGTAGGAAATTTCCATAAACAAATAAGCATTGTGAGTTCCTATCTAGTTGAAAGCCAAAATATATTTATCAGTCAAATGTTATCGTATATTGGTCAATGAGATCAGCAATACGTCTATTTATTTATATGTCACTACAATTTATATCGAATTAGCATAGTTGATAATAAGGCTCTAACTATAATATATTATGACTACGAAGAATTGGGCCTTCATATTATAATTTAGATAATAGTAATATTTTCCTCCTTCAAATATACTCACTATTACCGATTTAAGAGTATTATTTAAGATTTCAAAAATAACGAACTATCGTGAAAATGTACTAAGAGGAAATAAGTAATTGCTTTGAGCAACTAATAAAAAACCGGACTACTCTCAATTAAAATATGACTTAATACTTAATTTTTAATTAGCTGTTGATATATTTTTTTAATTTTTATTTTAATAACATTTGGCCCATTAGTAGTACCAAATAAACAATCAGTAACCAAAGTAATTAAGACAGGATTTCTACCATTGATTTTATTATAATTTTTTTTAAATCTATATATACATTTGAGAATCAATAATTTTAAGGGGTGGTTTTATTGTGCGTTTAAAGTATATTTTGAAGTTGCTTATTTGATTCAATTATTGATAAACTGAGAAATAACATTTTGAATCAACTTCTCCCTTCTTTTGATCGACTTAGTGCATGTCGGAAATAGAGGATATATGTGTGTGTGTGTAAGTATAGCGGGTCGAGTAATTTGTTGGACCATGATAATTACAAATGAATTAGGATATATATATATATATATATATATATATATATATATATATATGTGTGTGTGTGTGTGTGTAAAGTTCTTGCTGACTAACTAACTGATAGTTTCTTGCCTTTTTATTGACTATGGTCAATTTTGAAGCCGTAATTTCTCAAAAATTGAAAACGTTTTTGTACGATATTTACTAGAGATATGGTGTTGGTATATCTGTTTCAGAAAGCAACTTCTTTAATTGAAATAACAAAAAATATATTGGCGAGGACACAGATATTTATAAGTAATTAAATGTGTAATGATTATTGATTTTTGTCGAAATAAGGGAGTCACATAACCAATTAATAAATATAATTATTGTATTACAATCCCATGTAAGCTATGTTTGAAATCTGCACATATTGCAGAAAATGTCGCCGTGCCGACTTAAAAACTCTTATGGGACCAAAATTAGTACGAAGCCAATACATGATTCTTTTTTCGGAAATATGTTAAAACGAGTAAAACTGTAGTGATATTGTGTTAGAAACCAGATTTTGTTTTCTTATATACGCTGTTGTAAGGCCTCCTTGTTTTAAAGATTCTATATTATAATTTAAAATACGAAAAAAGGATATTACTACGGTGGTGTTTCAGTATAAATAATAAAGTTATTGGTGGAGGTGATCTTTGTAACGCGTCCAGGTTTTGGCCAATTGTAGCAACAAAATGTACCCATTTATAAGGACTTCAAACAATTTTATTTCATCTGAGACTAGTTAAATGGTGTAATAATCACGAATTAAAATCCTTTAAACAAAGCACAATAAATTTGGCACGGTAAATACTTTATATATTATCTACTAATGGTTTGTTTACTAAATTCTCAGTTGCCCTTTCTAAATTAATAGAATTTCGAAGCGAACACGGGAAGCGTATTATAAATCAGTCTATAGATGAGTCTAAGCCATATATTTCTCCCTTGCCTTACCTTCAAATCTTGTTCAAAATCAATAATTACTTTATATATAGTAGAATGCACAAATCTATTATTAGGGCTCATGGCCTAAATTGCTCTTAACAGTTTTGGGTAAATAAGTCGTTGCTGTGATTCCACGTGAGAACGAAGGGTTTATTCGGTGACAGACCTACCAATATTTTAGCTTCGCTAGTAAGAAGTCTGAACCTTCGAAACCCGTTCCAGATGTCCTGAGTAGAATAAAGCTGATTTCAGTATTTTAAAGTACAAATGATTCATTTAAGAATAACGTTTATTTATATGTTATTTTCACTATTTGCACTTTGATTTGTATAAACTGGTTCCGTTGGGATGTGTAAATATAAAGTAGGCTAGCAGTGAAAAAATAATCTAGGAAGGAAGTTAAATTTTACAGATGAAAGGAGAATCGCTGACGTTGGCCCTGACCTCGATAATCAGCATGGCGTGTCACTGTAGCAACTGCTCTCTGGGATAGTCATTTCTTCAACACTTAAAAATTGGTTCTTTTCTCTGTATATAATCCTCAAGGTCCTAAATTCTGGGGCACCAAACACATTTTGTACGGCTAAATTTGTAAAAAGAAAATTTTGCTCAACCCTATGAGCAAACTTCAAAGTTAATGATTGGTGAAGCTGTTTTAAATGGTGACGGATTCATAAAAAAAACGAGTCCCGTATGGGTAGAATGTTAACCTATCCGAAATTATCCAAATTAATATTAAGATGGTGTTATTTGTATAAAATAAAATTTATCTAGCTGCTTATATTTGATTGCAATTTCAATTCCGTATTTTTGAGATGGAACAAATACATGTATGAAATTGATGGAAAATTAAAATCACTTTGAAAATTGGAGAACAATAAACGATGTTACAGACAGGAGTAAAAAAAGAATCTTGTTTTAACCAAAGGCAAATTCTAATTTTCTAAAGTTTTTAGAAACATCTAAATTATTAACACTGTAAAAAATACAATAAAAGAAACATTAATTTTACTAATGTAAAATTAATTAAGATTATTAGTTATCTTTTATTATATTTCAATTTTGAAACTTATTTACATTACTAGTTCAATTTTTTCTCGTGCTTACTCCAGTACAAATATACAGAAGAAATACATGCAGTCATTATAAAAATAGTGTAGTTTTCCTATTATCACAAGTTCATTCAACTTCTTGAAGTCAATAACAAATATGACCCGTCACAGTAAGCTTGCGTACTCTGCATATTGCCGCATATAAGACGTAATTTGTATGTTTCTTTTTAGTAATAAACAAAACAAGGCCCTTTACAAACTTACATTATTTTACTTTTATGTAAGTTTCGAGAAATTTACTATTTTGTAATTTTCGTTCTTTCACTTAATCTCCCCTTCTCCTAAGCGATGTTAACAAACTTAGATTGAGAAATTTAAAAGAAAACAACAAAAAACTGAGATTCTATGTGAATGTTATCTTTTGTATGTGTGCTTTTGGCATCTAGGAATAACAAAATGAAGTTATTTTGGCATCGGCGCTAGGTCTTTCTATGCAATCTACAGTAATAGCCTATTCTCCAAATCTGCTAAAAATATTTACGATAGTAATGTCACGTAAGCAGTTTAAAGAAAACTTTGTGAAGTTCATGCACTCACAACAAGAAATTTAAGAACCTGTTCCATATATATATATATATATATATATATATATATATATATATATATATATATGTTTCTTCATTTCTTAGATAGTTAGATTCCAATTCAGCTGTTGTAAGATTAGCTTTATTTCGTTTTATTGTTGTTTTTCTCAAGGCTGTCTCTCCTTGCATCAAGGTTGATCTTGCTTTCAAGAATTCCTGCAGTCATTTGACTTGAATATTTAATTCTTCTCTATCATATTCGAAGAATTCTAATTTTCTTGAAGGAAGTTACGATGACTTCATCAATGAAGATTTTATAAGTAAAACTTAATTTTAAAACTTTAGGATTCCGAGAGCTTGTCGACCCTTCCCTCTAAACTATAAGAATTTCCAATATTAAAGTGCTTTCCATATTTTAAATTTTATAGTGCATTAATTAACGGAAGATTTCAAAATAAATTTCGAGTATTGTCAGAACCCATATCTCTGTAAGCTTCTTATCTTTCCTATGATAAACAATCTATTTGATGTTTAAAGCTAATTTTTCTTCATTTATCAAAGTGTAGTCACAAAATGTTAAAATATGATTAAAAATATATCCAGAGCTTATTCATCGTACCCCAACGACATTGGAATTTCACTGATAAATTCATTAAAGCAAGCACAAGTTCCGTTACTGAAGTTACACACAGGGAAATACAACGGGATATTTCGCATCATATTCAATTCTGTATTTCTCAAATTCTATTTATTGCCATAATTCCTGGTATTTATGTTGGGCTGAAGATATTTTCGGGTGTACATTAAATTTGAGGTACTCATGTCGCGATTTCCAAAAATTCCCTTGAAGGAACATGGATCCTTCCACGGGTGTATATATACACACATACATACATACACCATATGCGGACTAGTAGCAGACAAAATGGAGGCGAATAAGGCCACAAATTCCTGCCAAAACCAGATAGCTGATGCACTCCTTGATGAACTACACGTGAATTAAGGTTGAATGAAATCCAACCATCCGGTGATCTGGATTTACAGGGCTAACTGCCTGTTAATGAAAATAAGGTATGAAGTACAACATATAAAGCAACAGATTTATACTCAATCATCGCATAAAGGCTAATCGTCCATAAGATTTAAGGCACTTGACTCAAATAGTTCATTAATTGATGGACATTAGACAGATATTAAAAATGCTACCGTTCGGGTGAAAAAGAACGAAAGAAAAACTTCACCCCAAGAAATTCTTTTTTCTTTTCTTAGTCGAAGCAGAAAATTAATTTCGTGATTGCCAGTAGCATAAAGGACAATTAATAAAACTCCTGGCATTAGAATCGATTTATGGCTGATTGTGACTAAAATTTTGGACAGATGATCTGCTGCGATTTCCAGGTTGACTAATTCTGATTCCTAGACTGACAAGAAAAAACTTGGTGGAATCAGATTTTGGAGACATTTTTTTTTTTGGATCTTCCCGACCCTTGAAGCAGTGTGTCAACGGAATGAACCCTGATCTTGATTGATTAACAAGTAGGAAGAAGCTCGTCTTATCTAGTATTTAGACTCCAACCTATATTCGTGAAGCTAAGGGAGCTAGAAGAACATAGTCACGCACTATTTATTGGCGTCATTGGTGAGTAAGATTCAGTTGATAGAAACTGTTTTGGTAAATAACGACAGTATTTGGGTTTTAAAGGAAATTTATCCGACAGGCAAGGGCATGGTATCTGTAACTATAGAGTTTTGGTCCAAGGTGAGATGACTGAGACATTCGAAGTTGTATGAAGATAGAAACGATGAATGCTTGTCTCCCTTGCAGTTCAAACTAATCTTTTCGTAGGAAATACAGGAAAAATCCAAGGTGAAAGGCAGAGTACATGTTGTCAAGATGAATAAACTCTTTGGATGCATGAAAAAGGATAAAATATCTCTTGTACATTCTCTAATATTAGTCTGAAAAGAGAGAGCATTGCTGGTAACCAAGGAAAGACAAAATAAATGGTTAAGCCATCCGCTTTACATGGAGAAGAACCCAATTCTTCACAAATATAGAAAGTTTCAAATACTTCGGAGCTACTATGAGTTAAGTACCTCTTTCAATAACCAACGAAATCCTACTCGGTACTGAATTATAGTTCTGACGCGTACTTCACGTTTTCTTAAATTTAAGACCAATGCAAAACTTATAGTCAATAATACTAGTATCAAACCCGCCGTAGATATGTATATGTGCGAGATTCGTAGATATGTATATGTGCGAGCTTTCGTAGTTTAAACAAATTACTATAAATACTCTCATTATAAAGCTTCATAATACTAAAGGTTCCCTATTTCCTTGCTTAGTTGCTCCTCGAGTTGTTCATTCTATGACGAAAATAAAAACGACATATAATTTGCACCTAAGAAAGAAATTATTCTTATATTATTAACTTGCGATGACGTTATTTTAAATAAGACACACCGAAACTCAGTTCATTCTTTTTGTCGGACTGATCCATTACTAACTTGCTGTAACTTGACTATAGTTGCAGCAATCGTAAGTTATAACAAATTTAGTATGAATTGGACTCTCATTATAAAGCTTCAATAATATCAAAGATTCCCATATTTTCTTGCTCACTTGTCCCCTGTAATTGTTCAATCTATGACATACAGACAGTAACCTACAGAAAATAAAATAAACAGCAAACTAATAAACTTGTAACATATACACGGAGTGATGAACTTAATTTTGTTTGCTATGTGTTCTAGTTGTGAATTTTGTTTTTTGTGTTGCATTTCTATAGTAGTTACGTTTAAGCTAATTGTATTTGTGTTCTTTTATTTTTTTAAGGGTTTATTCTGTAACATCGCCCAGCGTTGCGTCCCTCCATATAATTAATTATCCATCATGAGTGATTTTCCATCTAGTTTATCTTCTGTGCTGTGAATCATTTAGCTTGCTAGATGATTAAAAGATTGTTGTAATTTGTTTCACGTTTCAACAATAATACACAAAAATGCCTCACAAACGAGCAAATATTTTAATCTTTTATGTATACAACAATAAATTTCAAAACATGATGTTTAAATACTGTACTTCTATTTTTTCCTACACCATCTTTTTGATTGCTATATCACGATTCTGTATTGTATTCCTTTCAATACCTGCTACTACATTGGCCTGGGAGATAACAAAAATGAGATTCATTCAAATGTGTATGTGAGAGTGTGTGTTTATATGTATATAAATCACGGAAAATTAAAGGGGTTTTATTTATTTCTTTTTAAGTCTTAAAACTGACTGAAGTAAGCCCTCACTTCTTCTCTCAACAACAACAACCAACATGAAACGTATTATCTCTAGCTTTCAGACATTTGGTATGTGAGGTACATGAATAATTTGAATGAACATTAACAAGTCTGGATGTTATATGATCATTAGATAAGTAAAGTTTCGTTCATGGCCGGAATCAGATGTGGCAGGGTAAATGTTTGATCTGACGCTATTATGGAGTCCTTCATGTACTCTGCATTTGGAGCTCAATTGATATTAACACATTAACTTAAAAACCAGTTCTATTTTAGAAATCAAAAATTTTTAAATTTATGAATAAAATAAGTAGTTAATTTTAAAATTTTTGTTTTGCATAGATTATTCATAATTTGTTTTTCATGAGTTATATTAAAAATCTACTTTTAAAAATGAAGTTATGTTAATATAATATAGTATGTTTAATAATGTATATTATGAAAATGTTATTTTTGAAGCAGAGTTAATTGAAAGTTACTAACTATATGGATTTGTATATGTTTACTTATTAAGGATTATTATTAGACTAATTAAGCCTGTCCTTGTTTCTTTTGTATTTTTATGATTTTGCGTTGTATATTTGAAGAAATGCGATATTGCTTTTTCCCTGGGTGGGTGGGGTTATAGTCATGTTCCTTGGTATTTCCATGACTAGATCCACACTCATCCAGGGCGAACAGCAGCTGCTCCAAGTGCTTCTCTCAGCAACACCTGCTTGACAGCTTGCCTACCAGTTGCCCTAAACAGGTGGATGCATTGTTGAATGTAGTGGCATAGTACCATGCTCTGCAGAACATGTATTATTTGTTTGGGGCGAATTTCATCTAGAGCTAGTTCTTATTGGAATTATCTTCCCCTATACTGGGAAGAAATTTGAAAAAAAAAAAAAAAAAGGTGATGTGGTTTTCATAAATATTATATAAGTAAATCAAAATGTATTGTTATGAAAGTCTTATAAAAATTATACATAAAATTATATAATGATAATAATTGTTGAATGAAAATTTTTGAGATTTTTAAATTTAACATTAAATAAAATATAATTGTTTCCTACTAGTTATGGTTGACATTATGTAATCAATATACAAAGGAGAACCAACTGTCCTAAGCCTGGGTACTCCGCCTTGTAGCAGTAGCGTACAACATAAAGCTTTACAAGTGCAATTTTACAATTGTCATACTTGAGGCATTTACAAAGGTCAAGTGCAGTCGATATGCAATTAATTCACTATAATAACACCTAGAGACACCATACATATAGTTACTACACTGGTTTTTGATTAGGATTTTTTTTGTTATTAATGGCTTAGTGCAGATATTTTAAATTTAACCCTTAAACTAACTGGAACATATCTTTGCCCAGTGTCAGAATAAATAAATTTAACCTTCAGTTTTACATGGAACATTTTAAAGAAATAAACATTGGGGATAATAGAACATTTGCACAATGCACACACACTTAAAATGAATACTTGTGTAAAATCTATAGAGGTTAACAAATATATTAAAGCAAATTGACACACATTGATTAAAATTAAATAACAATAAGTATTCTTTGTGAAAATAAATAAACTTAGTACATAAAATAAATAAATAAAATCTATCATGGAAGAGAAAATTGATAACTTAAACATAAATTAATACAGTACACGCAACTTGAAAGTATCGGTTACGTATATCATAGTACATGGATTTATTTTGCATAGTGAGGAAACGTTTTAAGTGATGTGCGAGTTGCTTGCATCATACGCATCCACATATAAATTTAATTGGGCCTCATTTTCTTTATCTACTAAGTGTGATCTGGTGAAATTTAGAAGGGTCTGAAACTCTGGTATAGAGGACTTCCTCAATAGTTGATTTCGCTTATCTGTTAATAATTAAAATTCATGAAAGTTCAAGAAAATTACTACTACTTAAAGAATTAAGCGTTAGTCAGTAAGCCAGCTAGCTATGCCTAAGAAGAGCACATATGTCCTTTTCCTCCATTATAATATCGTTCCTTAAATGGTACTGAAGGACGGGCGCTTTTTTTAGTAATTCAACACTATGGAATTCAAACGGATTTAATAGTTCTTGAATTAGTTTATTTTTATACTTTTCTACAAGGCATGTTTAAACCCCCGTTATGTAGGATCTGCTTAATTAGGGAATTTTTAATGGGGCACTTATTAGAATAGCAATTTTATTTTAGACCATCGGTGAGCATAAACTTAAATCATTAAAAAAAACAAAACAATAGTTGGTCTTCTTCAATATATGTTTAAGCAGATTTCCCTTAAGGGAAATCAGCTATTTAGCTCGTACTCATGACATGGTTTTCGAAAAATGTCCTCAAATGTCCATCGATCCTACCCAGGAAATGACGAACAACAGGTCCGTGCAAAAACTGTATGTATATACATATGTCTGTCAACGCTCTAGCGTCCGCAATTTTTGTCTGATCGTTACCAAACTCGCTATTTATACGTTTCTTGTAACAACGAAGATCAACTGCATTAACGACTAAAATCCGACGAGGGAGAGGGGGGGGGTGTTTAGAGGGAGAAATTTTGAAAATTCTTAATATCTCCTTTATTATTTGTCGGGTCAAAAAATTGTATAGAATCAATCCTATTGCAAATTTAATTTTTTATAAATGTTGTTATGCACAGTTTTTCAATATCTTTATTATTAACCGAGATATTTGCATTTTAGCAGATTTCCCTTAAGGGAAATCATCTATGGAGGTCGTACTCATGACGCGAGTTTCAAAAACTTATAAATATATATATATATATATATATATATATATATATATGTCTGTTAACGCTCTAGCGGTTGCAATTTTTGTTTGATCGTTACCAAACTCGGAATTAATCGGAAAGTTACCAGAATCGGAATTAATTAATCGTTTTATGTTAAAAGGAAGATCAAGTTCGTTAATGGCTGAAATCGGACCAGTGGGAGGGGGGGATTTTTGAAGCTTCAAAATATCTCCGTTATTATGCGTCGGATCAAAAAAAATTGTATAGAATCAATCTTATTGCTAATTCAATTTACTATATATACTGTTCTATACATTAATTCTGTATCTTGAATATTAACCGAGATATTTGCATTTGTATTGTGTGAGTGGTCGGCAGAAGTCGGCCATATTCGTGACTTTCCGCCGAAGCTAGTTCGGCCGTTTCCGTAACTGTTCGTCCCTCGTGAATTGGTTTAGAGATTCGTTACTACTGCCGTTATTAGTAGGCAGATTTCTATATTACTTATTCTCTATTATTATGCTTAGTTTACGCAGCCCCTGCGTGACGGACTTTTTATTTTTCGGCCTGTAAACTCCTACTCATGTCAGATTAACAAAAAGCTGTTATATTATGAAGCACTTCATTTGAAGCCCAAATAGAAAATATTATTCTCATTACACTTTTATGATCTCATATATGTAAATGCAAATACATGACACACGTGGGAAATCTGCTTAGTGTACTCAGCCCCTGCTTGACGGACTTCTTTGTTAATCTCCACTTAATGCTACAATACCTAGAATCAGGATGGGTTATCTCCAAGTTGCGCTGCCCTTTTCTACCCACGGTGGGACTAGACATTTTATTTAGTGTGTATTAGCTAGTTATACCTTAAAATTGTAATCCTTTGACTGTTATCAATGTTAGAAATTCATTTGTTGTATGATCCGTGTCAAAATCGTTAGTTACACTAGTGTCATTAGTTAATTAAGTACGTTAATGACTGAAATCGGATAAGATATTAATAGAAGGAGTATAATAAAATATTAAAAAAAAACCGGTTATTATGATATTGATTATGAAAAAAGTTTTATAATCAATCTTGATCAACATTTAATTTTCTACAATTATTGTTCTATGCATTTTTTCAACCTGAAAATTAATGGACTCCTTTCATTTCTTGCCTTAAATAATCCCCAACTTGTACTGAGGTGATTTTCAATTTAAATTATGTTACTTATCATATCAAATCCATCTTCTGTCAAACTGTTTATACAGGATAATTACTAAGGGTGAAATAAATATATTATTAATATTAGAATAATTTAAGAGTCGTCTTTAAAATAAAACATTCAGAATAAATTATTGAAAAACAAATTAAAACTTGTGATAAACATATACCTTATAGAAAAGAGGAGTTTAGGGATGATGATCATTTAAAAAAAAAAATCTATCCCTGAATAAAATATTAAGAGATTACTTTCCCCGAACCATACCGAAATATTAACCGCTTAAATAGTCACTTTATAAAATTACAGTTATAAATATTCGTGGTTATGATTTCAATGGAAATAAGTAACATTATTAAATGATAAATTTATAAAATTAAGTCATTTAAGATAATATGTTAAGAGCAGGTTCGCAAACTTTTTTGGTGACGAAACCCTTTTGGAAAGCAGAATACTTGACGGAACCCTAAAATAAAACTAAAATGACTTTATGTGCATTCTTTATTAATAATCATAATACTAGTACAATGTAACAGTTACTTATTACCCAAAAAAATACAATAATAGAAAAGAAAAAAAAATGGGAGGCATGAAATTGTTTTTTATTTTTCATAAATTAGTTTTTATCAGGTTTGATAGACGAGAATTGAAGTCTCAGGGGTTCAGAGTTCAGTCTATTGAAGTATTTTGTTTTCGTGGCACGTTGAGAATCACAATTCTCTTTCGCACAAGTATGTTGTTGGGAACGACAGAAGAACATTCAGGGCCATTTGACAAGCATTGGATATTCATCTCGGATTCTGCACCGAAAATCGCTGAGAGGCGTCGTTTTGTGACTTCATACTTGTGTCTGATGCCATTTCTAAAAAAAGATTCAGATATCTCGTTGGACGTACTTTCGGGCTTTTGCAAGTTGGGTAAAAAGGGATTTTGAATCCATTAATTCATTTTGGATTCTTCGCTTCAATGATTCGCATGAACCCACGTTACGCTTAACAGACGACCAGAGTGAGGTGTTTTGAGTTTTATTTCTACATTTTTGCGGAGACCTAGGTTTCCGCGGAGCATACTTTGAGTATGGCTGTGTTAGAGGGTGGGGAATTCGAAAATGCAATGCATATCAGTTATAAGTGTGTGTTTGTATGCACATATACATTTTTTTGACCGCTATTGTGAGCGCTAACAGTAAAGAAATAATGGTTTTACTGTTTGGTTTGTAGCCTATTAAGATTCAAGATGTGTGCTCCATTCGAAGTCTTTGTATGCAAATGTATATTCCTCCATACTATAATTGAGTTTACTCTTGTTTCCTCTTATCGCATTACGGGTAATTGATGTGATTCTTTCTTTCATGTCTGTAATAAAAATATGAATTAACAGTTAATTTGTACTTCAATTTGCGTTAAAGAGTCATAAAACGATATAAGTTTAGCCTATTTATCATAGAGGTTCTTGCGGATTAGCTGTTACATTCTTTGAGCAGGTTTTTAAGAAAACATATTCGCAATATATAATAGGTATTATTTATGAATAGATCGGCAGAAGGGCGTTTATTAGTCAAACACTCGTTCTACCCATTTGTAATCCTCTCTACATGTTTCACTTCCTCGGAAACCTCCACACGAGATTATTCCATGGAACATACACTTGTACATTGAGTGGAAGGCAGTGTAAGCTACCTTCACCTCAAAGAGCTACGCAAACACTAAATCAAAACGTCCGTCGTGCAGGGACTATGCAACCTAAGCAGATTTCCCAAGTAATGTGGATAAAAATACAGAGTCTGGTATAGATCATATAAATATTTATAAAATCTAATTTCTTAAACGATGACGTCGTCACACAACGTATCAGAATGTACCTCCACCAGTAAAAGTTCAATGAAGACAATGTTTGGTATTTAAGCTTCCAATAAAGTGGTTCATGATATAACAGCTTATTATTAATATGATATAAGTAGGTTTACTGCAGGCTGAAAACTAAAAAGTGTAACTATTTCGGTCCATATAATGATAAAGAAAATATGTAGATTAAAATATTTATAGGGAATTAAATTTCTAATAAGATTAGGTCTATACAATTTTTCGATTCGACGTATAATAAATAAATTCCCCCTCTCCCCAGTCCGATTTCAACCGTTTACGAATTTGATCTTTAGTTTTACATAAAACGCTTATATACAGAGTTTGGTAAAGACAAATTTTTCGATCGCTAGAGCGATAACAGACATCGTCTTCTCCGAGGTAGGATTGATGCAAGGTAGGGCCATTTGGCGTATAGCCAATCAGAATGCAGCAAGTCTGCTACGTCACTAGGCGCCAAGACTCGGAGCTGAAATACGATCAATATAAGCTGTTTTCTGATAAATTTGGCGAATAAAAAATTATAAAAATGTTATATGTCTGTAAATGATACAAATAACTTTAGTTGAATATATTTTACTTGAAATAAACCATGTACAAATTAGATTCCATTAAAAATAAATACATAATAGTTCCTTAAAATTGCGATATGTTCGTTTACATTTAAAAATCGTAATGTTTCTACGTAATTAACACAATACAAAGAAAAACTTTACTATAATGAGATGAAATGTTCAAAACATGAAAATAGTAGTGACTACTATTATACAAACAGAATAAAGTTAATAACATTGAAACTAACCAAGTAATAAAGAAAGATATCCAGTTACTAGAATATAAGTTAGTAAATTACTTTAAACATCAACTAGTCCATTCAGGTACAAGACCTTTAAATGCTATCATCGGCATGTACTCCTTCTTGATCTAAAAAGATGCTTATATTTGGTGTCACAAGGAATCTTTGGTTCCAGTAGCATCCTTGTGAAGAGAATGGCAACGACGTTGGAGCCTATGCATTGAATTCCCATAGAATAAAATAACTGTGAAGAAAAAACTTAATATCATTGATAATGGAGCATGCGAAATACACTCCTATAGTGCTCTATAGGAAACACTACAAGAAAGTAATTTCGTTTCTTAAATTTTATATCTTTAGTTTTCGAAAATCACTTCATGAATACAACCTCAATATCTAATTTTCCTTAACACTTTCGCTGCGGATGCCCGAATCGAAAATCACTTCCAAAAAACGAATTTTTTTTTTTTTGTTTTCTGTTTTAAAGTTGTTCAAACTAAGTAAAAACCTATTTGTGGTAATTTTTATCCATTTTTAACAATGATAATCGTATTTTTTTTAACCTCGCAACGTATGCGAGGTCCGCACACGGCAGTGAATTAGGTAGGCAAACCCTCAAGACAGAACATTTTGTGTGTATTTCCCTGCCTAGTGCACTGTCGTATGCGGACATTGCATACGTTGCATAGGGAGGAAGAAATACGATTATTAGGTTACAAATGCATATAAAGTAAACATAATAATGGAATAGATCTATATGAAAATCATATTGATCCAAAATGAACTTATATAGCTGAAAATACACCACCTGAACAGAAACTTTCGTTTAGTAATGGGAAATTTCTTTATTTCGTAATTGGTTATGAAATCATAAATCGGACCTGTCAATACCGCCCATATATTTATTATAATTAATAATTGCCTCGGGCTTCTCGACGGTCTTCCCCCTGCTCGTGACCGCCTTTATCTGGGCATCAAACTCCGATGAAATAATAATGACATCTCGTTTGTGGCGCCATTTGAAAACGGACACACCCTTCTCAGTAAATTTCTCTTTTATCTCTCCTTTTTTGAGCTTAGCCCCCACTATATCAGCTTGGTTGCCCTTCTGAGTCTTTCTCAGAGTACCAGTAAGATAGGTACCCTGATCAAGAAGCTCGTGGGCCATGGGGACAGACGTATAAAAGTTGTCAGCGTAAATGGCATGGCCGTGGCCGAGATAGTCATCAACCAAATGTCTGACAACTTTATATAAGTGTCCTTTACCTCCAACTTGTGGATCCCTTGACCCAGAGTACACTAACGTCTTCAGCACAAGACCGTCAGGTTGAGTCAACATATAAATCTTTATTCCATATTTGTGGCGCTTATTAGCGATATACTGGCGAAAGAATAGCCTACCCCTCCAAAGCATCATGGACTCGTCCAAACTTAATTCTTTGAAAGGGGTAGTATATCTCTTTCATCCTCTCAACAAACAAATTTAACAGAGGCCGAATTTTATACAGCGGATCATGCTCAACGTTCGGGTCTTGTGGTTCTGTGACGAAGTGCAGGCTTCTCAGTATACGGAGAAACGTGTCTCGTGACATCATTGAAGGGAAAGCAGGGGTACTATAGGGGAATATGGACCTCCAATAATGAATGAGCCTCTCATGGAGAGACAAGTTGGCCCATAAAAAATAATAACCCCAAAAATTTTTGAAACTGCAAATGACTTGGCCAGACGGTGGTCAGAACACTACTGAATGCTTGTGAGTGCGGAGGTTCTCCCCACTCCAACCTTCAGGTCTCTATAGTGCGTTTCACTTCGAGATGGCAGTATGTATTTTCAATGGGGTGCTCTGTCTCCCTCTTGCATATGCCTCGCTAGATAGCTCTGTCCTCCTCCCTCCGTGCGACGTTGCCACTATATCTCAAAGTTGTCCAATTTTTACGGGAAAAATTCTCTAAAGTTCAGAATTTATCGCTCCATCTGCCTATGCTAAAAATTTATCAAGAAAATAAAATCTGTTTTTGCAATTAATTGTTTTTTGTCCATTTTTTACATAAAATTTTTAATGGAAATTCTTGTTTCTCTCGTCACTGTGATCTTATTTTTTAAGATATTAGTTTGAAATTCGACATGAAGTTAGTATATATTATCTTTATTCGTAGCAAGGAACAATTTTTTTTCAACGACATTCCTTTCCATGTTTTTGCCATAATAAAAATAAAAATTGAGAAATCCTATTTTTAAAAAGTAGCCTGCGGGGAATTTCCGTTCTATAATTGTTTATTAAGTTTTGTTATACTCCTTTTAAAGAGGACAATTCAAATTTAATTTTGAGCCTCCTCCGAACATTATGGGACGCTGACAACTGATGCAATTAATGTTTATATGTTGTGGGAGCGTCGCGGCACGAGGAGAGCTGGACCCCCCGGCTCTCTCCCGCCCGCTCTCCCGTTCTTTCTTATAACTGTCTATTCTACCATGATTATTTAAAAAGCCTTAACTCAGAAATTGTAAATTTTACTGGGAAGCACTTTTTTTATTAATCTTTTTAATGTGATTTGAAGTTAATAACTTAAATATATCTTTCAAAATGTAATTTTCGACAAAAATTGGAGTTAAGGCCTTTTATAAACTGAGAGCAATAGAGGACTGTGAACAAACAGGATTGGGATGATTATTTATAACAATAATATTAATATATATCTTTAATCCATTAATAATTATTCATTATAATCATAATTATAGAACGAATAATTATAGTTTTATAGAACGAATGGAGGGCGGGGCGACGCACCTCGCAACGTATGCGAGGCCCGCACCAGGGAGTGACTCAGGACCTCGCATATGCTGCGAGGCTCCGCAGTGAAGGTGTTAAGGGAAATCTGCTAAAATGGCAGACCCTATGGAATACAGCAGACTATAGATATCAGCTGGTGTAATATCGGTTATTTGCTCCTTAATCGATTTTTAAGCGAAATACAATCACACTAATAAAACAAAACTTTTTACATCCTATAAAATTTGATCTATACCATACTCGATATTTAATCGTTTCATTCAACTCTAAAGATCATATTTGTTATTGGCTGAATTATTTAGAGGCTGTTATTAAGGGTAGAATCGATTTAATGTTACAGTGCCAATCTTGTTAAACTGTTGATGCTCTACGATGTTTGGTCTTCACCGACCGCTATGACAACTTCCTAATATCTCTGCTAATTGTCAACTTAATAGATAAAGCAAAATAAATGATGTGACATTGATTTATAAAGATAAGACTATTTTATCCCAAAATTTTCATCACATAAAATTTCCTTTCTATATTTTATCCATATGATAATCCAAGAAGTAAACAAAAGAGTTCGTCACCCAGGGAGTGCGTAAACGAACAGATTTACCACGTGGTAGTGTGACACACTACTGATTTCATCTCACTATACATTCTCTATTTCTAACTACAATAAAAGTCCGATGACCGTTTAAAACTGAAAACTAGAAACGGTCGTATTTGAGTTGCGAAAAATATTTATAGAACAACATTGTATAGCTTCAATATTTCATCAAGATTGGTTCCATACAATTTTTTGGACCGATATTTCAAATTTATAACACAACCTTCTAAACCCCACTCCCCCTATTCCTGAACCGATTTCAACCATTAAAGAGTATAATACTTTGTGTCGAATGAAACGGTTATATAATGAGTAAAAATATATATTCGAGTCAACAAGACCGACGTATTTTGATGAACCTCAGACAATGAAAGTTTAAAGAAAATAATAACTTCTAAAGAAGTGGGTTTATGTTATAACGTCATAAAGAAGTGGGTCATGTGTAGGAGTGGGGGTCTACTGAATAGATTAAAAATGCAAAAACCTCTGAAAGTAATCATGATACTGGTGTATATAACATTTATATATATATATATATATATATATATATATATATATACATATATACATATTTTTTTTCGGTGGGCATCATAGACTTTTCAGATCTTTTGCCACCCCTTAGCGAGACTCGAGAGATTGGTAATCAGTCTTTTACGTAGTGAGTGATCAATTCGACCTACGACCCCCGTTAACCAAGGTGGACCTGGAATGAGTTGTCTCCAATAGACTGAGGGGCCCCATTGTACCCGGAGGGTCTGGATTCAGTTCACTCTGTGACAACCAGCCTGTGGACGGGATCTAAGATAATCATAATCCTTGGTGATATCTTGTCAGACGTATATACTCCTAAGACTGAAATGTGCTGCGACCGTGGCTAGCTCGTGAACTATTTTTCTCCCTTGGCGGGGATCGAACCTGCACCTGTTTTCACCTTCAGCTTACTGATGGTAGTGTTAGTTGTACCCACGGCTTAAACCCACATTTATACCACACACACACACACACACATATATATATATATATATATATATATATATATATATATATATATATAAAACAGCTTTTATAGATAATTAAATCTGCAATAAGATTGGTTCTATACAGTTTTTCTATCAGACGTATAATAACGGGGAGATATTTCGGATTTTCAACCCCCCCCCCCCACCCCACCCCCTTAATGGCGGACTTCATATATCACCGTCTTCATCTCATAGATAAAAGCATTGGATTCTTTCGGAAGCTGTTCTTTTCATTTCACGCCTCCTGAAAACCTTGTATCGTTTAATGTCTTTAAAAATTAACTTTCTAGGCCTTCCTCTTTCCCTATGGCTAATAAATGAAGATATGCCTACGAAGTTTCCTTTTTCATTTTAATTGGTTCTGATAATACTTTTACTTTCACTTTTGAACTTCCACGGTAAATGTGTGTGTGTCCTTCACCGTTATGATAACTTTCAAATATAATGTTTATATAATTAGGAATATAAATACTGCTTGAAATTAGTTGGCAAGGTGTACTGCATATGTTGTACGTCTTCTCTAAAAAACTGAACTAATAATATTCAACTAAACTTGTTTTGTTTGTATCATTTTAAATGTTGGTGTTGCAATGTTATTAACACATTTATATAGTTTTGATGTAACCAAAATCCAATATTTGAAGCTAAACTGGCGGAAGGCCAAGAGATGAAAAACAAATTAAATATTCTCCGCTTATCCATTTTTTACTCTTTATGTTATATGGCGCCTCTTCAGGAGTTCTACATATATTGTATAATGAATCAAGCTTACTACCGAGGCGATCACCGAGTGTTGTTGACGTGACTGGCTCTCTATTAATGTCTAATCTTTTTACAATATAAGTGTAAAAGGCTCCTGAAGAGAGACCTTACAGTACGTGAAACATGTAGAGAGAAAAATAAATAAGTGGAAGAAAAAACATTTATATAAAAATATTCAATGTGGTAATTGCAGTCAGAAATTCGTGGAGGCCGCAGATTTTCTGCAGCGGAAAAAGTTTTCACATCATAGAATATTACACGTTATGGGTCCTTCTGTCACCATTGTTAACTTATCGCGCCATTAGGACTAAAAATTCCTGAATTCCAGGAATAATGGAAAGTCTAAGTTAGATTTCCTGCATATAGTCGTGTCCTTACTAAACATCTCATCTAATATAACTGTACTTACTGACAGAAATTCATGGTATTTACGTGATTAGGATGACGCAGTTCCTGTGCATTAGACTTTTAACTGTCGAATTAAAAATGTAGAATGCCTCAGTGCACTAATGTATGTATGAATATGTTATAAAAGGGAATTATACTCTTGCTCGCTGATTCCATCCCCTTTCTCACGAAAGCAAAGCTTTATGGGAATGCTCACAATATTCAGATCCAGGACGCTTGGCTAACCATCTGTGAAGCAATACCTTTAGTGTGTTTTCGCCGAATCAATGCTTATTACATAATCTAATTTTAATATTTTTGCTTTGGATCTAAAATTATCTTCTAAAGATCCCTACCAAAATTATTCATCTAGCCTAATCCTGCAGCAAAATGCCTTTCCTCTCCCTTGCTAGGAGTCTAAAAAGGAGCTGGCCTAGAGATCTTGTGTAATCTGCAAATTAAAAAAAAAAGTAGATACAAAAAATTTAAGGGTCTAGTCCCCCCATGTGAAAGCATTCCATTCATATTCGGACATGACCAGTCCATGTAGGACCTCGGCTTCTGATGTCATCAGCGGTCGGTTTCTGTGATCAATAGCTAGTTTTTAAATTGTACATCCCTATTTTCCACATGTCGCACACATCTGCTAAGAGTTGCCTTTGCTACTGAGGCATATAACATTCTTCGTGGACGTCCTACTTTTCAATTCCTCAGTCCCATCCCAAGTGATTGTGGATAAGAATACATTGGACAAACAGACTGATTGAGGTGCACAAGAGTATCTGAGCAACTAAAATCAGTAAAAAAATTAGAAGTAACGAAATCCGCAATGGCAGAACGTTTCCGTAATTCGTTTGACCTGGTAAAATACCACGAATCCATGAATAGGGCAAAGTAACTAACTGTCAAAAGAGGATTACTAGAAATGCCAATAAAATTGCAAAACTTCCGAATAATTTTTATGGGGAAGATGGCTAAACCTAACAAACTGTTAACTTCCAAAACTGTTTTCCAAAAAGATCGGCAAATTAATTATGGGGGCAGGAGAAACACCAAAAATCTCCTAGGTAACAGCTGTGGACATATGAAAAAATATATGTAAAATCGCGTCATGAGTTCCACTTCAATAACTAATTTAGCTTAACAAATATCAAACTGTTGCCAGGCATAAAACTGGATGAGTATACAAGTCTGTTCTCTGCGAATGGAATATCATTTATATAGAATAGTTCCATTGATCATAAAACCGTAAACAAGGAAACTCCTAGCACCTTGAATTAGAAATAAAGCATCATTTTAAAGAACGCAGAAAGGGTGCCTTCACTAATGTACATAAGTATATTGGGTAGTTTGACTGGTTTATTCATGTGGGATGGTATCATGTAAAGCCGATACGGGCACAATCAAACTCAGTTCCGGCCAACTCAACACGTGTTCATTCAAATAGAGGCCGCGTGACTCCCAATCCCACTTCCCTCCTATTCCCTATTGTTAATACGCCAGCAAACCATGACAGAGTCATCAACTTTATTTTTGCCACTTCTGGTTTGTAGAGCGGTGTATATACATTCTGCCCTCTAAAAGTTCAAAACATAATAGTTATTAGTTATTCTTGTAATATACGTATATGTTAATATCAATATAACATTAACATATAATAATATAGTACTAAATTATATATATATATATATATATATATACAATTGGGGCTCAGGTTCGCCGTGTTAGTTAACGGGTTGGTAATCTCGCATGATTAAACCTGGAGTGGCGAGTTCGATTCACACCAGGGCAATAGGAATTTATTTAGTAGCGAATTCATTAAATAAAATCCTTATTCCTTTAGAAAAGAGTGGTATCCTGTAGATAGCCATAGTAGCACAAAGTGGACGTATATAAATGACAGTTTTACTAAATACAATTATATGTTCAAAGCAAACTAGATAATGCATTAAAACTAAGGTCCATTGAAGTATACAATTTCTATTTTTGTAGGTGTTAATCACACCAATTATTATATAATACTTTGTCCAAGGTCCTTAGGAAGTAAAAAAGCTATTTACTATTAAATTAAAAGCAGGTATATCCAGTCATAAATAAATAATGCTAAAAGTAAATAATTTTGATCTCAGTTTATTATCTACGAAGCTGTACAATATATAAATTAATTTGGCAATCGAATTTGGTGTATTTCACTTCTAAAGTGTGTATCTGTTTATGAAGTATAATTCTGGATTTAAATTACAATGTACATCCTAAAGCAAATGTATTAGCCGCTACAATGGTGTGGTATTGCTTGGGTAAATTATAGTATTTTTTAAGAGACTAAACTGATGAAAAATTATTTCCCTTTAATTTTATTACACACACACACACACACACGCAAGCACACACACACCCACACGCACGCAAGCACACACACACACACACAGGGTGCGCCAACTTCCCGTGCCACCCCCTTAAAATCTTCAATTATTTTAATACATAGCAGAGACTTGGTGCGTCATAATTGGGACCCCTGAAGAATCCTTTCAGTCCGTATTCTCAACCTTCAAATCTTCCCAGTTCTTTTCCAGCGATCATAACTATGGAATTTTTAATGAAATGTCTTACTTTTAGTGGCGGATTCTTGTAGAAGATCAATTTCTAAAACGAGTTTATATCGGTGAATTTTTCGATTTGACGCATTCTTTAGCCGTAAAATGGACAAATTTTTATTTCAGAAACGGCACATTTAATGAAAAATGCTGCGTTATAAAAGTTGTAGTCTTATTGTTGATCGAGTAGTAATTTAAGTGCAAGTGTAAGTGGAAAGGACATCCGTCTAGATGCTGCCACATTTCACATCTTTGCATCAGAGGTATGTCTTCTATTTAATTTAGGAATTCTTTATTTAGGAAGCGGTTGAAGACATTTAATTTTTTATAAAAAAAAAGTGGGCCGATGATTCTTCCCTGGAAGATATGGCACCGTTTTTGGCGAAAAAAGACAGTTTTGGTCTTTTTTCGCTATTTAAAATTTTCTTTGTATTTAAGAGTTCATTGCGACAGGGGAATTTTTCTTGGGCTGTCTGAAATAGATAGATCATTTCAGTGACAGTCACCACCAAAATACCAAAACAGGACAGTCACCACCAAAAGACCAAAACTGTCTTTTTTCGCTATCTTACAAAATTTTCTTTGTATTTAAGAGTTCATTGCGACAGGGGATTTTTTATTGGGCTGTCTGAAATAGATAGATGATTTCAGTGACAGTCACCCTGGTAAACCACATCAGGTGATATTGAAACCGACATACCACAACTGACGCGGAGTGAGTGTGTTGCTCCCACCAAGCAGCTTTCGGAAGGCTCAATGCATTAATCTGGTATCGAACATAGGATATTCTATGAGCTGTTATTACACGCGCCCTGTAAGAAATGTAAAATCCAAATACTTTCGAGACCAATGCTGCCATGTGCTGCGATAGATAGATAACTTGTGGCTTAATGGCCTCTGATTTCAGTAAGGGCGCTGCTGTCCTTGAGGCCCTATTGTGCAAGCCTTACATCTCCATTTCTTATGGCTCATTCAGAGTGGCTTTATATTCCTTCCAATGTGGAGGTATATCTTGCTAGTGACCTGACTCAGCATCTCCAAAGTACCTGAATCTTAAATTCTCCAGCATTGCGCATTCAAGCACAATGTGCTTAGGAGTCTCCTCCTCTTCCCCACAGCACCTACATATTGGCGTTTCCCTGAGTTTGATGGTAAAAATGTGTTCCTTCTTCATCCAGTGCCCCGAGAACTCTCCCATTACATTTCTGAGTTCCTTCCTAAGCAGTCTAAGGCAAATTGCCCTGTTTTTATCTCCTCAAGCCCGATGAGAGCCTTCGTATGGGTAAACTTGTGTCTTTCCCATACATTTTTAAATTCCTTCCTGGCCACATTCTTTGTGAAGTTCCACTTGACCCTCTCCTGGCCAAATTATCTTCATTTTCTTTTCCTGGTATACTCTGGTGTCCTGGTACCCAGTTATATTGTCATGCTTTCATTAACCCTTGCTAATTGTTCCAGTGTCATAACACATTCCTCCCCAATCCTGAAACATTGCTGGTCTTGCCAGTGCCCTACAGGCGGTCTGACTATCAATCAGAATATTAATAACTTTTCCCACCACTTTAAGCTCAGCTAATTGATCGGCTGCAGCCAAAATTACAAAAGTTTTAGGTTGAAAGGCTTTTGGAGTCTCAAGGCAATCCATTTTTTTAGTTATTTTCGTTTGTCTTGCACCGCACTTCTGCCCCGGTCAGCTCTTCCGTCTTGGAGCCATCCATGTAAACATTCAGTCCATTTGGCTGTTTAAATCTGTCCTTTTTCAATTGACAGACCCCATATCTGTCAACCGTAAACCTTTTCTCAAATACGATTTTCGCTACCATTATATCCGATGGCTTATTAAGTTCTGGTATCTTCCCATTGTTTTTCAACATTCTCAAGGAAGCCATTCCATCCTGCTGTATTCTCACCATCCTGATCATTGCGTCTGTGTCAATGATGATTTCTTTTGACATGAGATCCAAGATTAACTTCAATGTGGGCGTCGAGTTCATTGCTCCTTTGATTAGGAGACAGCCCAACCTCTGCACTTTCCTGATCATTCCGATGTTAGCTTTAATATTCAATTTGTGCTACCACATCACACATCCATATCTAATTATCGGCCTGATCATTGCTCTGTACATCCGGAAAACCCGAGAGAGAGTTGCAAATCACCCCACCAAAAAAAGGAATGATAATTCCGGCTACCCACTTAGCATCCCCTTCATTAAGCCCCTCTCAGTGAAAATAGGCAACTTACTGGGAAAAACAGGCATCAAGACGGCTTACCGGACCAAGAAGACCCTCGAAAATCTCTTCCCCAACCCCAAAGATCCTGTTTCCGCTATGGAGAAGTCTGGCGTCTACCGGATATCTTGCCATTCCTGTGAAGCTACATACGTAGGGCAGAGTGGCAGGAAGATAAAAACAAGGGTTAAAGAGCATTTCACCACAAAAACAAGTGAAATGAAAAAACACCTAATGGCTGAAAATCATGACCAGGGCTCTTTACTATTGGAAATTTTACACCCCCTACCTAAAGGAAGGAAAATGGACAGGGTTGAGGGACTAGAGATTAGACTGGACCTTCTAATGGCAAAGAAAAACATTAATATTAAAGAGGATGTCTGCCCTCAAAATTTGTACCAATAGCCTCCTTATCTCAACTAGCTGGGATGAAAAGCCATTCTAGCTCCAAGAGCCGGCAGGTCAACATCGAAAACCTTCGGTAAGACCCCGCTCTCTTCCCCTTTGTCTCCCTTTCTCTTCTTTGTTTAAAGAGTCTTTGTTTAAATAGTCTTTCTTTCAGTTAGCTTTAACTTCCTACTTGTACCCACTTAATTTAATAGAAAATAACTGTTGATATATGAAATGTTTTATATGTTATTTAGTTCCACGTTAGGTTTTATATGTTATTTAGTTCTAAGAAAGATAAGTTTTTTGTTATATGTGTCTAACATATTTTATAGAAAATTGTAACTATTATTTTGCGTGTCAACAGGGCACTGACGATGATGCACAGCATCGAAAGCGCTTCGCCGTTACAATAAATCATTATAGTGGAAACGTAGCCATCAATTTTTTCATCCTACATTCATTAGAAGTCACTTCCACCTGCCAGAATACCAACTCAGAATTCTTATATGCATGCTGATGCTTTAGACCCTCTGTGCTCTAATATGTCTCTCAACTATTTTTTTCCGTTACCTTCAACTGGAATGACGGTAGACATATTAGCCGGTGTGCCTCAGCTTGCTGATATGATCGTTTTCCTGGTTTGGGAATAAAGGAAATCCTTACATCCCTACATTTGTTTGATATGTAACCACTTCCCAGACTGCCTCTAATGAGTCCAATCAATGACCTTAATATTTCCTCCATACTTCTCTAAGAAAACTGGGTTTATTCCATCAGATCCAGGTGAATGGTTTAAAGCTCATAAAAGACCATTTCACAGCACCTACACTTATAAGGTTAACCTCTAGCCACTTTTCATTTGTAGTCATTTTCAGCCTTAGTCGCCTCATTTGCGTCGGATTTAATTTCCAACCTCCACCCCGGGAACCTGCATCAATAACTTCAGAGTCTGTTTTTTATTACTGATATTCCCACTCGGTTGAACTATGGACCCCTGCTGCTTTTGCCTACCTAGCAGTTTATGCAGCCTTGTGCCTGTATTGTATTCCTCTCTCTTGGCAGAACTTCCTCCAAGAGTCTCCTTTTCCCTTTTAGTTGGTTATTGTATTCTGTTAGAGCTTTCTTCTACTCTTTCCAGCTTCTATTTCTTTTGGCTCTATTAAAGAGTATTCTAACCTTGGGTCTCATTTCCTCTAGCCGCCTGTTCCACCAGAGATTCTTTCTGTTGGTTCCGTTGCTGATTAACCTGGAACTATTCTCATATGAACTGCTTATTAAGACTGAAGTGATAGTACCATTTAACATTTTTATGTTGAATGGTTGGCGACTGAGGTCGGACAGTACCACATTTCAGATTTAACCTCCTTGAATTTCTCCCACTCAGTATTCCTTAGATTCTGTATGATAGCCTAGAGGTCGGGTCGACTTATCCCCAATGTTGAATCTAATATATTTATGGTCAGACCCTGAAAACTCCGTGGACACATACGTCAGATTTATAGTTGTCGCCTCCACCAACACATCGTTAAATCCAGCATCTCCTTCTGGTTTTGTCCTCAAATGTAGGTTTATTCCCTCCATTGAGTATTTGAATATTATTAGCTACAGAGCTACTTAATAACTCCTCACCTCTTTTGTTGGTGTCTGAACTTCCCCACACCAGATGACGTGCATTGGCGTCCATTCATACCAATGATATAGTTCTGCGACTCCCTCCGACCATCACAATGTTTTCCAGTCCTTGCGGTGGTAAATCTTCATCTCGAGGAAGGTATGTGGAGCAAACCGTCATATCCTTCCCTTCGATGTTTGTAATGACAGCTACAGAGTCCCTAAAACATAGTTGCCATAAAGTTCTCAGTTCTGGTTACGATGCAGGGTCTGGGATTAGTTATCTCTTATAACCCTTAATCTCTAACTATGCAATCTTATTGCTATTAACCCAACGTTCTTGAATGAATGTAATATTAATACTATCACTCACCACATATTGCTGCAGTGCATTTGAGGCTGCTTTACAATGATGCAGGTTAACTGTAACATCCTAATCACCCTACCAGTGTGATGGCGGATCCTGGGGCTCGCTCCCCCATCGCTCGGGTCTCTGAAACCCGCCAATGATCATTAGCTCCATAATGAGAGGCTCTTTTATTTCTCACCTTAGGTAGTGTGCATGTATACTGGCTACCTTAGGGCATTTGTGTGCCTGACTATGCTGAGGCCAGCTTATCTGTTCTTCGCCTTTTTGAGTACAATGTGAGGCATCACATGTTCATTTGCCTCTCTTCTCCTCTGGCTTTAGGTCACGTGTACCTTCACGGTTTCACGGTTTTCAGTAACCCCTCTCTCCTTTGACGCAGGTAGTTCCTTCTCTGAACCCTGCTCATGTTGGGCCATTGGTCTAGCTCTTTTTTAAGCTGTTCCATCTTGGCAACTGATGGATTTCTCTCCTTGTCGGAACTACTATAATCCAAGGAAATTTCGGATTTTTTGGGGGGGAAATTTTGTGTTCCCACGAGTTCGAAGGGGAATATCAATCACCATGGATAGAGCCCCCTATGCCTGTGAAGCCTTTCATTTGTAGCCTACAAATGGCCTTTTCCTGTAGTGAATGAGTGTGCTTTATATTGTGTACTGTATGAGTGTCAGTGTAATCGTCCTCCAACCTGGAGGTCTATTGGTTAATTGCAGTTAGCAACCAGACAACGCCAGTGACCAACTGGGCGATCGGACCGCCACCTCCCTACGCCTCTGCTATGTACTAGATAGTAGTGTTCTACTACAGGCGGTCTAAATTAATATATCTTTTAACTTATTACCTTAAATAAAAGGTTACTCCATCACATAATATTAACGCATAGCGCTTTAAAGGAATAAACTTCATCTTGAGAATGACACAACTTATTACAAAAATGCAAATAATTACAATAATATCAAATTACGATATTATCAATGTACGTTGACACGCACTATATATACTTATTACAATATACATATATACATGCCAATCGCTGTGGAGCACAAACCAAATAAAGAAATACATTATTACAATATATAATTTAATTACCTATACATGTTGTTATACACATATTTTCTCTAGCATGAATATTAACAGAGATATTGGTGCATTTTAGTTTTCAGCCGTCAGTAAACCACCACTCCTCATGTCTTATTAACAATAATTATTTTATTGTTTTTTTGGCAAGGCTTTACTTTGCACAATATTTTAACATTTCCCCGTCCTAGTGTTTAGGGTTTATACCCGTTGTTGCTGTGGATTTGTTAATAATCAAATTATTTGTTATGTAAGGCTTCACTGTCCTCAATATTTTTATGTTTCCCGTCTCCTGTGCATGTAGTTCTTTTTATAAAATAATGGGCCATATAATTCATAATCGTAGAAAGTATTCTGTCTTCCAAACCATGTATGAATAAAAGTGCTTTTCCCTTGATGCGGTACAAGCCCAACGATGACAGCTCTATTAAGTACGTCATAACCGCTATTAAAAAGACTCTTTTGTAAGTCTGGATTGTAAACTGTTTATTCATATTGGTACATAGTGTGTTCAGTAAAGTATTATCATACATTAACGGAGCAGAGTTAATAAACACTAGAAATAACTGGCTGCACCTCCCCAGCGTTCATCCTTTTAAATTATTTATTTATGATAATTAAACAACTTCACATTCCTGAGAATAATACTACATTGCTAAAAGTGCAAGCATCAAGTAACATGTAAAAATAGAGCAATTTGGGGTCGGCAGGGAAGCGGCAGAACTGATAGGACAAAGGAAACATCCCCACACCTCTCTGGGCTCAGTGGAGCCAACCTACTACACATATAAGATCTCAATTGTGTAATAAATTAAATTATATTATTAAATCTGATTACATTATTTTCACAATGCTATAAAACTATTTATTCTAATGATTTCCGCGTTTGAATTAAATAACGTATTAAATACATTTAAGGGGAAACTGGCATTTCTCATGAAATAATGTTTGGGAGAAAAGAAGGGGGAGTGGCAGTACAGTATCCTTTACTTGGTGCAACCTGTTACTGGCGTCGAAAAAATAACATAGATTTGAATTATTAAGAATTAAATATTAATATAAATTTGAATTAATAAGTCCTGGTGAGGTACCTTGATAGTTCATATTGGAAGAAATTTTTGTGCATATCAATATTTCTACACAAATTACTTCCTTCATACACTGTTATACGAAATCCCATTGTTATCACCCCCACTCCCGTTTGAACATAAACATTTTAATATAACTCATAATCATGGAAGAATTAATGCTAATTCACATACCGAGTTTGGGTTATGTTCGGCTCAATCGTTAGTGAGCAATAAAATTGTTGGCTCCCACTTTAGTTTTTAGTGTATATCTCGTTTATACTTTGTTATACGACAAAAGTGAATATAACAAAAGTTACTCTAAATAACAAAATAAACAACTTTTGTCGTGTGAACATTTCCCGATAAACCAATAGGAAACGAAATATAGCTATTTTAAATTTCAGGCCTCCCTTACAACCGCCACTCCTGCTCGTCCCTAGAAATGTTGGTACAGCTAATTATTTTGTAGTTAGTACTAATACGCATACGGAGTTTTGTTTAGTTCCGTTGAGTCTTTTGTGCCAAATAAAATTGTTGACTCCAGCTATAGTTTTTAGCGTATAACTCTTTTATACTTTGGTATACGACAATAGTGTATATAACAAACGATACTTTAAATAACAAAATAAACAACTTTTGTTACGTGTAATATGAAATGAAATATCGCTATTTTTAATTTCAGGCCTCCCTTATAACCCCCACTCATGTTCGGCTCAGGGAATATTTATATAGCCTTAAGTCTAAGTTGGGTTAGCTCATAGTTACAAAGTAGAAGATTACATGAGATTCTAAACCAATTTCACGAGAGCCGCACAGCTATGCAAACGTCCGAACTAACTTTCGGCAGAAACTCACAAATAGAAACGACATTAGCCGATCTCATCTCGTCCGTTATCCGCACACACTTAATAAAAAGTCCGTCACGCAGGGACTGCGTAAACTAAGCAGATTTCCCACGTGAACCTTTACAATAGAGAAATCTGCATGCTAGTATCACCATCGTGATTAAATAAAAACGTTAATAAGAAATCTTTCAGTTAATTTTAATAATCTTCCAACGGAAACGACTTTTTAATTATAAACAAATAGGTCTGCCAACCACTCAGAGCTGAACAGATAGATAGACATATTCTTCACCGGAAAGAAAAACAATTACTGAAATATTTCTGAATATAACATATTAACTTTATTGCAAACTATTTAGTATATCTAGTACTGTAATTTATAATGCATCAGAATAATTTTTATCGCAATCACTCAAATTTTAGTAGTCCATGAACAAAAGAAGAGGGGGGAGTCAACAGAATGTATTTACATATTTCTCACAAAATAGCCGCTTACAGGAGTCTCTAAACCAATTTCCCGAGAGCCGAACAATTACGGAAACGGCCAAACTAGCTTCTGGCAGAAACTCACGAATAGAACCGGCAATAGCCAGTCTCTCATCTCGTTCGTAATCCGCACACACTTAATAAATGCAAATATCTCGGTCAATATTCAAGATAGAGAATAAATGTATATAACTATATTTATAGTAAATTTAATCTTCAATAAGATTGGTTCTATAAAAGTTTTCGACGAAGATATTTCGAATTTTCGAAAATCCCCCACCCACTGGTCCGATTTTGAGCCATTAACGAACTCCATCTTTCTTTTGCACAAAACGAGTAATATTGAGTTTGGTGACGGTATCAAACAAAAATTACGAGCGCTAGATCGTTAACAGACATATATATATATATATATATATATATAGATATATATATATATATACAAGGGTGAATCAAATGAAAACCTTAAAAGTTTAACCTGAACTTTACAGCACTTTTAAGGTTTTCATTTGATTCACCTACGAATATATATATATATATATATATATATATATATATATATATATATAATTTTGAACGGACCTCATTTTCGTCACCTCCTGGGTAGGATTGCTGGTCATTTGAAGAAATTTTTGTAAAATCGTGTCATGAACCTCAATAGCTGATTTCCGTTTTTAGGGAAACCTGCTAAAATGAACAAAGATTTGCTCAGATTTAGTGGGTCATTATATTAGAGTTATTTGCAAAATGAATTCCTGTTAAATGGTATTCCCAACTCCGGGACTACTCTGAACTAAACACAGGTAGAAGGAAGGTCTCCAAAGATCCCCAATAGTTCATAAAGGTGTGCACTTAACGAAGGAGGCGTCACCATTCACTGAAGTGCAGTCTGCTCTTTTATTTCATTACAGCAAGCAGACAGCAGCTTACTGCACTCATCTAGTTAGTAACTAGAAGAACATTTTCTATAATCAAGTCACGTGCTGTTCTCCAGTTGGTGAAACATCCTAAATGTACCTACCTAAGAAATGATTGTCTGATTCGGGCTTAGAAACTTTAGATAGTAATTATATGTGTTGGAGAAGACACTGAGAGGGAATATGGATAATCAAACATAAAATGACCATAAACAATAACAGAGTTTAGGTTTCTATATTCTACTGAGAACGAAAATAAATAAATGATACTGTGCCCTAGTATAAGGAATAGGCGACAATACGGGCATATGGGGATTTCCCTGTTGAAGAATTGGAGTGAATGTCCTTTAGTGATATTTCTTTGTTGTATTTCTTCTGTGTAACTGAAAACTATTTCAATAAACTCTACATCTCGTTACTTACTACTTATCTTAAATTTTTAAATCATTTGAATTCCTGGAAAGGATACAAATACTAAATGAGAGATATTTATTTACCCACTAACCAACATTTCTCTTTTCCATAGACATAAGTATTTGACCTGCTTAATGTCTTCCAAATATACCTACACGTTGAGCAACTACGTATGAAAATTGTACAACTACTGCAACAGAGGGAGATAGTAAAAAAAATGAAGATGGTGTAAAGTACATTATCATGCATTACTCCGTTATTATGGATCGAAAAGAAAAAGTTTATTAGGCATACAAATGAGATTCCGCGGTTTGAAATAAGATGGCCCCACTAGAAGGTTATGTTGTCAGATGTAAAACGTAATATCTCAAATTTCGTCACCTGGAAACACCATAACTTTGAAGCATCTGTGACTACGTATCAGCATCACGTAATTGTTTTCATACGAAAATGTCAAGTTTTGTCCCCAATAAGCATCATTTGTGGAAACTTTTGATTTACTTCTTTAATTTGAAAAAAATCTGCAACTGAGGAGTCGGATTGTTTCTATGGGCATATATATGGTGGGTCTGATTTATGTGAAATAAATTGTTAGGAGTGGTACAAAAGATTGATGAGTTTGACGCGGAAGACAAAGAACATAGTGGAATTGACTTTATTATTGGTGGAAGATTCGTCCCAAACTCAGAAATAACTTTCTTTTACATTCCAAGTGAGTTAATAAGATATTTCAAATCATTGTTTCAGGAATGATACAGACACAAGAGGATTAGCTCCCATATGAACTATATGAAAGCCGATGGACATATAACACCGATTAAGCATGAGTGAAATGATGCTTACCAGGCATACAAAAAAAGTTTTTTTTTTCATCGTATAGTCAGTCACTAGAGAAGAAAAGTGGATCCACTACGATATAATAAATAAGTAAATTAGTATAAAAAATACAATATAGGCTCTAGTCATTTTTCATCTCTAAATCAAATACTAATGGAGCCAAAAATAATTGTGTCTTTTTTCCCCCAGCTCCCAGTTAACCCACACACACTACTCCGATTTTCATTTAAAACAACATAGCAACAGATATTCATTTAGTTGTGATTATATTTCATTAGAAAGCGATATTCATTGTTCATTGGTTGTTGTTCTTATTATTTATCTTTTTTTTTTCTTTTATATTCTTATTATATATATATATATATATACATACATATTTATATATATATATATATATATATATATATATATATATATATATATATATATATATATATATATATATATATATATATATATATATATAGGTTTCATTTTTGTCGCAAACATTACTTTTATTTTAACTCAAATTTTGCTTCAATAATATTTACTTTTATTTTATTTATTTATTTTTAAAGTCATGTGATTGATGATTTATCTGTGTAGTCAGCAACTAACCATCGGTGAGTAGCCACACTTAATTCTTTAATAAAGTGTTTTTCATGTGCCTTTATAGTAAGTTTACGCAACCCATGCATGACTTACTTTTCTCTTCTTCATCTGGAGTACTAACAGACTAACACTTCTACAAATGGTATCTGTACTTCCAGGACTTCTATATCTATTCTTCTTTTTTTTTAAGTCTTGTTTACATAGTTAGTTATAAAGGTAAAAGTAGAGCTTACAATGTTCGAGGACGTCGTACAATTTTAGTAGTCCAAGAACTTAAGATATTAAGATGGGGGAGGGGTCACCATAACATATTTGCATTTATCTCGTATAATAAAGGTCGTATGAAAACAATTTATGGTATTTAAGCTTCGAATATTGTGGTTTATTACATAACAGAGTATTGTTTATGTAACATGAGTAGAAGTGGGGGTTTGCTGAAGGCTGAAAACTGAAAAATGCTAATATCTCGGTTAATATTCAAGATAGAGAATAAATTTATTGAACAATATTTATAGTTACATTAAGTTACAATAAGATTGGTTCAATACAATTTTTGATCCGACGTATGGTAACGGAGGTATTTCGAATTTTCGTAAATCGCCCCTCCCACTGGTCCGATTTCAGCCATTAACGAACTTGATCTGTCATTTTACATAAAACGTTTAAATATCAAGTTTGGTAACGATCAAACAAAAATTGCGACCGCTTGAGCGTTAACAGACGCGTTATATATGTATATAATTTTGGACGGACCTCATTTTCGTCATCTCCTGGGTAGGATCGATGGACATTTTCCGGAAATCGCGTCATGAGTACGGCCTCAATAGCTGATTTCCCTTAAGGGAAATCTGCTGAAAATTCCGTCACGTAAGGGCTGTGTTAATTAAGAAGATTCCCCACATGCTGGTAAGACACACTACCCATCCTTTCTCAATATAAATCCTCAATTTCTAAGTAAAAGTCCGATGTATGGAATTGAGGGCTTACTGAAGGCTGAAAACAAGTAAGTACGAATGGATAATATTTAAGGTACGAAAAAATCTATGGAACAATAATTGTTGAGCATCCCTAGTATAACATGTTTGTTCCTATAACATTTTTTCATCCGACGCATAATAACAGAGATATTTTTAACTTTCACACACTTATTATTAAAAGTACACATTTACATTCGTTATACATTAAGCTTATACATAAACTTTAAGGTTAGTAAACAATAATAATTTTCATATTTTCTTTGATTATTTATAAATCCATTATGATGTAGTAAAATTAAATTATTTATTAACGTCCACTTTTCACGTTAACTGGGACGGGTTATCTACAGGCTACCACTCTTTTCTAGCCAGGGTGTGGGTAAGGAATTTATTTAATGAGATCGTAACTAAATAAATTCCTATTGCCCAGACGGGAATCGAATCGCCACTCTAGGTTTACAATTTGAGATTAAGGCCAATGGTTTAACTCACACGGCTAACCTGTTCTCAGAATAGTAATATAGTAATAAAAGTCCGTCACGCAAGGGCTGTCAAAAATGTTCAGTTAGTAAAAAAAATCAAAATATTTGTCATAAAAATCGGCCGTAAAATATATGATCAGGTACATGTGTTTCATTAAGGTGAGACAAGTTTTTCATTATTTATAAAGATTGTTCTCCTCTAATAAATTTGCATGCCAATAAATTAAAATATTTATGATAAATGTAGTAGAGCTTACAATGATAAATTAAATAAATGTTTGCCAATATATGTAAAGAAATTAATTGACATAATATTAGTAAATTTTGTATAGAAAACAAAAATATTTGATGTATCCTATTATGTAAACATTTAGTGAAAATAAATACATTTCATTCCAAAACCGGTCATATAATGCTAATATAAACGTAATTATAAATTTTCCAAAATACACCTATTATGTAAATTGTAAAATCACGTGACATCTTTTATCTTAGAAACTGGCAATAGTTTCATAAAAATGACTGGAACTGGACTGGACATATTTTAATGCCATGCCGATATCTCAAATAAATTTCAGTTAATTTGTACATATTTTGAGGTTAAGGAACGAAAACCATAAACATTCTTTTTTTACAATTTAGTCTATCCGGAGAGCAAATAACTATTAAAGATTAAAGATATTAAAGCCAAAATGTTAAAAGACAAATGTTTTGTCGTTAAGATACAAGACTGCCAAGAGCACCACTGCCACCACCAGTTAGAAATATTGTGGATAACTCAGACGACGCGGCTGGAGCCAAGCCCAGTTCTAAACGCATTAAAAGAAAAAGGGACGTAACTAATTAAGAATCTCTAGTTTAAATGGTTTACCAGAACCACCAAATTTCTTAGGCACAAAACTGTAATTTAAAAAAAAAATCGTCAGACATGTATTGTAGTTCTGCACAATCTGCAGTTCAAAAGGAAACTGTTAGAAGAAGAAAGCTTTTAAAATATTTTTAGAGCGGAATAGATGAAAAACAGCACCAGTCTTATGAAGAATTCTCTGTGCTAGTGGCAATCTTTGGCATCTGTGAGACATGTCGCTATCAATGGGATTTTGCAGGTAAACAGAAATGATTCTTTACTGTACACTGGAAGCAGAAAATGCAGGTACAGTTCAGAAATTGATAAAATTAATTAATCATGAAGGCTTCGTATGCAAAAATGTGTAGCATACCTCCCAACTGGTCCGTAATATTGATCCAAGACCTACGGCAACTTATACTATAAGTGCACTTTGACTAACTGAGTGAAGGAGTGGTGAGTCCTATATACATATTATATATTTTATTCATTATCAGTGGATGGACTCATACTTTTGAAAATATCATACGATTTGGTATTAGTTAAAGAATGCCCATAATTATCCAATCATTTGGTGATAATAGTTGGTGCTTCCATTTATAAGATAATTTTTCAACTATTTATTGTTGCCCTCGATTTGAGTACACATTGCATGTTGTTATTAACAAAAGTAACTCCCTTTAAGTTGGAAAGAGCTTGGAATTTGTTCCTTAAAAATTATTAGTATCAGTAGGCTTTAAGTTTATAGTGCAATGATTATAGTTAAGGATACAGGCGGAAGGAAAGTACCTACTGCATACCTACCCGTTAACCAGGGCTAAATGTCAGAGTTCTTGGCTCTCTCCTCCACCATGCATAAACCTATTTCAAAGCGAACCAACAACGTCACTACTCTCCTGTTCATATCTTGTGCTACTAAAGCCACGGTGTGTTCCGTTATTAATAAAGTATGACACATTTTAATTGAGAAATGCCAATAGTTTTAATTTTTATTCTACTAGTCGTTAAAATTAAACAAATTTGAAAAATAGGATCATTTTGAAGAAAGGGAAGTTACTAGAACTGAGCTTGAACAAAATAAAAGACGATCTACCTAAATGTGAAAATTCTCGGGAGACACTTACCTACTTCACTGACAAATTTTCAACGATATGGACTGAAATCGAAAATACACAGTCAAATATTGAACTTTGCAGATATTCAATCGAAAATGAACTAGAAATCAGATGGCACTTGGTGGAAATACATGAACAAATACGAATTACTCTTGAAGCAGAAGGGAAAAAGTGCAATACAGGCACTGCAATGGCTATTTCTGAAATATATCAGAATGCAGCTAATATTCGTTTTCAACCATATACACAGGAGGAAAGTTTCCAAAACTTAACTCGGCGCTTTGAAAACTACATCCATTTACGGTGAAACGTAAATCCAAGAAACGAGGTAAATCTATTCTTACAAGCAATCAGCCCACAAATACATGATATATATATATATATATATATATATATATATATATATATATATATATATAATTCTACTGTACGTGTGTATGTCACTGAACTCCTCCCAAACAGCTGTACCGATTTGAATGATTTTTTTTGTTTGGGTGACGCCCTGGGTGGTTTAGCTTCACAAATCAGCCGGGCAGATGGAGCAGGAGTGGGGGTTGTAACGGAGGCCTAAAATTAAAAATAGTGATATTTCGTTTACTATTGCTTTTTCGGCAAATATGCACAGGTTAAAAGTTGTTTATTTTGTTATTTAGAGTAACTTTTGTTATATTCACTTTTGTCGCATAACAAAGTATAAACAAGATATACACTAAAAAAGTAAAGCGGGAGCCAACAATTTTATTGGGCACCAACGATTGAACCGAACTTAACAAAACTCGGTATGTGAATTAGCATTAATTCTTTCATTATAAGCTATATTAATTTTTTTAGGTTCAAACGGAAGTGGGGTTTATAAGGAGAAAAAATCGCGATATTTCTATTTGTTTTTAACAAACGTGCACTTAACAACAGTTGTTTTTTTGTGTTATTAAAAGTAACTTTTGTTTTAAACGTAATGTTATTAAATATAATATCCTAATCGCTTGAAATATCATGCTGGACAACGTCTGTCGGGTCCGCTAGTATATATATATATATATATATATATATATATATATATATAATGCAGACAAGAACAACTACAATTACCTTGGCAATCCAAGAATTACGAAGAATATTTTCAACTTTTGGTTTTCTTACATATTGGTATCCGATAATGGAAAACAGTTTGTTTCCCAAGAGTTCGGAAACTTCATGAATGAATGTGGAATTATTCACTGAACATCTGTGCCATACCATCCGAATTTAAACGGCCAGGCTGAAAGGTACGTACAGACTGTCAAGAAGGCATTAAAATCTATGGGCGGAGATAAGGGAAAACTACAAAATAAAATACAAAAACCCCTAATGCAACTCATACAATTGCCCATTGCTACTGGAACATAGGCGTATCATCTAATATTTGGAAGGAACATTAGGACGAACCTCTCCGTAATTGTTCTTACATTAGAAATATACAGATTCATTGCATTTTGCACAAGTAAACTGCCAATCCACACTATGTTTTCTAAGGATATTTGCATAATCTTGTATAGATTCATTACTTACCTGGTACGTTTTGTAAGTGTTTCCTTATCAACCCAAATACTAGGTTTTGGTTCTATTTGAGCCATTAGCAATTGAATCAATTCTTCATATGTTTTATTATGTGGATTTTCTTGTATGCAAATTTCGTGAAGCTGTTAATGTATTTGTGGGGTGATTGTAAGAATAGATTTACCTTGTTTGTTGCACTTAGTTTTCCCTTAAATGGATGTAGTTTTCAAAACGCCGAGTGAAGTTAGTTGTGGTTGAAAAGGAATATTATCTGCATTCTGATATATTTCAGAAATAGCCATTGCAGTGTCTGTATTTACTTTTTCCTTTCTGCTTCAACTTTAATTCGTATTCGTTCATGTATTTCTTCCAAGTGCCATCTGATTTCTAATTCATTTTCTATTGAATTTGTGCAAAGCTGCTGTGTATTGTCGAGTAACCTAATTTGGATAGGTTCGTTATTGATCATTGCACCAGTGGATTTGTCCGTGAAAAGAAAAGTTTCAGAATATAAAGCAGCTATCATTATGTTTTATAATTTAATGGGGGAAAATTAAGAGAAATTGTTCCATGTTAGAGCCAAGAAATTGAGGGAAAAGATTCCACGCAAAGGTTGCTGACCTCACACCTCTAACTGTGTAGTCTCAGAGATATCACGATCACTCAGAAACCAATCCAAAGGTGATAAAACTCTGAAATATATCAGGAAATAAAAACCCATGAAAATAGCCATAGATGTCAATTTATTTGTAGTGAGTTACTAATTGAAATAAGGAGAAGTTGGTTATTGTTGATGATAATTTACACACTTTATTAAATGGAAATAGCAGCAAGCGTGTACATATATCGTTTAAATTTTCAGACTATTTCTACCAATTCCAATTTTATGAGTTGCAATAAAATTGTTTATTTATTTTATTTTATTAACGTCCACTTTTTGCAACTATGGTTAATTGGGACGGGTTATCTACAGGTTACCACCCTTTTCTAGCCAGGGTGACAATTAAATTGAATATATACTTATCATTGCTCTTGCAATTGAGACCTCCTAAATCTGAATGAAATTATATTACACCTTTAACAGTAAACAATTCAGTATTACTAGATCTGAACGTACCCCCACATTCATATATATATATTAGCTCAGATACCCGGCTTCGCCCAGCTTTAAGAGTTCAATGTTCCTCATAAATTGATTAGATTAATTAATATGGCTCAGAATAATAGTGATGGTAAACTTCTTGTCTGTGGTTGCTTGAGTCATGATTTTCCTATTTGGACTGGCGTGAGACAAGGTGATGCCCTATCTGACACTCTCTTCAATCTGGCCTTACATAATGTGATTAATAAACTTAATATATCGGGAATATATCTTATACTCATGCATCCACTTATGTGCATATGCAGATGTGTTGCCTAATTGCTAGGAATATTACATCGCTCAAAGAGTCTTTCAGCATGCAAAATATCGAAAGTATAAAATGGGCCTTTGTATTTACGAAGGCAAGACTAAATACATGAACATTAGCTCAGGCCGTGGCAGTACTGCATTAGACATTGACGGATATTCATTTGAAAAAGTAAAAAGTCTCATATATTTAGGGTCAGAAATGAATGATAAAAATAAACAAATAAATGAAGTAAATAGAAGGCTAATTGTAACCAATCGAACATATTTTGCTAATATACACTTCTTCAAAAGCTTTTCCCCAGTACTTTTCGGACTTAAACTAAATCTCCCAAATATTGCACTTCTATGCTTAGCCGTGCTCGGTGAGCTAGGCTAAGTTACCTGGCCCAATTTATCTATTCACAATTTTATATTTCTTAATAAATAGAGACCGCTGGTGTGGGGAAACCCATAGGTACAGCGGGGGCAGAGGTGGGAATTATAAATCTTATAAAGTTCATCAAAAGCACAATACAGCCGAGAAGCAGTGTGGAACAGGGGCGTGGACTGCTGCGATGGAAAACCGCCTATAAGTCATTGAATGTATGCTTCTACGAACGATTTATGATCCTGTCTTCGACCCTGACTCAAACTTATTGAGGTTCTGGGCCAATGCCGAGCTGTATCACTGATGCACGCCGTATAGAATGGCTGAGCCATGTAATAAAAAAACCGAACGAACTTTTGCTTAGATGTGTGTTTGGTACAAGAAGAGTGGGCCGCCCACGAAGGCAATGGCTACAAAATGTCGAAGAAGACGTAAAATTACTAGGGGTCACAGGATGGAAATTAGAGATAAAGATGGAAAAAGCCAGAGAGAGAGAGAGAGAGAGAGAGAGAGAGAGAGAGAGAGAGAGAGAGAGAGAGAGAGAGAGAGAGAGAGAGAGAGAGAGAGAGAGAGAGAGAGAGAGAGAGAGAGAGAGAGAGAGAGAGAGAGAGAGAGAGATAGGGAGAGAGTTGAAACAACATTGTGAAAAATGCCTAGGCCCACTCCGGGTTGTAGAGCTACTCAGTTAGGGAGTCAAAGGAGGAATGTTTTCGTCTGACAACCCATCGGGGCTCTCTTATATCCCGTCCATAGGCAGGTGACACAGAGTGAACTGACCACAGGTCCACCGGGTGAGGTCAGTCTACTGGAGACAACTCATTCCAGCTCCTCCTTGGTTAACGGGGGTCGTAGGTTGACTTGATCACTCACTACGTAAAACACTGATCACGAATCCCGTGAGTCTTGCTCAGGGTGGCTAAATATCTTAAAGGTCTATAACGGCAACAGGAAAAAAAATTATAACATTATTACCTACTTATTATAATATTATTACGGATATCGAAACAACTGATGTACCTAAGTGGTATTAAAGTACTTCTCCAGTCCAATTAGCTTATGTGATGCTAACAGTCTTTACCTAATCTCAAGCTTAGAACAACCATTTTTCCAAAAAGTGAGTTCAAAAACCTTCTTTTTTTTTTTTAGAAAAAGGACAAGGGTTAAAAAAACAGGTGCAGAGTACAGTCCTTTTACATCGGGAACGCCTTGATTCCTGTGACGTTTGTGATTTGCTTAAAATTTTAATTCAACAATTGTTGACATATAGCTACTTTTTTTTTCTCCATGTAGCATACAAATGGAGTAATTTCTACTTTTTAGTTTTTAACCCTCAGTAAATCCAATTTTTCCTTATCTAACAAAAAAATAATAATCCAATATATCTCGAAAAGTCTTATTTCATGCTGAAATTCCTTTAATTTAAGGGTGCCTTCTTTTTCTTGTATATATAATATAATTTGTTTTGTATAAGTTAAAAGTAAGTTTATTATTATTGGCCCATTCATACATAGAATCACTAATTCTATTGGCTAGTTCTTGTAATCTACGAAAATATTTGCTTTTTATTTTAAGTATAATATTGTCAGCAAAGGCTATTAGTTCGGCTTCTAGTGGTGGTTTTTGTGAAAGTAGACTATTGAGTACTTAATTCCATAAAATCAGGGATATAGATGATACTTGAGCCGTAACCATTTTTTGCAACTTGATTACCTTACAGTTTGTTGATACACCAACACTGAGTATCGTTTAAAAGTAGTCCCTAATACATTTATATGTATATTTATTGGGCATTGGTTTCTTTGAGTGCTGTAAATTAGTCTGTTTGTTTCCACATTATAGACTTCTGTGTCATCCATAGACTGCCATCAACTCAAGACGTCAAAGTTGATGGCAGCTCTTGTTGTGATCAAGAAACCTGAGATAAGAAATTTACATGGTATATTCATCAAATATTTAAATAAATAGCAAGTCGATTTGATGTAGCTTCTTCTGGAATCGATTTTTCAAAACTCGAAACGTTTTAGGTAGGAGGATGCGAAACATGTAGAGGAAAATAAATCAGTGATATATTCAAGTGTTTTTCATCTATTCGCCTTCGGTCATTTCTCCTTCAACTAAGATTAAATTGAGGTCACATATCGACGAATTAAATAATCGTAAGTACTCTTCATGTCGGATGTGTATGTCCCATTATCTTTTTTTATCGTTTTCAACTCTTTTCCAGTTTTTAATTTTCCTGCATAGCTTTTATAGAATCGTTCCCTTTCTTACTTTTTGTCAAGTGAAATACAGTAATTTCACCAAGATACTATTCTAGAACTTTTTATTTCAGCTGCATATTCACTTTTCTGTGGAAATAATGGGCTCCGAATCTAGTACGTTGCGTTTCGTCGTTCGTCTCTCACTGGTACAGCTTTCTGAGTCTAATAGTCTCTTTACGCCAGCCGATTTAGACGTGTAATGATTTACAATTGTAGGTCCATCAAAATCCATAATAAATGAAGCTGGTTATATGTCATTTGTTCAGCTTTTTATTTTTTATCACCACTCCCATTCATACGATTTTTACATTAAGGGGTTTTATTACATAATATATCATATCCAGCTTATGTTAATAGTTTTTTTGCGTAGGGTCATTTACTATGAGAGAATTTGGAGAATAGAATGTGTGATGACATCCTACGTGTGGCACTCCAAGACGTATGTTAGTTTACGCAGCTCCTGCGTGAAGAACTTTTTTTGTCATGTAATGGAAATGTAGGATCGATGAACATTAGAAGAAATAATTCGAAAACTCGCGTGGTAAGGAAAACCTCAATAGCCGATTTCCTTCAAGGGAAATCTGGTAATACATTGTGCATTGATGGGAAAGAATGAGAGGTAATACTAATGATAAGTGAGTGAGGTGAGCGGGCGGTAAAAACTGTGGAGTTCCCAGCAAGAAAATGTTAATAAGTCGAAATCTCTCATTAAATGGTTGATTTCCCAGTGATAGGGGCGGAACCACTTCCTGGATCCGGTCCCTGTTTCCGCCAGCTCTATTATTTCCAGCAGCAGCTCACATACACCTGCTCTCTGCCTCATATTAATCCACTACAATCATTCATTCACCAACCTTTGCCGTTCTGAGTATAGGCATAACTTGATTTATTATTATTGAAGAATTCGATATATGAATATTTCTCAATTAATCTCTCTGAACTCCGGCAACATTATTAGTTTCATATTTCCTGTAGGCTGGTTAAAAAAAGATTTAAGTTTTAGTCTTAAATGGCACCAACGAATTTATATGTATGATAAAGTGCTTACTTAGTTTGGCTACTCACTCAGCTACGTCGCTACTATCTACCATCATTAGGGCCTCTTCTTCTCTCAGGATCTTCTCACCCATTCTTTCAAGATTTCATTAGCAGCTTTTTCAGTTAGGTAGTATTCCGTACGAAGGAAGTGTTGAGGGAATGATATTTGAAGAGGGTGATGGTGGAAACTATTTGTCAATAACATGTGCATATTCAAATCATCTTATATCTGACCACTGCTATTTCACCTTGAATAAGTTAGATTTCTAGAAGAAGATTAATCCTTCATTCTGATATAGAAGGGCAAAGGCAACTTTGTAATAGTCAATTATCTCCTCTCTTTCTTTCTCCCTTTTAACTGTCTGTTATCCACCCCCCCCCTCCCTATACCACAATTTCAGAGATGTTTAAGTGCAATCAAAAAGCTTTTCTTGTACATTTCAATAATGAAATATGAAAAGGCCTAATAACTACTCAAGACGCTCATAATGAATTACATCCTGCATAACAAACACATATGGATTCTTGAAATACAGTTGCATTGAGAGGGTAAGTCCAATGAATATTTGGGGGAGTGAATCTACCACACAATCTTGTTATGTTAGGTCAAACACATTTTCTTGTTGTGTCCAATCAAGAATGTTATATTAGCAAATAAATTAACAAAGTAATGCCCTACGTGACATTTATACTCTAAATCGTATATTAATCTTTTTTTTTTAATTGCATCCGAAATCCCTAATAAGCGATCATGTGCCAAACATTATAGCCATACAAGAAAGTCACTTGACACTAGATGAAGAATTCAGCATACAAGGCTTACAACTTATAGGAAAGATTACTCGTTGGGAGGTAGAGCATGCGGAGGGGTAACTATATTTGTTAGAGATATCATCTATAGTGAACCTATACAGTTGAGAACAACACTCCAAGCTGTGGCAGTCTCAATTCATCTCCCATTTAGATTTACAGTATGCTCCATCTATCTTCCACCTATGGAACCATTTGACTTACATGAAATACAAGACTTACTGACACTGTTACCAAAACTCTTTGTGATCTAGGAGATGTTAATGCCTTATCCCAAATGTGGAATTCTCCAATAATAAATCATAAAGGAAATCAACTTCAAAACATTTTTGAAGAATTTGAATTAATCGCACTTAACAACGACTCGCCTACTCATTTATGCTCAGACAGGAACTCTTACAAACATTGACGTGACGTTATGCACACCTTCTTTATACTCACATTTTTCTTGGGAAGTTGATCAAGATACATATGGAAGTGATCACTTCCCAATTTACTTAAAAACTAACACCCATACTCCATTATTCAGAACTATCGCAAGATACAACACCAAGAAAGCAGACTGGAACTCATTTAATATTACTAACAAACTTCATTCAATTACAGTGCAATCAATGGACGAATTAACCTCAATCATTATTAATGCAGCTTACAATAGCATCCCCAGAACGTCGACCACATACAAGAAATGCCCAGTTCCCTGGTGGAATGATGAAAGTAAAGTAGCTGTCAATGAATGAAAAAGGGCTCTCAATTTATTCCGGAGAGAACCAACGGATTTTCATCTTGTTGATTATAAAAGATAGAAAGCGGAAGCACAGTGGGCCATAAAAAAGAGTAAGCAATTTTGGGTAAATTTTGTTCCAAGTATTAACAGGCTCTCTTCCTAACTGACATCTGGAGTAAAGTCAACTTAATAAAATATAAGAAATATCGACCTCCAGTGACTGGTCTACTACACAGTAAAAAAATTATTACCGACCAACTAACGACATCTAATATTTTCGGAACTCATTTCCGTAAGATATCCATCAACGAAAACTACACTTCACCATTCTGGGAACACAAAACCTGTACTGGACAGACAAATATACTAGTAACTGACAATCACGAACATCCACTAAATGACCCATTCACTTTGAAGAACTTAAATATACTTTAGGTAATGCACGTAAAACATCACCAGGACTAGACAATATCACTTATGAAATGATTCAAAATCTACCTGAAAATGGCCTTACTGTCTTTCTTGACCTTCTTAACAAGATGTATGAAAGTGGTGATATCCTCAGTCATGGAATGAAGCCATTGCCATTCCAATATTAAAGCCTGGCAAAGATAAAAAAACAACATTCTAGCCACCGCCTGATCTCATTGACCAGCTGTACCTGCAACATCGTTGAGAAAATATTGAATAAAAGGTTATTTTGGTTCCTTGAAACTCATAACCTCCTAGCTCCCTATCAATGTGGATTTAGACCTGCACATTCCACTATGCACCGTATAGCAAGAATTGAAAGCGATATTTGAAATGCTTTCGTGATGAAAAAATCGGTTTTAGCTGTGTCCTTTGACCTCGAGAAGACATATGACAGAGTATGGAGGA